>CM019063.1:548216654-548774154 GCA_009667805.1 Leptobrachium leishanense
GTAAACATGTAACACAGTGACTATATACAGAATGCACCTGTAAACATGTAACACAGTGACTATATACAGAATGCACCTGTAAACATGTAACATAGTGACTATATACAGAATGCACCTGTAAACATGTAACACAGTGACTATATACAGAATGCTCCTGTAAACATGTAACATAGTGACTATATACAGAATGCACCTGTAAACATGTAAGACGGTGACTATATACAGAATGCACCTGTAAACATGTAACATAATGACTATATCCAGAATGCGCCTGCAAACATGTAACATAGTGACTATTTACAGAATGCAGCTGTAAACATGTAACACTGACTATATACAGAATGCGCCTGTAAACATGTAACACAGTGACTATATACAGAATGCACCTGTAAACATGTAACATAGTGACTATATACAGAATGCACCTGTAAACATGTAACTTAATGACTATATTTCCTACATATTTCTTTTGTTAATCTGTATATTTGTGTTTTTAATATCTTGCATTTTATTCCTTTGTATTTCTGTAACTGTAACAATTCAATGTTCTTGAACCCAGGACAAACTGAAAACGAGATAAATCTCAATGTATCCTTCCTGGTAAATACTTTATAAATAAATAAAATAGGCAGACAGCAGAGCAGGCGTGCAGTACATCCACAGTTAACTTCTGGGGTTGGGGGATGGAGAGATATGAACATGTGCTACGGAGCCAATTTAGCTGTTTATTTGTGTCTAGAAGTAATAATGTTCCTCAATCCCCCCTCAGCTCAGAGCTAATTGTTAACCTGTACATATTTGTTTCTCTGAGGCAGTAAACATTTATTGTACAATTACACCATCATCCACCCCCTCCCATCACTGAACAGCCATTCTTTCCCCAATTCTACAACAAGTACATCCACGCTACAACTTCATCCAGACACCCACATCCACCCTACAACCCTGTCCAGTCATCCACATCCACCCTACAATGCCTTTCAGTCACCCACATCCACCCTAAACCCTGTCCAGTCACCCACATCCACCCTACAATGCCTTTCAGTCACCCACATCCACCCTAAACCCTGTCCGGTCACCCACATCCACCCTACAATGCCTTTCAGTGACCCACATCCACCCTAAACCCTGTCCGGTCACCCACATCCACCCTACAATGCCTTTTAGTCACCCACATCCACCCTAAACCCTGTCCGGTCACCCACATCCACCCTACAATGCCTTTTAGTCACCCACATCCACCCTAAACCCTGTCCGGTCACCCACATCCACCCTACAATGCCTTTTAGTCACCCACATCCACCCTAAACCCTGTCCGGTCACCCACATCCACCCTACAATGACTTTTAGTCACCCACATTCACCCTAAACCCTGTCCAGTCACCCACATCCACCCTAAACCCTGTCCAGTCACCCACATCCACACTACAACTTCATCCAGTCAGCCACATCCAACCTACAGCCCTGTCCAACCACCCAAACCCACTTTACAACCCTATCCAGTCATTCACATTCACCCTAAAAAATCCTTCCAGTCATACTCAAGCACCTTATAACTCCTTCCAGTCACCCACATCCACCCTATAAATCCCTTCCAATCACCCAAATCCACTTTACAACCCTGTCCAGTCACCCAAACCAGCCCTACAAAAACATTCCCATCACCCAGAACCACCCTGCACCCCCTTCCAGTCACCCACACCCACCTTAAAAAAATCCTTCCAGTCACACACACCCACCTTAAAAAACTTTCCAGTCACACATATCCCCGATACAACCTTGTCCAGTCACACACATCCCCGATACAACCTTGTCCAGTCACACACATCCCCATACAACCCTGCCCAGTCACACACATCCCCCATACAACCCTGCCCAGTCACACACATCCCCCATACAACCCTGTCCAGTGAAACACATCACCCATACAACCCTGTCCAGTGAAACACATCCCCGATACAACCCTGTCCAGTGAAACACATCCCCCATACAACCCTGTCCAGTCACACACATCCCCATACAACCCTGTCCAGTGAAACACATCCCCATACAACCCTGTCCAGTGAAACACATCACCCATACAACCCTGTCCAGTGAAACACATCACCCATACAACCCTGTCAGTCACACACATCCCCCATACAACCCTGTCCAGTGAAACACATCCCCATACAACCCTGTCCAGTGAAACACATCACCCATACAACCCTGTCCAGTGAAACACATCCCCATACAACCCTGTCCAGTCACACACATCCCCCATACAACCCTGTCCAGTGAAACACATCCCCATACAACCCTGTCCAGTGAAACACATCCCCATACAACCCTGTCCAGTCACACACATCCCCCATACAACCCTGTCCAGTGAAACACATCCCCCATACATCCCTGCCCAGTCACACACATCCCCCATACATCCCTGCCCAGTCACACACATCCCCCCCATCTCTATTTATCTGTAATAATTAGGGGCTTATTCTGATGTTTTTGGCCAGAGTTGATGTTGTTATAACAGTGGCAAACGTCAGCATTTCACAATCGAGTGATCCAAGCCGGTGCGAAGCCTCTCCTGCCGCTGTTTGAATTTCCCTTTTGTGAAACGTCGAAGGATGCTGCTGGTGCCACAACGGCAATTTTGGCAAACACCAGAGCTCTTTGAATCGCCCCCTTATTGTGTCCAGCTCAGAATGTACATTTATTTTCTGAATTAATCCCTAAAAGCTGCTTTTTAATGAATAAATCCCATAGTTCGACCCCCTTACCGACTCCCGGTCCCTGCACAGTCCCCACGTATTAAAATGACGAATAATATGAGAATTGGAGACCAAGGGGATCAACTCACTAAGCAAACAGCTTGCTATCACTTGGGGTTTTTTTTCCCAATAAATTGGCAAAAAAAATAATAATAAAAAAAACACAATCCAACAACTTAAAAGTTAACCTTTTTTTAAAAAAAAATTCTTGGAATTCTGTTAATTTATTTGAATTAAAATGACTCCAAACCCCGTAACATGCACATTTTAATTGTAGCTGCTCGATGAAAATTGTTTTAGTCCCGTCCCGTGCGTGCCATTTATTAAATACATAAAATAAAGCTGTGGGATTACTGGGGGTTTAATTGAAATCAATCACTCTGTGTTTCCGTAGGTCCTTCACGTCTCAGGCCATTCAGGTTATATAAAGGGATTAATAAAGCAGACCCTATACATGCCGACAGCTCAGCCTTTATTATTTTGTCTGTGTTTTATATACACATATACATTTTCTTGTTTATTCTCATTCCCCAAAATTATATGTATCCTTCCTGGTAAAATACTTTTATAAATAAATAAATATGCACGAAAAGTGATAATTAAAAAAAAAAAAGGTCTGGATTTCTTCTTTTTATTTTTTAATATTTAAAAAAAAAAAAACGTTAATTTGCGACAGTGGCTTCTGGATCCAATGAGAAATCTGACCGTCATAACGGAGTCAAAAAATAACCCCCCCCCCATCTTTGTGTCACACAGGGAAATGGCTTCAGATTTTGTTTTTTATTTCCTCCTTCGTTTGGTTTAGCAGCGGATCTAGGAGAGGCTGATATTGATGGACGCCAGGCTTTTATTTTCAGTCTGTGTTCCAGTGTGTAATGTTTACATTTATTTTGTTACGTAGCGTTCATTGGCCCTTACCCTGTCTCTTTACAAGCAACGCAATTTCATATAAATAAAGAGTTGCTTAAAAGATGACTGATATATATATATATATATATATTTTTGTATATAATATGTTCCTTTTTAATAATTTTGAATTTATTATTAATTTTGCGCGACAGTTTTTTAGTTAATTCTGCAAGAAAAAATATTCTAAAAAAATATTCCAGGTATCATCTATGAAAAAAGTCAAAGGACTATAAATGTATATAATGTGTGTGTGGTATGTATGTGTATATATGTATGTAATGTGTGTGTGTGTACATATATATGTGTATATAATGTGTGCGTGTATGTGTGTATATAATGTGTGTATATATGTGTATATAATGTGTGCGTGTATGTGTGTATATAATGTGTGTATATATGTGTATATAATGTGTGCGTGTATGTGTGTATATAATGTGTGTATATATGTGTATATAATGTGTGTGTATTTATACGTGTGTATATATGCATATAATATGTGTGTGTATATGTGTATAAAATGTTTGTGTGTAAATTTATATATATGTATAAAATGTGCGTGTGTAAATGTATATGTATAAAATGTGTGTGTGTGTATATATATATATATGTATAAAATGTGCGTGTGTAAATGTATATGTATAAAATGTGTGTGCAAATGTGTATATATATGTATAAAATGTGCGTGTGCAAATGTGTATATATATGTATAAAATGTGTGTGTGTAAATGTGTATATATATGTATAAAATGTGTGTGTGTAAATGTATATACGTATATTATGTGTATGTATGTGTAAATATATATATATATATTATGTGTATCTATGTGTAAATATATATATATATTCTTTGAATTGCTATGATGTGCAGACGGCTTCTGCCATAATAAACATATATATACATATATATTATTTAATTATTTATTTATAAAGGATTTTACCAGGAAGGATACATTGAGATTTCTCTCGTTTTCAGTATGTCCTGGGTATATATATATATATCCAAAGTATATTCCAGCACGGCCTTTCAAATCACAGCAATAGAGAATATATCTGTTGCAGTGCCAAAAAAGTTACATAGAAAAAGAATGTTGGCTGCACTCAGGAAAAAAAAAAAAGGTTTATTGATATCTTTAAAATAGAACCCGTTATATCAATATCAATAAACCTTTTTTGTTTTATTTTTCCTGAGTGCAACCAACATTCTATTTATATATATATATTTATATTGTGTGTGTATTTATATGTATATATGCATATGTGTGTATGTAAACATATATATCTAAATGTGTATAATGCCTGTATGTATGTGAAAATATATCTATATATATATATATGTATATAATGTGTGTGTCTGTATATATGCATATAATATGTCTGTATATATATAATGTGTGTGTATATATGCATATAAAGTGTGTGTGTGTAAATATTATATATGTATATAATGTGTGTATGTATTTATATGTATATATGCATGTGTGTTTTTATGTGTATATATATATGTATATAATTTGCATGTATATAATGTGTGTATGTGTAAATATATATATGTGTGAATTTATGCGTATGTATGTATATATATGTATATAATGTGTGTGTGTTTATGTGTATGTATATAATGTGTGTATGTGTAAATATATATATATATAACGTGTGTGTGTTTATGTGTATGTATATAATGTGTGTATGTGTAAATATATATATATAATGTGTGTGTGTGCTGCTAGGCTTTCTTACTACAGTATGTGCTACTCCTACATCCTAAACCAGACATTTTTCATTAATCAAAAAAATAAACCAAAGATCAAAACTTAGAGCAAGAAATGCTCATTTTATTTTAGTGCTAGATAAAAATTATATGCATAAAATAATTTAATTAAAAATATACACATTTAATTTTTTAATTTAAAAATACTTCTATGTATGTTTTTAATATAAATATGCTGTGTATATATATATATATATATTATATATATATATATATATATGGGTGTATATATATATATATACATATATGTTTAGGTTTTATTTGTCATTACTTCTAGTCAAATAAGATTCCTTTTTATTTAATTAATTTTCCACAATTAATTTTGACTGTAAAAATATTTTCAGACTTTCTACCCTTTTCTGTTATTGCTATTATTATTAGCAATGTGATTTTCCATGAATTCTTTTTTCAGTATGCTACTAATATTATTATTACTATTTTTATTTTTATTTGTAGGTCTTGTAGATAAATAGTATTTATGTTGTGTATTTGTTATTATTTATTAGTAGCATTTATTTTTTATAATCAGCCTTATTATTGCAGCAGTATATTTATGTATTAATGTTTTTATACTTAGTGTTTATTATGTTTTATATGCACATGCAGTATTGCATTATCATTATTATACTTTTTTATTATACTTTATTTATATAGCTCCAAAATATTCCACATTGCTGAATATTCGATTACCATTCTTTTTTCTATGATTATTAATTTTTCTATTTAATAGTTTCAGCATTATCATCATCATCATTAGTCTCCATATAGCTGTAGGGTTGTTTTTCTTTTAAATAATTTTAATTTCTTATTCCTCTTTATGTGTAGTAAAGTCGGTATTAATATTTTCATTATATATATATATATATATATATATATATATATATATATATAGTTGTGGGATTTTTTATTTACTAGTATTTCATCATTATATAATTATTATTAGTAGTACACATTTTTATATGTATTTATTTTATATTTATTATATATCTCCAGCTATTAATTTGGTATTATTTCGTAGTGTTTTTTTTTTTTTAATACTATTGCCATCAATATCATTATCATAACTGTAAGAACAAAGTGATGGTGTGTTCATGGTACCATCTGATATTACGTTCCCACATGTCATTCCGATGCTCTTATAATTGCGTAAATCCTCCTGTTTTAAATAATCCCATGCAATGCACCCGTGCTTTAATTTTAAAAAATTCACTTTGTTGCACCCTATATATGAGACTTTAATATTAAATACACCTTGTTTCCGACTATATAAATTTTTTGTCGATATCATTTAAAATATTTAATTCACTCCATGAATTAAAATAATTAATTATACTAATAAACAATTATGATAATAATAATTTTGAATAAAATCAGCCTGTGTAGCTCACTTTATGAATTACTTTAGTTTTTCCTGCATCTGCCTTATATTTCCCATTGAATCCGATATCTGTCAATCATTTGTTCGTCTTATATTGTTATCATTAATAGTTTTGCGATTTGTATAGAATTATCTTTGTTAAAAATTGCCCAGTTTCTCTATACCTATAGTTATAACTTGTAAAAACTGACCAGATCTAATGTTTCATAGAATTCAAATGACGTGCCAGTGTTTGTACATTTTATATATTTTCTATATATATATATATATATTTATTTATTACATTGTGCAGTTGTATGTGCAGAACTTTAATTTACTTAATTTATCTTCATTTACTTGAGTTAGAACAAAATAAAAATAAATAGAAAATGGAATTTTGTGTATGTATATAATGTGTGTATGTGTAAATATATATATGTGTGAATTTATGCGTATGTATTTATATATATGTATATAATGTGTATATATATATATATATAATGTGTGTGTGTTTATGTGTAGGACATTTTTTAACATTACTAATCAGTATTCTGAGAATTACTGTTAATTGTCGTATAAATCTGTGCACACGTGCTATTTTTCGCGAATCAACAAACATTATCAACTTCAGATCTACAGTAAAAAAAAAATTACAACCTTTTTTTTCAGGGAAAAAAAATTCAGATGTTTGCAGAACTTTCTCCCCTTTGTTTCCCTTTTGGAAATTTCCTCCTCCTTTATCCTGATCGTTCCTAATTTATAATTCCTTTTGTATCATAATTATTATTGTAATTTTAAAATTAACATCGTTATTTTATTATTAACAGCATCGATATTTCGTAATTACTATTTAACTTGTTTTCGGGGTGCTATTTTATCGTTCAAAATAAATAAATCCAATATCACAAATAAATAATTTTGATTTAAACTATATAATTAAACAATATACTTATATTAAATAATTCTAAGCGTATATTAAATAATATAACGATGTAATATAACAATATATTTTAAAAAACTGTACAATAATGATATAGTTATTTTTCAGTCTATTCTTTTCTTACATATATTTTTGGATATACACAAATATATATATTGTAAATATATATATATATACGTGCGTCCTTTCCTAACGATTTTTTATATAGAAGATTCTTGGATTTTGCACCCAGGCATACATATTTTGAGTGGATTTTTTGCAATATAAGATCAATATAAGATTTTAATAATCAAGACAATGTCCTGAGGAAAATCCAGTGGGATTGAAACGTTGACGACTTCAAATAAAATCTTATATTGAACTGAGGAATCGAGACTCTGAGTAGCGGAATTTTTGTAAAGTTTATTATTTTTTATACCGTATTCCAGCACCGGAGCATTTGATTACATTACAGGGTGTGCGGGGATCATGTGTTTTTTATATATATAATTTTTTAAATATATATATATATACATATATATATATATATACTGTATTATAGAAGTCCAAGTATCCTGAGGAAAGGTCCTACGGGAACTGAAACGTCGAAACCAATTTTAACGTGTATTTACAATAAATTTCTTTAATTTAACTTAGTCTCCGTGTGCATCTGAACCTTTGAAGATATATATATATATATATATATATATATATATATAATACAATATATCATGATGTGTGAGAAGAAGCAGCTGCTGTAACCTTAAGGAGAATTAATGTACTGGGATAAATCCCCAAACACAAAGGAAATAAATGTTTTGTGGGGTCTTTATTGTTTGTTATTGTTTCCAGGTAGAATGTAAACACGTTTCTTCTTTTCCGTTATTGATCGCAGAGCATGAATATGTCATTTTGGGGTCAGGGTACCAGGGTGACCTTTCCTCGTATGGTTGGTGGTTTCAGGATGTCAGGATTCTAGCAGAGATTAGTCGCTCACTGGACCCAGAGCCAACAAAATATAGCAGGACGACATCTGTCTGACAGCAACTGCAGCTCTAAAAAGCTGCTCCTACAACCATGGATACAATGTCCTGCCCAAAGCACGCCATTCAGGCTGCCGAGCACTCCAACCAACATGGTCGAGTGTGGTGAGAGCTGGAGGTCACCGCTTATGCAGAGATAGGATGTCCTGCTGTCCCGATCCGTGATCACCTGTTTTACCCGCCCAGTGAACGAGTGTATTGATAATATTTATTTATTTATAAAGGATTTTCCCAGGATGGATACATTGAGATTTCTCTCGTTTTCGGTACGTCCTGGGTTAAAGAACATTGAAGTGTTACAGTCGTTACAGAAATACAAAGTAATAAAATGCAAGATATTAAAAATAAACCACAAATATACAGATTAATCCAGAAAATAAATAGATGATAAAAAGACATAGCAATAAACACATAAATAGAAAAATATATATAGATAATAGAGAGATATATAGATAATAGATAGGTAGGTAGATAATAGATAGAGGTGTAGACCAAGTTATTTATTGATGGATAGATACAAAGATATTACCATATATAGAAAGATATTCACATGATAGATACGGAAAGATAAATAGATATTTATATAGACATAGCAATAAATATATAAATAGAAAGACAGATGATAGATACTGTAGATGGGAAGATAGACATATAGGAGAGGGTTGTAGTTCTTGTTTTACATAGATGATAGATACAAAGACATAATAAATATATAATTAGAAAGACAATAGACAGTTACAGATAGATTCAGTTAGAACGTATTTATACTCGAGATCACATAAATTTAAAATAAATAATAATAAACGTCACAAAAGGCACGGAAAATAAAGCTGTTGTCTTTATAAACAGCATAGATTTAGCAATTAAATGCGCCACCATAGAATCTGCGAGCGAGGGTTAATTATTTCCTCTGACATATCCGAACAGACAAACTCTTTTGTCTGATGACAATCCGGTGATTGACATCTCCGTCCATTGATATTATGAGTCTCGGGTCTGGGAACGTCTTTCGTTTCTGCCCCTGCACATATTATCCAGTACATGTTAAAGACACACCGACACTCAATATTTATTTATTTATTTATAAAGGATTTTACCAGGACGGATACATTGAGATTTCTCTCGTTTTCAGTATGTCCTGGGTTCGAGAACATTGAGTGGTTACAGAAATACAAAATAATAAAATGCAAGATATTAAAAACACAAATATACAGATTAACCCAGAAAATAAATATGTAGCAAATATACAGGGTTATTCAGAGAGCGGTGAAAAGCAGGAGAATGACTGGAATAGTGAAAATTCTAGGTCAAAATAGCCAAACCAGAAAAATTCTCCCATTTATCTCACTTTCCAAAGCCGCTATTTTGACCTAGAATTTTCCATTCTCCATTCATTCTCCTGCTTTTCACCGCTCTCTGAATAACCCTGATAGTCACTGTGTTACATGTTTACAGGTGCATTCTGTATATAGTCACTGTGTTACATGTTTACAGGCGCATTCTGTATATAGTCACTGTGTTACATGTTTACAGGTGCATTCTGTATATAGTCACTGTGTTACATGTTTACAGGTGCATTCTGTATATAGTCACTGTGTTACATGTTTACAGGTGCATTCTGTATATAGTCACTGTGTTACATGTTTACAGGTGCATTCTGTATATAGTCACTGTGTTACATGATTACAGGTGTATTCTGTATATAGTCACTGTGTTACATGTTTACAGGTGCATTCTGTATATAGTCACTGTGTTACATGTTTACAGGTGCATTCTGTATATAGTCACTGTGTTACATGTTTACAGGTGCATTCTGTATATAGTCACTGTGTTACATGTTTACAGGTGCATTCTGTATATAGTCACTATGTTACATGTTTACAGGTGCATTCTGTATATAGTCACTATGTTACATGTTCACAGGTGCATTCTGTATATAGTCACTATGTTACATGTTTACAGGCGCATTCTGTATATAGTCACTATGTTACATGTTTACAGGTGCATTCTGTATATAGTCACTGTGTTACATGTTTACAGGTGCATTCTGTTTATAGTCACTATGTTACATGTTTACAGGTGCATTCTGTATATAGTCACTATGTTACATGTTCACAGGTGCATTCTGTATATAGTCACTGTGTTACATGTTTACAGGTGCATTCTGTATATAGACACTATCAGGGTTATCCAAAGAGATCCGAATTGCTTGAGAAAAGTAACCGAACGCTGAAAATCAGCATTCGGTTACCTTTCCTGGCCATTCGGCTATCCAGAGAGCAGGCAATTCGCCTAACCCTGGCGAATTGCCTGAACATACGGTGCCTGTTCGAGGGCAGAGAAATCCCTATGAAAATGCACTGCTTCGGCTATTCAGAGAACACAAACCAGCAGTGAAAGGTTCCCCTAATGCCCTGCCATTCGGTGGTTTAATTCGGCAAGTTAATTCAGGAGAATCCCATAGGCTTCAATGTTAAAAATATTCCCGTTTTAATTCAATATCTAAACCGTTCATTATAAAATTCTGCAGTAAAAAGTCTCTCTATTTATCGACCTTTTTTTTAGGATATTTAAAGCATTTTTCTTAATTATTTTTAACTTATTTTTTTTCCAAGTTTACTTATTTTTTCCGTCACAGCCATTTTTATTATCATTCCCTGGACCTCATATGCAAATTTCAGACATTTTCGCTCAGTAGTTTCTTTGCGAACAGCGTTTCATTTTCACAGATTCACACAAACTATTTTGCTAATTTATTCACCTCCCTCCTCTGCGGTCTCAGCTGCTTCGGCTGTGTTCGGCTCCTGCTCGGGCTTGGTTTTCAGCAGGTTAATCCAGATGTTTTTGTGGCTTTTCTGCATGCATTCGGTGAGTTTTGCGGTTAGTTTTCGTCAGGTTTGCGGCAGCCTTTCCCTGCAATTCGGGGACCCTGTGGTGCTTGCTGAATACACCGCAGGGTCACCGAAATGGGATCGGCAAAAGGAACCGAAGAGAACGAAAAGTCACCGAACGTGACTTTTCGAATCTCTTTGAATAACCCTGTATGTTACATGTTTACAGGTACATTCTGTATATAGTCACTGTTACATGTTTACAGGTACATTCTGTATATAGTCACTGTTACATGTTTACAGGTGCATTCTGTATATAGTCACTGTTACATGTTTACAGGTACATTCTGTATATAGTCACTATGTCACATGTTTACAGGCGTATTCTGTATATAGTCACTATGTTACATGTTTACAGGTGCATTCTGTATATAGTCACTATGTTACATGTTTACAGGCACATTCTGTATATAGTCACTATGTTACATGTTTACAGGTGCATTCTGTATATAGTCACTGTGTTACATGTTTACAGGTGCATTCTGTATATAGTCACTATGTTACATGTTTACAGGTGCATTCTGTATATAGTCACTATGTTACATGTTTACAGGTGCATTCTGTATATTGTCACTATGTTACATGTTTACAGGTGCATTCTGTATATAGTCACTATGTTACATGTTTACAGGTGCAATCTGTATATAGTCACTATGTTACATGTTTACAGGTGCATTCTGTATATAGTCACTATGTTACATGTTTACAGGTGCATTCTGTATATTGTCACTATGTTACATGTTTACAGGTGCATTCTGTATATAGTCACTATGTTACATGTTTACAGGTGTGTTCTGTATATAGTCACTATATTACATGTTTACAGGTGCGTTCTGTATATAGTCACTATATTACATGTTTACAGGTGCATTCTGTATATAGTCACTATGTCACATGTTTACAGGTGCATTCTGTATATAGTCACTGTGTTACATGTTTACAGGCGCATTCTGTTTATAGTCACTGTGTTGCATGTTTACAGGTGCATTCCGTATTGAGGTATGTTAATAGAGATATCTTGAGTGACTTAAGACTAGGGGAAGATTTGATGGTGTCTGGGAGGTTATTCCATAATTGTGGTGCTCTGTAGGAAAATGAGGATCAAGCCACTGTCTTTTTGTATTGTGGTATTGCAAGTAAGGTGCTGGTCCTGGATCGGAGGTTATAGGATGAGGGAACTGCTAGGGAAGCAGTCTATTCAGGTAGGGTGGTAGCTTCCCAGAAAAGCTCTTAAACACCAGGTAGAAGTTTATCTCTTTAATTCATTAAGGCCCGGTGTCAATCTATGCCTAGCAAACTATTATACATGGAGGAGTTTCCATCATGGCCCATGTTGTGATGATGGCATGGACTGTCAGTTTCAAAACCTTTTGAAATAAATATTCCTCACACGTAGCACAGCTAAAAGAGAATTTTTAAAAATATTATATAAACATCAAATGTAGTCAAGATCTAGAAAAATATTCTGGTTGCCATAGAATCCACGAGATTAGAATCCACAAGATTATTGATGGCGTGAAATGAAATTGAATCATAACATCAAAACAACTTTTTTTTTTTTACATTTTTTAAAAATATTTACAGGGTATTTCAAAGAGATCCGAATTGCTGGAGAAAGGTAACCGAACGCTGAAAATCAGCGTTCGGTTACCTTTCTTGGCCATTCGGCTATCCAGAGAGCAGGCAATACGGCAAATCCTGGCGAATTGCCTGCACATACGGTGCCTGTTCGGTGCCTGTTCGAGGGCAGAGAAATCCCCATGAAAAAGCACTGCTTCGGCTATTCAGAGAACACAAACCAGCAGGGAAAGGTTCCCGAAATACCCTGCCATTCGGTGGTTTAATTCGGCGGGTTTATTCAGGCGAATCCCATAGGCTTCAATGTTAAAAATATTCCCGTTTTAATTCAATATCTAATAAACCGTTCATTATAATATTCTGCAGTAAAGAGTCTCTTTTATTTATAGAATTTTTAGGATATTTTAAGCATTTTTCTGGATATTTTTTTTAAAAAAAATTCCGATACTTATTTTTTCTGTAACAGCCCTTTTTATTATCATTCCCTGGACCTCCTGTGTAAATTTCAGACATTTTCGCTCAGTAGTTTCTTTGCAAACAGCGTTTCACTTTTCAAACATTCAAGCGTACTGTTTTGCTAATTTATACACTGCATTCGTCTGCGGTCTCGGCTTTTTCTGGCAGCTTTGCTGCGTGTGATCGGCTCCTGCTCGGGTTTTCCCAGCGTTTTCGGCGGGTTAATCCAGATGTTTTTGTGGCTTTTCGGCTTGCATTCGGTGGGTTTTGCGGTTAGTTTTCGTTTGGTTTGCGGCGGCTTTTCCCTGAAATTTGGGGACCCTGTGGTGCTTGCTGAATACACCGCAGGGTCGCCGAAATGGGATCGGCAAAAGGAACCGAATTGAAGAGAACGAAAAGTCACCGAACGTGCAGTGACTTTTCGATTCTCTTTGAATTACCCTGTTAGTGTGTGTCTCAATAATGTCATAATAATCCTTAATGTCCACCTAAATTTCCCCAATACCAGGTCTACTTGCATCAAAAGGACTTTAAGAGGAGAGATGAATAGGCAAATGATTGTCCACACACAATATTAGACTTATTTCTTCGCTATTTCTTTAGATAATTACTTTGTATTTTTTCTCACATAGCAATGCTTGATTATATTTGGTATCGGAATCCACAAACCTATAAGTATCTAGAGTCTGGTCCACTGAGTAATCTAACGTTACATCAGGATGGGATATTGTTGGCTGTTGTTTCTAATTATAATATAAATGCATACTTCATCGATGGCTCGTTGCCCCATAGGCCGTATCTAGTTATATGATCTGGAAGTCAGGGAAAGCCTTCCAATCACTCTGCGGTACGGAGCAATTAGTTTATAATGGTGGTGAACATCGAATTTCAGGAAGTTGGCACTATTTCGACATGATTCAATGTTTTGGTGGGCGGGGAATAGGCTGTATGGTATAAAAAGTACAAGCATGATGCTGTTTCTCATACTTGGACACTTGTCCTGTGGTTACAGAGTGTCTGAGACTATACAGTGTTTTCCGATCTAGGGACTTGTGTTGGGATGGAGCATAGAAGAACACATTCTGGGGCGTAACTACCAGGGGTGCAGAGGGTGCCACTGCACCCGGGCCCTTGAGTCCGGGGGAGGCCCACACTCACCTGCCTGGGCCCTGGGTTTGCCTATATTTTATAGATAAAATGATTTTTTAAATTTAGTTTATACTTATGTGTGTTTTACTTTGGAGCTCTTTGATACGTTCATACACACCACACATTGCTGTGAGTTTTATTGCTGTGGAGGTCTGTGAGATACAAATATTGCACATTACATTAAAAATGAGATGGAATGAAGAGGCCATAGTGGACCTGGAAAAAAATTGGACACGGATTGTCTGGAATCAACATTGTGGACCTGGAGGGGACCAATGCATGTTGATGGGAAGGGGGACAAAATATGTTTTTGCCTAGGGTGGGTTTTTGCAGCGGGGGTTATCATGGCACTGTGCAGCGGGGTTATCATGGCATGGTTCCTGCACTTGGGCCCTGAGCTTTCTAGTTACGCCTTTGTCCACATTCTATAGCTATGACATCATAGCGATGAGCTCACTTGGATATAGCTGCCAAGAGAGAGGAATGAGAATGTTCTGTAAATGATAATAATGGATCATTTTCAAAACGGATGGTGGGACTACTCAAATGAGAGGCACAAGTGTATCAGCTAGGGATTAAAGAGGTGTATTACCTCTTATTCATTGCCTTTTCCCTGTATTCACTATCATAACCTGTGCTGCTGTAAGAAGGAAAGTGCAACAATCAGGAAAGATCGTCAGAGTTGAGACAAAAAAATGGGAAGTTGTCCAGTGAAGAATGTGCCGTTTTGACATTGTGTCTCTCTTGTGGCCAACTGGTTCAGTCCTCCAGTTGATGCTGCCTTCTTGATGTGCGTCTGTGTATTTATAGATTTTTGTGCCCGGTTGAAGGGATTATTGGTGAGGGCAACGGGGCTGCCAATACTCAACAAGGCTGGCACGCGACACAGGCAGAGTTGTCATCTTGTGGAAAATACACTCAGCGTGCAATAAGCAGCTCCCGAAGGTTACTGTGATTAAACGTCTGCGAGGATTAACGGTGACATGTTAATATAGCACAGCCGGGATCTGGCGTCACTGGAAAAGACACGCAGGGTCTTTAACTCACAACACACAAAACGCTGATAATTTTGTGTCATCTGAAAAAGCCAAGGAATGTGTCTTCATTTACAACATCCAATTTCGTTACTTCCTTTTTCAAACTCAACACACCAAGGCAAGCCGAGGGTGCAGCGGGGGTTATCATGGCACTGTGCAGCGGGGGTTATCATGGCACTGTGCAGCAGGGGTTATCATGGCACTGTGCAGTGGGGGTTATCATGGCACTGTGCAGCAGGGTTATCATGGCACTGTGCAGCGGGGGTTATCATGGCACTGTGCAGCGGGGTTATCAAGGCACTGTGCAGCGGGTTATCATGGCACTGTGCAGCGGGGGTTATCATGGCACTGTGCAGCGGGGTTATCATGGCACTGTGCAGCGGTTATCATGGCACTGTGCAGTGGGGGTTATCAAGGCACTGTGCAGCGGGTTATCATGGCACTGTGCAGCGGGGTTATCATGGCACTGCAGCGGGGGTTTTCAAGGCACTGTGCAGCGGGTTATCATGGCACTGTGCAGCGGGGGTTATCATGGCACTGTGCAGCGGGGTTATCATGGCACTGTGCAGCGGGGGTTTTCAAGGCACTGTGCAGCGGATTATCATGGCACTGTGCAGCGGGTTATCATGGCACTGTGCAGCGGGTTATCATGGCACTGTGCAGCGGGGGTTTTCAAGGCACTGTGCAGCGGATTATCATGGCACTGTGCAGCGGGTTATCATGGCACTGTGCAGCGGGGTTATCATGGCACTGTGCAGCGGGGGTTATCATGGCACTGTGCAGCGGGGGTTATCATGGCACTGTACAGCGGGGGTTATCATGGCACTGTGCAGTAGACATGTGCATTCGTTTTAGTACTAAAACGATTTAGTCCGAATTTTGGAGAATTTAGTTTTCATAGGACTCAAGAGAAACGAAACTGCTCAGTACAAAAAACGAAAGAAACTAAAATAAAATGCACTACATTTTAGTTTCAGTCCTTTTTTGTGATATTACATTGATAAGTGAAGGAGACCAGCAATGAAGAGCGCAACATCGCAACATCTGAAGTTCTGCACCCTCCACATGCCAATGCAGTAGGAAGTTCTATATAGAGAGGGGCATTAATTAATGCAGGAGGATGTTCTATACATTATACAGATGGGGTATTAATGCAGGAGGATGTTATATACATTATACAGAGAAAGGTATAAATTGAGGAGGATGTTCTATAAAGAGAGGGACATTAATTAATTCAGGAGGATGTTCTAAACATTATACAGAGAGGAGCCTTTTTTTTAGCCCTTTAAATCCAGTGGCTGTGAGCACTGAGATCAGCTGCTTGTTACATTATCTCTCAGTACAATGTATCAGGCTCAGCTGTTACAGTAACTGACTATAACAGTGCTCAGAGTTTCAGTAAAATAAGGAAATAATATCTTCTAATCTCTTGTAAATATATTTTTATATATTAGTTTTACTGAAACTCTGAGCGCTGTGATGAGCAGCAGTCAGTTACTGTAACAGCTTTGCCTGACATGGGGCAGTATTACAATGTTGGTGCTAACTTAACCAGAGCTGTTGTAAACTGAAAACCTCCATAGGCGCCACTACAATAGTAATTGTATCCACTGGTTTTCGGATGAAAGAAATTAGTTTTCATACTAAAGAACTGAAAACGAATTTCTTTAGCAACTAAATAAATTGCATTTTAGGACTAATCCATTAGTTCAAAACGAAATTTTGTGCTGTGCACATGTCTACTGTGCAGCGGGGGTTATCATGGCACTGTGCAGTGGGGGTTATCATGGCACTGTGCAGCGGGGTTATCATGGCACTGTGCAGTGGGGGTTATCATGGCACTGTGCAGCGGGGTTATCATGGCACTGTGCAGCGGGGGTTATCATGGCACTGTGCAGCGGGGGTTATCATGGCACTGTGCAGCGGGGTTATCATGGCGCTGTGCAGGGGGGTTATCATGGCACTGTGCAGGGGGGTTATCATGGCACTGTGCAGTGGGGGTTATCATGGCACTGTGCAGCGGGGGTTATCATGGCACTGCAGCGGGGTTATCATGGCACTGTACAGCAGGGTTATCATGGCACTGTGCAGCGGGGGTTATCATTGCACTGTGCAGCGGGGGTTATCATGGCACTGTGCAGCGGGGGTTATCATGGCGCTGTGCAGGGGGGTTATCATGGCGCTGTGCAACGGGGGTTATCATGGCGCTGTGCAGCGGGGCTATCATGGCACTGTGCAGCGGGGCTATCATGGCACTGTGCAGCGGGGGTTATCATGGCGCTGTGCAGGGGGGTTATCATGGCGCTGTGCAACGGGGGTTATCATGGCGCTGTGCAGCGGGGGCTATCATGGCACTGTGCAGCGGGGGCTATCATGGCACTGTGCAGCGGGGGCTATCATGGCACTGTGCAGCGGGGGCTATCATGGCACTGTGCAGCGGGGGCTATCATGGCACTGTGCAGCGGGGGCTATCATGGCACTGTGCAGCGGGGCTATCATGGCACTGTGCAGGGGGGTTATCATGGCACTGTGCAGCGGGGTTTATCATGGCACTGTGCAGCGGGGTTTATCATGGCACTGTGCAGCGGGGTTTATCATGGCACTGTGCAGCGGGGTTTATCATGGCACTGTGCAGCGGGGTTTATCATGGCACTGTGCAGCGGGGCTATCATGGCACTGTGCAGCGGGGGCTATCATGGCACTGTGCAGCATTGAACACATAATAAAAGTCATAGTAAACACTCTGCTCTGGATACATTTCTCCATATGTCTCTATAGGTGAAATATTGTGCATTATATCTACCAGGGAATGTATGGAGGTATCGGTTCCGAACTCCTGAAGGCATTTTCCTTCCAGCTGGATGGTATGTGGACATACCTGTATATAAATATAAACACCCGCTGGAGCCCCAGGACTCCCCAATAGCTAGGAGGGGGCATAACTGACACGTTTCTTCTCTGTCACGCTGATCGTGGACGGTGCAGGGGTTAGAATTGCTGCCCTCTCTATTTACTCCTTTGACATGCGCAGCGGGGCATCATGTGTTTTACATAGCCTGAAAAAAGACATTTGTCTATCAGGTTGAGCTTTTCACACATCACCTACTGCTGTTGGTCCAAAAGAAGCAAAAAAAACACAGTCTGAAGCGCTCGCCAATATGAAAGATACTGGGGAAAAATTCCTTCTTGCCCCCAGACGGCGTCAGATTTCTCCTTGTATCAAGAAGCTTTTACCCACGTATTAAATATTATAACCCTTAATATTCTGTGTCTGCAGGAAGTCATCCAGTCGTTGTTTAAAAGTCTGTACAGTGAAAGTGTCTGACCCAACCACCTCAACAGGCAGAGAAATCCACAGCTCTATTGTTCTCGACAGCTTTATTGTTCTCGACAGCTTTATTGTTCTCGACAGCTTTATTGTTCTAACCATGAACGTGTGAACCACTATTCAGGAAATTGTTTTAGGGCGGTGCACTAACCCAGCCAATCACAAAGCATAAAATAAGCAAACCACTTGCCAAATGGGAAGACTTTTGGTCTTCTCTGTCTTTTTCTTTTGGATGTTAAGTATTCTTATGCTCTTAACCCTTTCAGGCCCATGAAATGGTAATTGGAAAATAAGTTACGCTCTTGTATAACCTGTATCGAAAGACAATCCTGTAAATTGGAAAACAACTGTGGTTTCAGTCTGAAAATGTGGTCTCGGATTGAAACCACAGGGCCTGAAAGGGTTAAGGGCTTGTCTTGTTATTTGTTTTACCAGTCTTTTAATTTCATTTTTAAGTTTTTTCTTACTTTCCATTTGTTTGCAGATTCCACTGTACATGTTTGCAGGATGAGAAAAGTTTTGTTTTTTTGTACGTTGT
This sequence comes from Leptobrachium leishanense, assembly GCA_009667805.1. Classification (NCBI taxonomy): domain Eukaryota; kingdom Metazoa; phylum Chordata; class Amphibia; order Anura; family Megophryidae; genus Leptobrachium; species Leptobrachium leishanense. The sequence goes on from CM019063.1 coordinate 548,236,384, forward strand.
CAGAAGGTTAAGGTTTGAGACCATTTCCACCCATTTACTACTTAACTAGCCGAGCGAGAGATGTATCATCTACGGCCAAGTATACTGGACACAGACCTGAATATTGCCTACGTTAATTATGTAATCGAGTTGTAGCTTGTAACCGGTTGGGTGGAGTAGAGGTAACATCACTGCTCTATAACCGTGGAGAGAGACTGTGGAGACATGGGTTCGATCCCAGCAAGAGCACCTCTCCAGTAAGTGTCCTTGGCAAGACACCTAACGGTACATACTCGCCACCCAGCACATACTTGAAACGAGAGAAATCTCACTGTATCCTTCCTGGTAAAATACTTTCTCAAAAAAAGTGCGCCAGTGGAGTCTTCAAACTCCTTTCTACTTCATGGGAAATTATGGGTAATACGGAAATTACGAGCCGACGTGTTATCTAACTAGGGTCCAGGAGCTTATGTAGAGGAAATCGAACATCATCTGGTCAGTCACACACATGCCAATTGACTCATTAAACCTCCTTGTACATCATGTTGAACACGTAGGAGGGAAACTCTAGGCCGTTCATTGTAGAAAAACGGGGTCCTCCGAAGCACCCCAGGAAACTGGGAAAATGTCACAACAATTAGCTTTTCCAAATTACTACTGATTGATCCACTGGTAGAACCTCATATTTTTCAACCCGTCTGAATTCCCGTTGAGTTGAAATTGGAGAATGTCTGTTTTCCCCCCAGTCCAGTCGAATGCCCCAACTTAGTACAGGTACAAAGGTGTCCGGAAAGATTATATCATTGGTAAAACATAGGAATCCAAATCTTGTGTGTTACCTACCAATATGTAGCTTTTAGTGTCGCATTTGATATAAAAATACTACTAAATATGGTTGTGTTGCATGTTACTCCTCCCGGCTCTCTTTATTGTGGCCGATCCGCAACCTGTATTCACTGGTTTGTACCTCTGTTTGTGTTCCCAGGCAGCGACGTGTCCCAGGAAAGTTTATTACTTCACGGTCCCTTCGCCAGAAAGCCTAAGAGGATCAGGACGGCGTTTTCCCCATCCCAGTTACTGAGGCTGGAGAGGGCGTTTGAGAAGAACCACTATGTGGTCGGAGCAGAAAGGAAGCAGTTGGCCAGCAGCCTCAGCCTCTCAGAAACACAGGTATTGAGGCCCAACATTGACATACCACCTCTAATTACAATACACGGTTGACTTAACATAACCTGAAGAATGTTAGCGGGAGGGTCTTTAATTACTCACCCAGTCCAGCCATGGAGAAAAGGGTCAGCAAGGGAAATCCAATTGATGTTGGTTAGAATCCGAACTAGACATGACAGATTACTAGTTGACCAGGTCAAAGCCATATTCTCCAGGTTAGTGAAAACTGTGGAGGCTGTCGTGCCACAATAGCAAGGACACAATTCTCTTTTTATTTCGTTCACCTTCTCATTGGTTTTTGACCTTGGTCTTGCCTAGTGGGCATGGGACCCCCCTCTCGGAACCCTATTTGGAAAAGAGGAAGAATTTAGAACCCCGGGGTTGCTTTTCCTTCTGAGTTAAAATGTGGTTCTTAACAAGGCTGGAGGGTAACATCTTGGAGCATAATGTCATCAAAATATATATCTTCAATTCATGGTGTAGAAATCTCCCTTTGTTCGAGCTTTGTCATATTGTTCTTTTCTCCGGGCTAAGTAACATAATGAATTGACCATGATGTGTGGCTCAGTTTCTGTGCAGTAATTTCATGGAGATGATTACTCTGGAGATTACAATAATTAATAAAGCATAAGATTTTATCCAGTATCCTGGTAGAGAGTGTTTGGTTGCCGGTAGATGGATGGCATGTTTGCCTTGAGGTTGCTTAAAAGATGCACAACTGATATTTGAGTGTTGAATGGATAGTATATTGACGTTATTACATGAGCTCTGATGCTTTATCATTCATGATTTCTGTATGGTTGCTAAAGAGGTCCATTGCAGTCAACTCGACCTCTGTGGGTGATGAGCAGTTGGTGGAACAGGTCTTGAAATATATTTTTATGTAGCAGACCTCTGCCTTCCTGGTAATACATGTGTGGGTGCTCTTTCAGTAATTTATTCATAATTAGCCAGTGCTGCAACCTTCTAAGGTATATTATTCTACATAGCAAAAAGCGGGACCTTCTTGGTGGCCAGATCGTTTTAAAATTATTGCTGGAGCTCTCACATTCATCAGAATAAATATAAAATTAGTAGTAAGGTCTTCTAAATAATGACAGCATTGTACCAGTGGTGAGGCCTCCTAAGAGTTCAGATCGTATTAAACCAGTGGTGAGGCCTTCTATGAGATCAGGTTGTATTAAACCAGTGGTGAGTACTTCCATGAGATCGAGTCATATTAAAAAGTCGGGAGGCCCTTCTATGAGTTCAGGTTGTATTAAATCAGTGGTGAGGCCTTCTATGAGTTCAGGTTGTATTAAATCAGTGGTGAGGCCTTCTTTTGAGATCAGGTTGTATTAAAGCAGTGGTTAGGACTTCCATGAGATCGAGTCATATTAAACCAGTAGTGAGGCCTTCTATGAGATCAAGTTATATTAAACCAATCGTGAGGCCTACTATGAGATCAGACCTTCTTAAACCAGTGCTGAGGCCTTCTATGAGATCAGGTTGTATTAAACCAGTGCTGAGGTCTCTATGAGATCAGGTCGTATTAAACCAGTGATGAGGCCTTCTTTGAGATCAGGTTGTAATAAAACATTGGTGAGGCCTTCTTTGAGATCAGGTTGTATTAAACCAATGGTGAGGCTTACTATGAGATCAGACCGTATTAAACCAGTGTTGGAGCCTACTAAGGGATCAGTTCATATTATACCAGACGTGTCTTCTATGAGATCGGATCGTATTAATCCAGTGGTGAGGCCTTCTATGAGGTAAGATTGTATTAAATCAGTGGTGAGGCATTCTTTGAGGTCAGATCGTATTAAACCAGTCAAATTACATTAAACCAGTGTTGAGGGCTTCTAAAAAAGCTTATTGTATTAAACCAGTTGTGAGGCCTTCTCAGAGATCAGACTGTACTAAACTAGTGGTGGCACAGTTTAAATAATGAGAGTATAGGTCAATAATGGTGGAACTTTCTAAACGATCAGAGTAAAATTGAGAAGCAAAGGGGCCGTTGAAATGTTTTATTACATGTAACAATGGATGCGACCATGTTAGGTGTTGGATGTAATTAGTGGCAGATCCTTTTCAGTGACTCGTCGATTTCTATTTAACCAGTGACTGGCTCTATTGCCAATATCTCTCAGATTTACAGAATTGACTATTTATAAGGACGTTTCCACGGCATGAGTATAGTGATAATGCAAGACTATTTCTCTGTATTAGCCAGAGGAACGTCTGTCTCCTGCATAAAGAGTCAATGAAGCTGCTAGAGCCCGGAAAACAGGCTTATGGTAATCTTATTCATGACATGAATGATGGGTGGGTGGGCAGAAATCATGGTAAGTTCCCACACTTGGGTTTTTTTAGGACTTGGCCCATACAAATCAAGTTATACATATATAAAAAGTAACGGGGATGTCTCAGCTATCCCAATGATATCCAGCGATCTAATTCTGCCGCTGGAAATGATCGGATAACATTTATTTAATGAGAAAAGGCTCCGCCGTCAGACTATATTTAACCAGTGATGTGGTCTCCTCAGTGATCAGATTATGTTGAGCTTGTCATGGGACCTTCTCGTCTACAAGACAGGTCATTTTCAGTGACATACGTCTCGACTTACTTGTTGATCAGTTTATATTTAGTTAGCCGTGGAGCTTTCTCGTTTATTAGATGGTAACCAGTGCCTGGGTCTTCTCAAAGGATTTTAAATAGTGGTGAGGCCTCCTAAGAAATCATATTGTATTAAACGAGTTAGGAGAACCCTCAAGAGATCAGAAACCAGTGGTGAGGTCTGTTGTGAGATCAGACTGTATTAAACTTTTGGTGAGGTGAGACCTCCTATGAGATCCGATTATATTACACCAGTGGCGAGGTCTGGAATGAGATCAGATTGTTCTAATTGAGTTATGAGGCCTCCAAAAAGATCAGAATGTTTTAAACTAGTGGTGAGGCTTCCTATCAGATTGTATTAAACCATTGGTGGGGTCTCCTATAAAATCAGATCATGTTCAACCGCTGTCGGATGTTCTCAGTTATCATTGACTATATGACCATTGACCTGGTCCCCACAGACATCTGATTGTTATTGACCAGTGGTTAGACCTTCTCATAGGAGATTAGATTTCAATACACCAGTGTTTCAAAATAATAGGGCACCCTTGCGAATTGGAATAATTCTAATTCCCGGTCACATGAGGGGCGCGTCAACGACTCCTGGCAGGCGAACACCATATGTAAACTAAGATTCCAAAGAACAGGAATCCGACACTTCCACAAGCGATACAACCATTGCACGTTTATTGGAAAAAATGCGGTGGTAACGTTTGACCATTGATATGACAATGACAATGACCATTGATATGGCCGAAATGCTGCCTCAGCATATTTTCCAATATATTTCCATCGATTACACCGCTTGTGGGAGTGCTGGATTCCTGTTCTTTGAATTCTTGATTTAATAAACCAGTGCCAGAACTTTCTCAATAATCGCATTATATTTCGGTAGCCATTGATTGGCCTTTCCCAAATGCTTCAATGACCTCCAGACGAAGCAAACATTTTGTGTAACCTGAATGGAAGTCAATCTCCACATTGGTGCAGAAGATGTAAAAAATCTTCAACTCGCTTGTTTCCTGCTAAAGATTGTGATTCCTAAATCTACTGAATAGACCCCAGGATCTATTTTAATTGTCATGTATATTCCTTAGATTTTTTTTTTTTTTAGTATTTTCCGCTTTTTTTTGGGGGTGGGCAGGTAATTTCCTCCTGCCCAGTTGTAACATACGTTGGCCTTTGCACCCAGACCGCACGGTTGAATGGTGTGAAACGTATACCCATTCTTGTGTGTTCTGCGATCGCACAAGACACAGCTGTACGAGCTGACTTATTTGTGCTTGTACTTCGACACGTTCGCCTTAAACCATCTGTGATATTATTTAGCTTTATATGCTAATATTTCCATTTTTAACCAGCCGTCTCCGCACAGCGAGTGCTCAACGCTCACCTAACGCTCCCTGCTTTGCATCTCCAACACTATACGATGCTACAAGCATATGGGAAAATCTACTAATTATAACCATATACTGCACTTGGATCCAATACATAAATACAAAGGAATGGAATGTTTTACTCCTGAAAAGCTGAATTGCAAAGCCTAATTTTCCAATTCCGTTATTTTTTAACACAAATGTGCCTTTGCTTGGTCCATCTTCTACCTAGCCTGAGTCAAAACCCCCATGCATTTAACTGTATACAACCCGAGAAGATATTTTATTAATCACCAATGTGGACCAGAGCCACCGCATGAGGTCCATTGCAATGCTCATATTGTGTTGACCTACGTGGGAAAGGAGGTCTATCATACTAACAGTTTCTTGCATGTTAATATTCTGTCTTCAATTCCAGAATCCTAAATCCGTTTGAGGCCAACAACTCCAAGACACATAACCTAGGCAAGTCATCCATCCAAATTTTAATCTCAGGTGCTTGTGAACCCAGGTTCTTCAGGCAGGCAATCTCTGTCATGTGACCACCGGCCAGTCAAGGGCACTTTCGCCTGCCTACAGCTAAAATGGGGACACTAAGGGGAAATATTAAATAACAAGGGGTGCAGAGTACAGAAAAGTAGATTACTCACATGTTAAAGTGCCGATTCCCTTGATAAGATCCAGGCCGTCTGCACTAAGAATTCTCTCTGTATCTTTGAGGGATATAACCCTCCTATGGGAGAAGATTCCAAGAATAGGAGGGAAGATAAAGAACAAGAACGGGGGATCGCCTGTACGGATCCAAAAGTGCTAAGATTTGAGCCTGTCAGACTTAGGCTCTTAACCACTTTAATTCTGTGAAACCATATGTGTCTAACAGTTTTGCACTATATATATCTTTGCGCTTTCTTTGAGGCCATCCGATCTAAAAGAACATTGAAAAGACCAAGTAGCGCTCCATCAGTGGGAGAACTTTAGATGAACTTTGATGTACCTGGGATAGAGGGTATGTGATGGAAACCCCTCTCTTCTGCCTGTCCAGGCTCTCCAGCACCCCCTTACCAAGTTCAGCCCGGCCACTGAGTTGCTCGGAACTCAGTGCCTCGAGCAGCCTGATCTGTAGCTCCAGACCTGCTTGGTCTGATCCTCTGCCTCTGTGTATTTCCAGGAGGCCGATCTGTGCCTTCTGAGGATGAGAGTGGGTACCCTGAATGAGACACCAGACAAGCTGTATGTTCAAACAGGATTCTGAGACTTTTAATGAAAAACGCCACTATTTATGCCCAGGTCTAACAGTTATAATTTGCATAGCAACTGACGAACATTTACCTACTGAAACTCTAATTACATTATGTCAGTTAGATATTTACAGTAAACATTCCTTAGCCTTCATATCACACATCATTTACATAATCTATTGTTCCAAAAGATCAGATTACCTTTGCAGTCAAACACTGTCCCAGACTCATGACTCCTTAACCAGATAGCAGACACAGAGAAAAGCAATCTTGCATAATCACACATTACTCAAACATTCCATACAAAAGAGGGCATTGAACATTGCTTCAGGTTGCATCTTTAAAACACATATCCGAGTGCCCATTCAAATACAGTAATAGAGGTACATTTAAAACTAAAGCTAAGTGATTTCCAATACATTTAAAATCACACAGACAATATTAATGAACATAAAGTCTTTCCCAAAGCAAATGTCTGTGTCTTTTGGGGGTTTTCCCAGGAAAATAAAAGTCTTGGGGTTTGAAGCGGGGAGCGCTACGCCAGTTCTATGACAGGGTACTTGTGTGTGGTTGATGTAGAGCGATACATATTCCAACTTCTGTGCTGTTATACTTTATATTGTATTGTTTGCGCTCATACCTATTTATAGTTTGTCTATACAATTTTAAAGGTTTCCACCCTTCAATGGAGAAATGTGGAGAATTTTCCATTACACAATGGGTTGTAGAGAAACCACGACTAAATTAAACACTGCAGGTCAAAATCACCAAGCTGGCCAAATTTTGATTTAATTTGTTTCCTAAATTGTAGAATCTCCTGGCCAGTTCTCCATAATTCTTGGTTCTGTGGGTAACCACCATCACAACCCACTTGCCTATCTAAGACTTAAACTCGGGTCACCGCCACGGTCATGAAGAACGATTGGCTGCTTGTTGGTTGAAAAGACAAGAGGACGAGTACCACCAGAAACGAGCAGACATCAATAAAAGGATGTATCTCGTTGACTTATTTCATATAGGGTATTGGGTAGTTAACTTTTTGTAGGTGTAAAGTACGAGATAACTTCCCACCGAACTGTTCAGTCATTAGTTAGTAGCAACATATGCTTACGTGCACCTTTAAATGATTCTCTCTCTTTTCCCACCTTACGCTGTTTTCTATCTCGAGTTTCTTGTGCCAGGAATATAAAATCACTGCTTTGTCCGCCGGTTTGAGCGCAAATCCATTTGCATATAGATGGGAGGGGTGAGAACGCTGAGGATGAGGACCGGCTCTCCATTGGCTGATGAGCTAATGGATATGTAAATGGCTCAGCAGTGTGATATTGCGGGAAGTTTGCCTCGGAGGGACAACGTCTGTATAAATTAGAATTTTTGACAGAGAAGAACGCCCAAGGTGGGAAAAGCGGATAATGTAATTTAAAATTACTGTCACCTATACCAATTCCTGTTCAGCTTAAATAGACCGTACGACATCGCCAGGAGATTGTATGAATACTTAGAGGTTCGGTGGTGGGTGTTTGTTTTTTTTTCCCCCTCCTACTTAGTCTTCTCGTCTTTTGACTGTATTTCCTGAGTTTTCGTACTCCTCGGTCCCGGTATTGCGATGAAACTTCATACGGCACTGAAAAGAACCTCGACTTCTTTTCTGTAAAACATATACTGTATGTATTAAAACAAATCCATTGTTAGTCGACATTCTAAAAGCGGAGAAGTCACCATGGAAACTAATGAGCTGCTCTCGCCGATTGCTCCACCCGATGCTCCAGAATTTGAATAACAAAAAAAGTCACGGGTGTAACGAGATATTTTGTTCTGATGAACTTTGAGTGAAAATTTGGATTAATGTGTATAATTCAGTGAATCCCATGTTTTTTCCCTAAAAAAAACTGGAATCCGGAATACAATATGGCAGCACTGCCTTCACTCACCATTGAGAGAAGATACAGATCTTCCAGACTTTCCTAGTGTTGGGTTACAAATGTCTTGGATATTGGACACACCTACTGAGGAAGTGATATTACTCGCGAAACGCGTTTGGGTATTTTGTCCGTTTATTTTAATTATTTTACTTAATAAAATAGCCTTAATTTTATCTTCCTTGCATCCTGGTTTTGTACCAAGCAAAAAGGATATACATGGCTGTATGGGAGATCCGGTGCCTCCCATAATATCACCGGTGGCTGATTACATCTGGTGTCTGATTCGAGACACCAAAAAATGTGAGTGTATCCTTTCTACTCCTTGTACATATATATATATATATATATGTGTTATCTAATTTGCTGCACTATGGTACCTTTTTGTTTTATTTGAGGTACATGCAAGTTATTGATGAAAGAAGATAAAAAGGATTAGAAAGGAACCACAATTGAAGGAAGCGCTGATTCTACCATCCGTTCCCCCTTTTCTAGTGTTGGGTTACAATTGTCTCAGATGTTGGGGGTCCGTTTTTCGCCATGTTTGACATTTTTCAGCTTCAGCCTTGCATTAGTTAGAATTTCCAAATATAAATCTTGGTAATTCCAGAATACTGAGATATGAGCCGAAAAAAATAATATTATTAAATGTAATTAAAGTAAAGATATTGACTGATTGTAATATTTCTTAAAAGAGTAACATCATAACATTAATAATACTGGCTGAGATCAAAACCCAAACTCATCTTAATCTACCTTTATAACATCATCGATCCAAAGGTATTGAGCGCAAAACATATTATGCCAACTGTTAGTGAGCAGGTTTCTTACTGTAGCCTTTGAAAAACATAAATTCACCAAAGACAACTGAACAATCGACAATTCAAAGCAGTGTTTATATGCCTAAAAAACAGATATTCAGCACGTTCTATTTTTACATCTTCAATCTCCTTTTCCTTCTTTTTATTGGGAGGTTGCAGGTAGAAGCAACATCCTTGTAGCCGCCATTTTCCTGCGAAAAGACTCAATTAAATTATAATGACCGATATTTTTTTTTCCCCAATTTTTTTTATATATATCGTCAGATTCAGTTAAAATAAATTCGTCCAGGGACATGTTACATGATTGGTGACTTTGTGTACTTCATTCACAATCTTTGTATTTTTTTTTTATATTGATATAATGAATGGTTTGAATACAATAAAAAAAATATATATATTTTGTCCAGAGCCAATATTCGAAAATGACGCTGGTCCAACAGTAAAAGGCCTTAAAAAGCATGTTTTGGCCAACATCATACAGATTTGTGAGTTTTTAAAGATCGCTCTTAGAAAAACCTGATGTTTAAAAAACGTTTTCAGTCTGATTCCCCCTATTTTTGTGGCTGAAAATCCATTTATCGACACTTTTCAGCATTTGTAAGTTTTCTGGACATCAGCATACCATTAAATTTGAAAAAAGTATCGCTAAAGCTGATATTCCCATTGAAAGGTATAGCCGCGAGAGCCGATATTTGATATGAATTTTTATCGTTTATCGAAATGCCGGTAAACCCGAATTTGATTTCCCCCGAGCTGAAAAATGGCCAAAATACGGCCGAAAAAAGTCCTGATTGTGGCTATTGGGTCAAATTAAATTAAGGTCCTAATACCTGGGCTTCTGCCAATCTCTTATGCCCTTTGCATCCTGAGCAAATTTTCCCAATGACATATTTCTAGAACATAAACACCCTTGGGTATTCTCGCTGAGAGATAAGACTGTTTGGGCGGCCTCAGCATATGAACAATGTCCTCTCATTCTTAAGATGCTGGTGACGTCCACCAACAATTCAAATTACTTTGAGTCTGACAGAAATGGGTATTACACAAATATTATTATATATTGTATATTATTATACATTATCAGATTTATTTTCTTTATTATGCAAAAATAATAATAATTCAAGGTATATTTCATAGGTTCATTTTGAGACTAATGTGAAAAGACGGACCGAAGACCTTCTATTCCATAAGTAGTCCTCATTTGGCCACCAAGCTACTCCCGGCAATTGAACAATTCCCTATGGAGAGGCAACTGGATTAGACTGACATAAACTGGTTAAAATCTACATAGTAAAATCTACCTAATCTGTACAGAGCCTGGCAAAAGGATTTATTTTATCAGATTATACAATCAAATAAATAAGACACATTAGTAACATTGAGGAGTTTTGCAGTTCACATACATTACAAACGTTTCATAAAATACCTTACGGCGTGAAATGTCCTCCTTATTTAGGTTTGGCAAACCACGGGGCATGGCTCTCCTTTATTGATGTGGTGAGTTTCAGTTTATGGCCAGACGTACGTAGGACCGAAAATATGAACTATTGAAGGTTTAAATGTGGAGAAAATTACAGGGTTATTCAGAGAAAGGTGAATCTCTGGAGAACTTTTGGAGAAGTGAAAATTCTAGGTCAAAATAGCCAAACCAGAAAAATTCCCCCATTTATCTCACTTCCCAAATCAGCTATTTTGACCTAAGATTTTCACTTCTCCAAAAGTTCTTCAGAGTTTCACCTTTCTCTGAATAACCCTGTTATTTTTGAGTTGACTGAGTAAATATTCTTGTATCTATACCGGTTCTGCACTGTGGGCGAAAGACATACAGGGTTATTCAAAGAGATCCGAATGGCTGCCGAAAGGGAACCGAACGCTGAAATTCAGTGTACGGTTACCTTTCTTGGCCATTCGTCTATCCAGAGAGCAGGCAATTCGCCAAATCCTGGCGAATTGCCTGCACATACGGTGCCTGTTCGTTGCCTGTTCGTTGCCTGTTCAAGGGGAGTGAATCCCCATAGAGAAGCAATGCTTCGGCTATTCAGAGAACACAAACCAGCAGTGAAAAGTTGCCGAAATGCCCTGCCATTCGGTGTCTTCATGCGGCAGATTTATTCAGGCGAATCCCATAGGCTTCAATGTTAAAAATATTCCCGTTTTAATTCAATATCTAATAAACCGTTGATTATAATATTCTGCAGTAAAGAGTCTCTTTAACTATAGATTTTTTAGGATATTTTAAGCTTTTTCGGGATTTTGTTTTAAAAAATTCAGATTTTTTAACTTTACTTATTTTTTCTGTAACAGCCCTTTTTATTATCATTCATTGGATCTTATATGTAAATTTTAGACATTTTCGCTCAGTAGTTTCTTTGCAAACGGCGTTTCACTTTTCAAACATTCAAGCAAACTGTTTTTTTAATTTATTAACCTCCTTCGTCTGCGGTGTCGGGTTTTTCCGGCAGCTGCGCTGCGTGTGATCGACTCCTGCTCAGGTTTTTCTGGCGTTTTCGGCGGGGTTAATCCAGATGTTTTTGCGGGTTTCGGTGTGTGTTCGCCCTCGTTTTGCAGTGAGTTATCGGCGGGTTTGCGGCAGCCTTTCCCTGCAATTCGGGGACCCTGTGGTGCTTGCTGACTACACCGTAGGGTGGCCGAAATGGGATCGCCGAATTGAAGAGAACGAAAAGTCACCGAACGTGCGGTGGCTTTTCGATTCTCTTTGAATAACCCTGATAGTCATAAATCTTGGATAACCATTAGCTGTAAGGTATGATAAAATATTTTCATGCTGTATAAAATTTTAATTTTTCGCTACATTTTTTCTTACTTGTTTCATACATTCATTTGGTTATACCATATTGTGGAAGGACTGTACTGGGAGCTGTGGTTATCCATCTTTGACATTTTTCAGCTTGAGTCTTGCCTTAGTGAAAATTTGGATTAATGTTTATAATTCATTGAATCCCAAGTTTGTTTTTCCTAAAAACACTGGAACCTGTAGTACAATATGGCACCACCGCCTTCACCCACCATTGAGAGAAGACACGGATTTTCTAGACTTTCCTAGTGTTGGGTTACAATTGTCTTGGATGTTGGTGTCACAGTCAGCCACAATGGCGGTACCTGGCATGCGCCAAGTAGGGCCCAGGTATGAGTAAAAGCCGCTATATGCAGAGATGCGTGACACAATGATCTAGGATACATGAATAAACCACAGGAGACACTGGGGACCTCTGCACGGCTATACCAAAGGAGCCCTATACTGATAGATCGGTCCTTAGAGTGGCCGAATCTGCACTAATAGACAAAGGTTACCTTGCAGCCGTGCAGAGTCCTGGGGAAAACACAGATACCTGAAGGAGTTATACTCAACAACTTGCAGGGAAGGACTTCAATATAAAAAAATCGTGGTCAGCAGGGACACACAACAAAACAATAAATCAACATGCACAGTACAGCTAGGGATGTCCAAAAGAGTCGTCAGTAAATAAGCCAAGAGTCAAAACCAATTCGTATACCTTGAGCCAAAGCGGGGATACAGCACCAGAGAAAATCCATCAGCCAGACCAAAGGGTCAATACCAGGAAGTCAATCAGAACATGAAACTCAGACAATGGGGAAACACTGAAATAGAACTAGGACAGAATAACAGGGAGCTCTCAGGAGCAAAACAGTAGCTGAAGTGAACCAGGATGCAAGAGCCTGGTGATATGGGCCCATGGCTTTATATAGGGGGGGTAATCAGCCCATATCACCAGCAGAAGCTCAACGAGCTATGAACTTAACCCCTGAGCTGCATGTCAGGGAAAGCAGCACAGGGAAACACATGGTAACACAGAGATAAGGAATACAGAGGGCAGGGAGACAGGGTTGGAACGTGGGAACGTGACAGTTGGGTTCCGTGTTTCTCCAATGTTTGACATTTTTCAGCTTGAGTCTTGCGTTAGTCAGAATTTCCAAAAATTCCAAATATTGAATTTGGTAATTCCCAGGTACTGAGATATGAGCTAAAAAACTGATAATATTAAATATTGATCAGTGACTGATTGTAATATGTCATAAAAGAGTAACATGATAACATTAACAATACTTGTTGAAAATCGAAACCCAAACTCATCTTAATCTCCCTTTTATAATATCATCGATCCAATGGTCTTGAGTGCCACAGCCCAGACGTACGTAGGGCCGAAAGTATGACCTCTTGAGGGATCAAATGTGAAGAAAATTACTTAATTATGAGTCGACTGAGTAGATATTCCAGTATCTCTACCGTTCCTGTAATGTGGGTGAAAGACCTAGTTCTAATCTTGATGAACTGTTAGCTTTCGGTCCTACGTACGTCTGGGCTCCACGATCAAGATGATCGATGATGTTTGTGAAGGTATTTTAAGATGAGTTTGTTTTATACATTTTCCGTGAAGTCCTTAGGTCATACCATTTAGTGGTTGGACTACACTGGGAGCTGTGGTAATCTGAGTTTACCAAATTTTTCCTGGGATACATTCTCCGGAAAACTATTAAATTTCATCTGGGTTTCTGACAACCAGGAGGATCTCAGGATTCCACGGCAGCTTGAATGGTCTTATACATATTTCCCTGACGTGCTTTCGAGAAGCATCTTGCACCTCTCTTAATCCCCTTTCCATACATCTGGTTTAAGATCTGTCAGAGGATGGATTAGCAAATTTTAAAACTCAACTAACACGGTAGTAGAGGTGAACGAGACAGGTGCAGAACCAGGAGACAACTTGGAATTTACGTAAGGCCTGACTATCGGTAGGTTTTGTCAATTCGTAGCTGACCCAAATCATCAAAGGTGTTTCCATTCCTGAAAATGTTTCCCTTTCTCGAAAGAAAACAGGCCGCGAGAAACAAAAGAGCGATAAACTTGTCTCCGAGGCTTGACACGGTCTTGAAAAGAAGAGCCGTTTCTTCTATGGGAAAAAGGTGACGAGCAACAAAGACATCAGAAACATTTTGACTCCTCCATTGTCTCTATGCTACAATGCTAAGGCATTCCTTCCCTCTTGTCATGTGTTCCCATCCCTCCTCTGTATTTACACAGGTGATGCAAGCCATGGTAAGCCTTATCGTTCACATTTTATAGGTATTACTGCATAAAAAAACCTTAAAGTCTTTATACAGACCTGAATATTAAATAACTGGCCTTCTATTATAAGCTCGACATCACAGGTCCTGCAAAGAACTCCACACAGACCTCATCATCACGTCTTGCTCCAAGTCTCCAGATCGATTGTCGTGTTGTTATTATATAAAGGGTTATTCAGAGAGAGCCGATCTGGCCCCAAAATGTCACCGAACAGGGAATTCCCCATACAGTGACATTTAGGGGCCATTTGGCTACTCAGAGACCGAACTGCCATTAAGTACGGTGCCTGTTCGACGGCAGTAAAATCCCCATAGAGAAGCAACGGATACTCTATTCAGAGACACCGAACAGCAGTGAAAAGTTGTCGAAATGCCCTGCTGTACAGTGTTTTCATTCGGCAGGTTTATCCAGGCAAATCCCATTGGCTTCAATGTTAAAAATATTCCCGTTTTAATTCAATATCTAATAAACCGTTTATTATTTTAATCTGCAGCAAAAAGTCTCTTTATTGATTGATTTTTTTTAGGATCTTTTAGGCATTTTTCGGGATTTTATTGGCAATTTTGTTTTCCGTTTTTGTTAAAAGTGTTTTCTTTTTTCTGTAACTGCCCTTTTTATTATCATTCATAGGATCTTAAGTGTAAATTTCAGGCATTTTCATTCAGTAGTTTTTTTGCAAACACCGTTTCAATTTTGACACTTTCAAGTGTGCTGTTTTTTTTCCCCGTTCGTCAGCTTGTCGGCTTTTTTATGGCAGCTGCTCTGCACTATGATCGGTGGCTCGTCAGCTTTTTCCGGCGTGTTTGGCGTGGGTTTTCGGGCAGTTCTGATGGGTTTTCGGTGGGTTTTTGGCAGGTGTTCCCTGCACTCCGGGGACCCTGCAGTGAATGCTGAATTCACCGCAGGGTGGGGAACTTTGATTCCCCGAAGTGCAGGGAACTGCGGTGAACGAGAGCGCACCAAAATGTCGGCGACATTTCGGTGCTCTTTGATTAACCCCTTTAATATACCCTACACCAAAGACATTTATGATCACAAAAAAATATGTTTTTAATGTCGATAAAGATCATCTCAGCCTAAAACGTGGTCACCGAACGGACAGTATTTTACACAGATATCTGGAACAACTTCCGTACCATGAATGGAGATTATCCACTGAGATGATCAAAACCCACAAATCTCATAATTGAATAAAAAATGGACTAAAAAGGGAAGAATGGACGGCTTTATGGGGTAACGCTATGGATTTGTATTATGTTCATTTACTGTATCTTGTTGAACTGCTTACAGTAAAATCGTCCTGGGTGGGTTTGTGTTGAGGGTTTCATGAAGCAGGTGGATGGGTTTCATGAAGCAGGTGGATGGGTTTCATGAAGCAGCTGTATGGGTTTCATGAAACAGGTGGATGGGTTTATTGAAGCAGGTGGATGGGTTTCATGAAACAGGTGGATGGGTTTCATGAAGCAGGTGGATGGGTTTCATGAAGCAGGTGGATGGGTATGAAGCAGACGGATGGGTTTCATGAAGCAGGTGGATGGGTTTCTTGAAGCAGCTGGATGGATTTCATGAAGCAGGTGGATGGGTATGAAGCAGGTGGATGGGTTTCATGAAGCAGGTGGATGGGTATGAAGCAGGCGGATGGGTTTCATGAAGCAGGTGGATGGGTTTCATGAAGCAGGTGGTTGGGTATGAAGCAGGTGGATGGGTTTCTTGAAGCAGCTGGATGGGTTTCATGAAGCAGGTGGTTGGGTATAAAGCAGGTGGATGGGTTTCATGAAGCAGCTGGATGGATTTCATGAAGCAGGTGGATGGGTATGAAGCAGGTGGATAGGTTTCATGAAGCAGGTGGATAGGTTTCATGAAGCAGGTGGATAGGTTTCATGAAGCAGGTGGATGGGTTTCATGAAGCAGGTGGATAGGTTTCATGAAGCAGGTGGATGGGTTTCATGAAGCAGGTGGATGGGTTTCATGAAGCAGGTGGATGGGTTTCATGAAGCAGCTGGATGGTTTTCATGAAGCAGGTGGATGGGTATGAGCCTTCTAAGGTCACATGGAATTTTCCCAGGCTGGGATTACAAATCAGAACCTAGCAAACCCTCAGACATGGATGTGTTTGCTGTTCAGAACTCATGCAATAAGTTTAGATACTGGAGCGGTGATTGTGTCTGATGGTATATATGTATTTATACAGACTAGATGCTTTCTGAATGATATCATTGATATATCTCAAGTCATTTCAACACCGTCTTTAGCCAAATAATCTGAATATCTGGAAATAAAATACCAATTCTGGATGGTTTGTTTCATTCCTGAGAATTGCATCTTAAAATTGGAGCATTAAACATGCAGTTTATATTTTCACATTCCCATGGATTGTGGCCAAATGAGAGTTTGTGGATCACACTGCATATCTTGAGATTAGATGATGTGCATAGCTGCCATCACGCTGAGTTCTCACCCAGTAGATTCTGTCTGAAATATATGATATTATTCACGCATGATATTATTTTCACCACCCATCTCCCGTTCCTGTCGTGTTCAGTCCATCATACGATGCTGGAGATTTTACCTTTCATTATATAAAGTATATATATATATATTAAAGACAGCAAAGTGTGGTTTATTGAGTAGTAAACTCAAGCTAAAGTTTTTTTTGTGTTTGTAGTTTGGACATGATAAACTATTTGGATTTATAACATTAAAATGTAAAAGGGCAATGATATTATATGAATTAAACTAATAAAAATAAGAAGTCACCCCCCCCCCATAGCAATCTCACTCCGTCAAAAAAGGTCTGTTTGTGGAATAGGGATTGATTGCTCTTGAATGTAATGTAAAGTAATGCATTTTAGCTGCAACTCCAAAGTCTTCAGATGCGCATGTGAGCCATGGTACACTGGTCTGAGCATCATCTCGAGCTGCATCTGTACTTGATGCTGGAATAGCGACATCAGAAGGGAGGCCAGTAAGTAGTGAGATCAGCATGGAGATTTGGGTTAGATCTTTTTCAAGATCAGTAGATCATTAGTGAAATCAGGTCAGTAATGATTTATAAGCGAGGTCAGTAGCGAGATCAGTAATGAGGTCACTAGTGAGATGAGTAGGGAGGTCAGTAGTGAGACAAGACATGAGGTCAGTAGAGATGTCAGTAATGAGATGAGAAGGGACGTGAGATCAGTAGAGAGGCCAGTAGTGAGATCATTAGTGAGGTCAGTAGTGAGATCATTAGTGAGGTCATTAGTGAGATCATTAGTTAGGTCAGTAGTGAGATCATTAGTGAGGTCATTAGTGAGGTCATTAGTTAGGTCAGTAGTAAGATCAGATATGAGGTCAGTAGTGAGATCATTAGTGAGGTCATTAGTGAGGTCATTAGTGAGGTCATTAGTTAGGTCAGTAATGATTTATAAGCGAGGTCAGTAGCGAGATCAGTAATGAGGTCACTAGTGAGATGAGTAGGGAGGTCAGTAGTGAGATCATTAGTGAGATCATTAGTAGGTCAGTAGTGAGATCGTTAGTGAGATCATTAGCTAGGTCAGTAGTGAGATCGTTAGTGAGATCATTAGTTAGGTCAGTAGTGAGATCGTTAGTGAGATCATTAGTTAGGTCAGTAGTGAGATCGTTAGTGAGATCATTAGTTAGGTCAGTAGTGAGATCGTTAGTGAGATCATTAGTTAGGTCAGTAGTAGTGAGATCGTTAGTGAGATCATTAGTTAGGTCAGTAGTGAGATCGTTAGTGAGATCATTAGTGAGATCATTAGTTAGGTCAGTAGTGAGATCATTAGTGAGATCATTAGTTAGGTCAGTAGTGAGATCATTAGTGAGATCATTAGTTAGGTCAGTAGTGAGATCATTAGTTAGGTCAGTAGTGAGATCATTAGTGAGATCATTAGTTAGGTCAGTAGTGAGATCGTTAGTGAGATCATTAGTTAGGTCAGTAGTAAGATCAGAAATGAGGGCAGTAGTGAGATCGTTAGTGAGATCATTAGTTAGGTCAGTAGTGAGATCGTTAGTGAGATCATTAGTTAGGTCAGTAGTGAGATCGTTAGTGAGATCATTAGGTCAGTAGTGAGATCGTTAGTGAGATCATTAGTTAGGTCAGTAGTGAGATCGTTAGTGAGATCATTAGGTCAGTAGTGAGATCATTAGTGAGATCATTAGTGAGATCATTAGTGAGATCATTAGTTAGGTCAGTAGTGAGATCATTAGTGAGATCATTAGTTAGGTCAGTAGTAAGATCAGAAATGAGGACAGTAGTGAGATCATTAGTGAGGTCAGTAATGATTTAGAAGTGAGGTCAGTAATGATTTAGAAGTGAGGTCAGTAATGGGGTAAGTAGTAAGATCAGATATGAGGTCAGTAGTGAGCATAGAGTTATGGTCAGTAGTGATGACATCAGTCAGTGCAGCCTGTTTGTGAAACATGATCAACTTAAATTATATCACTGGGTTATTTATGTAACTGTTTACAACAGCGTGGCGATACGTCCCCAGAGCCGCTAATGCCGCTTTGTAATAAGTGCAGCTCTGATATGCCACACTCTGCTCTCACCATTCCCTCACCGTGCATCCAGTGAACAAAGGACACAAATCCATGGATTCCGGAAATGAACGTATTACTATGTATGAGATATTATCCAATCCAAAAATATTCTAAAAACAAAGTGTTGGTGGACGCTCAGCTTTCATGCAAAATGTTACATTGCATCACATGTTTAATTTGAAGTAAAAGGCCCCCTGCTGACAATCCTTCCTATTTTACACTCCTGGAAATATCAATGAAGCAGAAATGTGCCTTTTGCTTCATTATGGGAACCTGCCACGGTTATATCCTCTTAGAATATCCATTATACAGTGTGACGAGCTCGTCGTGTATATATAGGTGCCACTATTCATAATCTATATGCTAATCATATATCATTACAATCTTTGTAAGTTTAATATGATCAGAATCTTAACCCGCCCCTCCATGCTATGGATACGCCTTATTATGACTCTGTATTACAGTCACATAAAATAACACGCGGCTCGATTTAATTCCATCGACTGATTATTTTTTTAAGAGAAAAATATATATATATATATTAGTTAAATATTAATTCCATTAAAATAATTTGGACAGAGCTGATATTTGATAGATGCTGCTGGTCCGTAAAAAAAAATCGGGTTGGTAAAACGCGTCAAAAACTCTTATTTTCAGCCAGCAACATACGGATTTGTGACTTTAAACACGACTAATAGAAAAATCCGACGTTTAAACAAAGATTTCAGTCTTATTCCGTCTGTTTTACCGTCTGAAAATCCATTTATCGGCACCTTTCAGCATTTGTAATGTATTCGGGAATAATCATAACGATAAATTGAATCGATATAGCCAATATTTCCATTAAAAAGTATACCCCAAATTTTTATCGGGAATCGAAATGCTGGTAAGCCTGACTCATGAAAAATGGCTGAAAATCAGGTTGAATTAAATCGAGGCCATAGTTTCTCAGAGTCTGTGGACCTTTAATAAATCAGATATTGTATAAACCTCTCCAGGAGGCGGTGACTCTATCCAGTGTTTTGCCACAAATATGTGTTTCATAGTCATAGCGGTGGTCATCGTTGGTCATCTTCTTGCCCCTCCTAACTCGTTTCTTCTTCCTCTCTCGACAGGTGAAGGTGTGGTTTCAGAACAGGAGGACAAAATACAAGAGACAGAAGCTAGAGGAGGAAGGTCCAGACTCTGACCAAAAGAAGAAAGGTTCTCATCACATCAACAGGTGGCGAATGGCCACAAAGCAACCGAATGGAGAAGACATTGATGTCACCTCCAATGATTAGGCAGGTGGACTGCAAGAACTAGAATAGGTCTCAAACTACAAAAAGGAAAAAAAAAAAAAGACACCCACGGACTTAACAGAGGCGTAAAGCGGAAAGAACATACAAACATAGCAAAGCGAGAATCCGACTGAGCTTACGAAAAGCTGCGATATCTCATTTCACACCAGTTAACGGGTAGGCCGGAGGGCGACCGGGATAATCATCGGGGGGAAAAAAAAAGGACTCATGCACTTGTCATAGAAGAGAAGGAGGACAGAAGGTCCAGTCTGCCTGATAATTCATAAAGACTTTTTTTTATCGGCTGAACGATGACCACCAGCTTATGGTTACAAAAATGTTCTCTTTCTCTATCTTTTTTTTTTTTTTTTTTTTTTGGTCTCTTTATAGTTTTGTTTTCTTCCCCTAATTTTTTAATTTATTTTCTTTTCCTGCTAAAATAAAACAAGATAAGCAGAACAGTAGCTATTACCAACTTAGTGTGTTAATGTGTGTTAATAAAAATAATATTGAAAAGCTGATGCTTGAATTCTCTTATATGGAAAAAATATAGAGATAAAAACACAGTGAGGACACCTTAAGTACCAATTGGTATATATCTGAATATTTATTAAAATGTGTTAAAACTCTAGCCTGGCCTCTGTAGACCCGTAAAAATCTCTACATCCAAACTGGACACAACCTGACAGGTCAATGACCACTTATAACTGGACCTCTTGGGTTGAGGTCCCCTCCACTCACACGGAGAAGACCTAGAGCCATAAATTTATTGAAATTAATATTTCTTCTAATTCAGGTACAATTCTTAAAGAATGACTTTGAAAAGTCAAGAATATGTATCTGACTGACAATGATAACCTTGTTTGAGAATATACGTCCCTCTATCTCCTCGCCTCCTTGTTATCATGATAATGATGGCACACGAGACACCACTATCCAAATACATACATCGCCACACAGCAACACACGTTTCATTACCTGCTCAAATCTGTATTTTGAAGCCAATGTGAAGCTCCAAACTCATATCACATCACTGTGTCATTGTGGGTGTTCTGTGGATTCCATTGCGAAATGTTACCTGACAGATGGGTGGACATGTAATGGGTCCAAGTTTCGCTCTCGAATGTTTGACTTCCGTTTAGAGTTGGCTGCATACAGTCAAGCATTATACTATTACGTTCCCCGATAGATATGGGTGGGTATCAGGAGCCTGGAAAACAGAAGGATGGGCATGGTCGAAGAACCATCTGTTGCTTCCTAATGGCCTGCGGAGCAGCTAGGCAGTTGATTCGCCACTACACAATGTCTTGAAGTGCTACTG
Organism: Leptobrachium leishanense; assembly: GCA_009667805.1. Lineage (NCBI taxonomy): Eukaryota > Metazoa > Chordata > Amphibia > Anura > Megophryidae > Leptobrachium > Leptobrachium leishanense. The sequence goes on from CM019063.1 coordinate 548,257,729, forward strand.
TCAATGATCTGCCTTCAACATGACATTTTGAGGTGATATTAGAGCATAGGTGACATAATTCTGGATCCCTAAAGTGACACCTATGGGACAGAGGTTCTTCTAAGCCAAGGGTCAGCAACGTTGGCCCTCCAGATGTCTTGGAGCTACATTTCCCTTGAGACTCTGCCAAACTAACAAGTAGTCCAGCATCAAATGGAGATGTAGGTCAAAAGCAACTGGGAGCCAAGCTTTATGACCCCGTTCCAGTGGTTAAGTCGAGCAGCAACCCTTGGGAACTATTTTTTCAGGAGGAATGGAGTTCCCTTTTGCCCCAAACAATGAAAAGCCTTTATTAGGTTCCATCCACACGTTTCTTTAATAAATCTCCAGAATTAATATTATATGATATTTATTCCAATTCTCACAATGAGTCCCTAAAACCCAGCTTATCATTATATACAAGCAGTAATAAGAAATTTAAGTGTGGGGTAAAGACCAACATGTCAACGGTTAATTGGGGAGGAGAAATCTAGGAGTGCCTCTCTTGGGTTTTTAGGACTTGGCCCCTGCCCTGTTCTAAGGTAATGTTTTGGGGATGTGTTACCCAACATACAGGCCTGTGCTAACATGGGTTGTATCCTGGGCATTATCTAACAGGTAGGAGGTGCTGTTCTGCCTATTTTTTTTATATATAGTTATGGGTTGTCACCACTTAAGAGTAGGGTTGCCAGATCCCCCATGTTTTACTGTACACATATAAATTATTCATGCCGATGGGCAGTGCATGGTATATGCCACCCTGCAGTATGTGTAAACCGTAAACCGTGTGCTGCAGGTAAGAAATCACAAAGGAATCCCAGGTGACCTGCCTTGATTTTCTACCTGCAGCATATGAATTATACATGTTGCCGGGCAGCACATTTCCCTGTGCTCTCCCACTGCACGAAACAGTAATATGTGTCCTGGAAAACATGGCCGACCTGCCAACCCTACTTAAGAGTCTTGACCGAACCAGATATTGGATTCTCCATGTTGGACCGCATGTGCGGAGACAGCAGAAACAGGGATTTTAATGCAATCTCAAGGTACGCAGCATGGAGTTGGCCGTCAGGGGCATAAGCGAGTGTGGTAGGCACCAAGCTTGGCCAGGCTACCCACAATGCAATGCAGCAGCACAGTTATTATTATTATCCTTTATTTATATCGCGCCACAAATTCCGCAGCGCTTTACAAGGGGTTGATACATTACGATACCACACATGGATGATGACATGATTCAGGGGACCCTGTTCCCTAGGAATCTTACAATCTATGAGATGTACAAGTATTTTTGTGAGGTTGGCGCATCCATATCGTTAGGTGTCTTGCCCAAGGACACTCACTGGTGGCGTCTTCTGAGTGAGATCGTGTCGTCTTTCCATGATTGTAGATTAGCGACCTGGTGGTTAAGTTGAAACCACTTCTCGTAGAAGGGTAGAGATGTTACCAATGGACTCCACAGCTGATATTGTGTGATAGGCGAGTATGTACCGTTAGGTGTCTCGCCCAAGGACACTTACTGGAGAGGTTCTCTGGCCGGGATTCCAACCTGGGTCTCCACGGTTATAGAGCAGTGATGTTACCTCTACTCCATCCAGCTGCACAGTTAGTAAATAAGCGTGCTGCCCCATTGAGCATCGTCTTCGCTCTTTGTTTGTTTGTTTCGCGAAGTGTCAGGTTCGGGGCTGGTAACTTACTTAATAATATTTACGCTTTTTACACTAGTAAAACAAATGCTATTTTTGAGAACAAAGCCTGCCAGGTTGGCTGGTGCGCAGCGATGAGAAGCGTTTTTTTCCCTACTCCAGCCTCGACTTTATTTTTTTCTATTTTTCTCATGTCTAAGAGAGCCAGATGCCAGATTACATAGGTGTGGTCACACTTCACAAAATACATCAGAGTCGCTGGAAAGTAAATGCATTCAGCACATGCAACACCTTTTTCTTGTGTATTTTTTTTTTTCCTGCCATTCTCCCCGATTTCTAGAGAGATGTGGGTGGTGGGAGACAAAAAAAAGAATTATGTTTTACGGACCTTATGTACCAATTCCACTCATTAACAAATGACGCCTTATTTAGAGGAGGAACGCAAATACACAATATTTAATGATAATAATAGACGGTATCAGGACAATGCAGAGTATTCCCATTTTTAGCTAATTCCTGGGTACGTCTGATGCAGCCCTTTATACTATTTGAAGCAGCACTGCAGATGGGATAGTTTCTTATTAATTCAAAACATATGGATATTCTCCAAAGTACCGAGAGGCTGTTCTGCATCTCTGTGACGCGTGAGTGCGTGGCGACCAGCAGGCCTTCCATGTGTGGGAGCTGGGAGGAAGCGCGGCTTTATGTAAAATCGCACCAGGCCCCATTCTGTCTTCTATCTGGCCATCACAAGTTACAATCACCGCTTCTCCAGGATATTCTGACCTGAAGAGGTAGATAAAACATGGCTATTTTCAAAAGCCGGACCTCAAGGCTTCAAAACCTGAAGAGTTGCAATGGCCACCAGGCACCAGTGTTGATGTGGCTGCGTGCCCCCTCATCGCGCTCTTGGCCTGGCCTGACGTGAAGTGTATGTAAGAAGAGGTGGCGATGCCTCAGATGAGTTTAGAATGTAGAGTAGACAGAACCCAAGGAAGATCAGGTGAAGATGTGAGGTCCCCAGCTCCTTCCCCATTGGACAGTAACAGCCGATATCACCAATATTTAACCACAGCCACGGTGGGATAGCAGCAGCGTGTAGTTTTGCTGATATACCCCCATCCAGGTCATATCAGTATTTCGGGGGTCATTCTGACCGCCATATGCATTAATTTTTGTTATTTTTCATCTTTTTTTTTCAGTTGTGGCCAACCAGTTGACACGTAACGCAGCATGAACAACCGTACAACGAACGAACGAACGAACGAATCGATGGACAAATTTGTCAGTTCTGAGATTCCTTCATTAGTTTTGAAAACGAATGCTTAAATCTAACAGGAAGTAACCCAAAATTATACGTGATCTAAATGGGGTATAGGGCAGACAAACCATGGAGAATTAGGGTGGGCCTGGACAGAGCGGGACACCCCCGGCACATGCGTATGCCTAAGAATTATAGTTCTGGAACCACAACCACAGGACAGGTAGATAGCAAGAAAACATTTAAAGGCACACTATCACGTACATAAACTGTAACTATATTGTGCATTACAAACAAAAACACATTATAAAACACATACTGCTGTTTTTTCTCTTTGTTTGAAGTAATTTCAGAAAAAAAGGAAAAATACATTTTGGTTTTTAATCTCCCGGTTTCCATTCTGTGTTTTTTTTCCCATGATGCAACATTTAGCAAAATATTATGACAAGTCTCACAGCTGTGATATGGGATTAAACAGTAATGAATAGCAATGGTGCGGGCAGAGAATGTTTAGACAAGGCTGTAGGGGATTTATTGTGTTGTCTAGGCCAGGCCTCAAAATTTCCACTCGCCTGCTCGCATTTGGCGAGTGGAAATTACATGAGGGCGAGTGGGAATGCAGAGGCAAAGCTGGATAGGGGTTAGGTGGGGCAACTAGTGGCGAGTAACTCTTAAGGCCTGGCTAGTAGCTCAGGACTTGAAATTTTGAGGCCTGGTCTAGGCTATCCGAGATAAGTGATGACAGCTGAATGAGATCTGATAGCGGGCTAACAACACTCAGTGGGACCACTTGGTGATGTCATTTACATACATCCCACACAATGCAAGTCAAAAGGCCAGTTTTCTGACCCATTCACTCCATTCTATGGCCGAAGCCACACAGTGAGGAGCAAGTGATGGAAAGATACTGTGGGGTGGGGGCAGTTTACAACATAAACAGTGACACATATAGAGGAAAATGTCACACAATGGATGCACCCAGTGACACATATAGAGGAAAATGTCACACAATGGATGCACCCAGTGACACACATAGAGGAAAATGTCACACAATGGATGCACCCAGCGACACATATAGAGGAAAATATCACACAATGGATGCGCCCAGTGACACATATAGAGGAAAATATCACAATGGATGCGCCCAGTGACACATATAGAGGAAAATATCACACAATGGATGCGCCCAGTGACACATATAGAGGAAATATCACACAATGGATGCACCCAGTGACACATATAGAGGAAAATATCACACAATGGATGCACCCAGTGACACATATAGAGGAAAATATCACACAATGGATGCGCCCAGTGACACATATAGAGGAAAATATCACACAATGGATGCGCCCAGTGACACATATAGAGGAAAATATCACACAATGGATGCACCAATGACACATATAGAGGAAAATATCACACAATGGATGCGCCCAGTGACACATATAGAGGAAAATATCACACAATGGATGCACCCAGTGACACATATAGAGGAAAATATCACACAATGGATGCGCCCAGTGACACATTTAGAGGGAAATATCACACAATGGATGCACCCAGTGACACATATAGAGGAAAATATCACACAATGGATACACCCAGTTGCCCATATAGAGGAAAATATCACACAATGGATGCGCCCAGTGACACATATAGAGGAAAATATCACACAATGGATGCACCCGTGATACATATAGAGGAAAATATCACACAATGGATGCGCCCAGTGACACATATAGAGGAAAATATCACACAATGGATGCACCCAATGACACATATAGAGGAAAATATCACACAATGGATGCGCCCAGTGACACATATAGAGGAAAATATCACACAATGGATGCACCCAGTGACACATATAGAGGAAAATATCACACAATGGATGCGCCCAGTGACACATTTAGAGGGAAATATCACACAATGGATGCACCCAGTGACACATATAGAGGAAAATATCACACAATGGATACACCCAGTTGCACATATAGAGGAAAATATCACACAATGGATGCGCCCAGTGACACATATAGAGGAAAATATCACACAATGGATGCACCCAGTGACACATATAGAGGAAAATATCACACAATGGATGCACCCGTGATACATATAGAGGAAAATATCACACAATGGATGCGCCCAGTGACACATATAGAGGAAAATATTTTAACTAAACATACAAGAGAAAACCAAACACATTTAAGAAATCAGCAACATCAAATAAACACAATAAGGGCATTGCGGGCTCTATTACATTCTTCGCCCAAACGTTAACGCATGCGCAAAAATGCATTAACGCGAGGGGCAAAACCCTGTGCTCTGAACGTCGTATTACAATGTCAGCACAACAAACGCACGTAATCGTCTACCGCGGGTGAACCAGCGCGAACGCTGCGAGAGCTTACTGTACTGCGCGCGTCCTATACTTAACATTGTGAGTGTAAATGCGTTTGTGCGCTGGTATGCGGATGGTATTACAATCTATGCACAAAATTTAACGCACAGCCTTTGCGCGCATAATTTTAATGACTTTTAAAATCTGGTGGTAACTGCAAATTTGAACGTTCTGGCCGCAACTAAATACACCAGCCCGAAAAAAGAAATACAGCAACGTATAGTTACACATTCTACACATACCCAAACAATAAAATTGAGAGGTTGTGTTTGTGTGTGCTTTTTTTATATTGATGCAGCATATATGCGCAGATTGACTTTGACAGGCGCAAAAACTGAATGGGAGACAATTGTGGTTCTTAATTCTGATTGGCTGAATCGCGTGAAAAAACAGTCCGCACACTGATTTCTGCACGCAACGTTAATGCGCGCACAGTTTTGCGTGTCTTTTTTACGCGTGTTATTTTTTGACGGATGAAATAATGCGCGAGGATTGGAATATCAGTGTTAATTTACGAGCGTTAACGTTTGATGCTTCGCGCAAAAATTCACGCGTGTACGGTGCATTTTTGCGTGAAGAATGTAATAGAGCCCTGCATTTTTTGGTGGTATTGGCCCTTTAAACAGTTTGGGGCCCAGCCAGGTACCCAAGGCACGCACATCCTCAGGATACACAAGACACTGGTGTTTATAATAAATATTGAAGCCACAATCCCTGCTCTATCCTGTAGTTATTGAATGTATCTATGCTCAATACGTTTCACAGATCCCTCTCGCCTGGTTTCACCTCTTCCCATGGAGTCGCCATTATACAGACGTGTTACTAACACAAGCTACACCTACTGTGTGACACAATCACATATATGTTATCTGATGTAACTGAGCTGCCGTCTCCTCTCAATAGGAGGTTGGTAGTGGTTTATGTGCTGCTACTTATATGTTTTTATGCGATTTCCTCCTTTCGTCAATGCTTGGACAAAATGCTCCATCTGCTTGGGTTTAACACTCCGGCAGCTTGCTACGACCACCATCATGGTTGGTTCTTACCCTCGAGTTTCTCAAAAGCTGTGCAAAGTCCTACAACACTGTAAGCCGCTCCGCGGAGGGCGATGTACAGCAATGACATGGATTCCACTCTGGCATTTTATTGTTTAGCTGTTCAACATGGAAAATAAAAATCTATAAATGAAAGTAGAAGATGTCAATAACTAAGGTTTGACTCAAAACCAGGGGCTGACTGGCAACTTTTGGCCCAGGGACCAAGTATGACCCAGAGGCCCATAATGCAGCAACTCAGGCCCTTGTGTATGAGCGTTATCACAGAGCTCCGCAGCAATATAACTAACTCTCATACACAGTGCACATTACAGTGAGTTTTATTGCTGTAGAGCTCTGTGATACGCTCATACACACTGCACATTACTGTGTGTTTTATTGCTGTGGAGCTCTGTTACGCTCATACACACTGCACATTACTGTATCAGAGCTCCATAGCAATAAAACTCACAGTAATGTGCGGTGTGTATGAGCGTATCACAGAGCTCCAGAGCAATAAAACTCACTCATACATACCGCACATGGATATATTGCCCCCACCACACATATGGGTATATTGCCCCCACCTCACACATGGGTATATTGCCCCCAAGCTCACATGGATATATTGGCCGTAGCTGACACGGATATAGTGCCCCCAGCTCACATGGATATATATTGCCCCCAGCAGCTCACACATGGATATAAATTGCCCCAGAAGCTCACACATGGATATATATTGCCCCAGCAGCTCAAACATGGATATATATTGCCCCCAGCAGCTCACACATGGATGTATATATTGCCCTAGCAGCTTACACATGGATATATATTTCCTCAAGCAGCTCACACATGGATATATATTGCCACCAGCAACTCACACATGGGTATATATTGCCCCCAGCTCACACAGGGATATATATATTGCCCCCAGCTCACACAGGGATATATATTGCCCCAGCTCACACATGGATATATATTGCCCCCAGCTCACACATGGATATATATATTGCCCCCAGCTCACACAGGGATATATATATTGCCCCCAGCTCACACATGGATATATATATTGCCCCCAGCTCACACAGGGATATATATTGCCCCAGCTCACACATGGATATATTGCCCCCAGGCCAGCTCACACAGGGATATATATTGCCCCCAACTCACACATGGATATATATATTGCCCCCAGCTCACACAGGGATATATATTGTCCCCAGCTCACACAGGGATATATATTGTCCCCCAGCTCACACAGGGATATACTGTATATTGCCCCCAGCTTACCTCTCCTCTGCCAGGCCCCTCCTGCACAGTATTGCCGGCCGCCACGTGCTTCCTATGAGCGGCTGCCAGCTTGAAACTCTGCCACTCACGTGGGTTCCACCAGCCAGCCGCGATCTTGCAATCACGTGGCTGGCTGGTGGAACCCACGTGAGCGGCATATTTGAAGCCGGCGGCCGCTCATAGGAGGCACGTGGCGGTCAGCAATATTGTGCAGGAGGGGCCTGGCAGAGGGGCCTGGGTGCCAGTTGTCCCCCTGGTCCACATCATGATTCCTGCTCCTTGGCTTGACGAGATGATCCCCTGTATGGGAGAATGATAAATAAAGTGGTTGCATGTGTTAAGCCTGAGGAAGGCCTATAATTTGTCTCAAATGGAACGTCAGCTTCTCATATCTGTGGCCACGCTAATGATAAATTCATTTAAAGCTTTGTAGTCAAAAAACACATGTGGTGACTGGTGGTGCTTAGGACTCGTTGATTACTTGGTACGACAATGGATTAAGTAGGGGCGTTCATTTCTATGGACTGGGAATAAGAAGCAAATAGCTTTTATGATGTGTACATAGGGTTCTTTTGATCATTCCTTACCATTCTGTCTGTCTAGGCAGAACTATCTGGCCAAAAAGAGACAAGAAGTAAAGATGGAAGAGTCATATGGACCCAAACCCTTTTAACTACAGACCAGGTAGGATTGCTGCTTGGGCAAGATTGTCAGTCCATGTTTTGTGGACACCTGGTCTGGTGGACATGTGTTTATCTCTGTACATACAAAGCTTTAGGATTGCCCCGTCTATCTGATGATGTATTGCCCCATTCATCTCTTGACCATGCCCAGTCTGGTGGAGGCTGCCAAGTGTATGTACATACAAAACCGCAGGATTGCCCCGTCTATCTGATGATGTATGGTCTGGCAGAGGCCTATGTACATACAAAGCACCAGGATTGCCCCGTCCATCACTTGATGACGCCTGGTCTGGTGGAGGCTGCCATGTCTATGTACATACAAAACCGCAGGATTGCCCCATCTATCTCTTGATGACGCCTGGTCTGGTGGAGGCTGCCATGTCTATGTACATACAAAACTGCAGGATTGCCCCATCTATCTGATGATGTATGGTCTGGCAGAGACCTATGTCCATACAAAGCACCAGGATTGCCCCGTTCATCTCTTGACTAGGGATGAGCCGAACACCCCCGTGTTTGGTTCACATTCGAACTCGAACAATTTCAAAAGTTCGAGTTCGAACGCGAACATGAACCAAACTCAAAGCAAGTCAATGGGACTCGAAAGTTTGATTTTTAGAGTGCCCTCCAAGAGGGCATATATGCTAGATATTTGCCATAAAATGTGTATGGGGGTCCGGGTAGTGCCCTGGGGGACAGGAAACAAGGACAAAAAGTAAAAAAAATAAGTTTTTAAAGGAATAGTGAGTTTTCCATGAAATAAAGGTTAATAATAAAAACGAAAAATTCCTTCATTTCGTGCCTAGGAGGTCCCCATAACCTGCTCGTGAAGTGGCGGATTTGTAGGATGTATAGAAGCAATTAAAAACAAAAAAAAGACATTTCAAATGACGTTAAATGGTTTTCCTTTAATCTATTCATAAACAACTGCTTGGGGTGGCAGCCTGTATGAAAAGAAGAGACATTTTAGGACACGCCTCGTGTTTGTTGTGCCTCCTCCTCACTTGACTCCTCTGTTCGATCAGGCACCCAGGTGGAATCAGTGACGTCATCATCGTCATCACCCCCTATCTCCTCGTCACTGGAGCCAACCTCGCAATATGTTGCAGCTGCTGGGGGAACATGAGTGCCAGTTATTTGTATGTCACTGGCACCGCCTTCCTCTAGGTTGATTATACTCCCTTTCTCAACCTCAGAGATTGAATCAGAGCACTGTAGTTGCTGCGTATCCTCAAGCAGCATGTCACTGTCATTGTAGTCAAACAATTCAGCTGACTCCTCCGTGTATGTTGGTGAGGCTACGGCAGGAGTAGTTGTGGACATGGAGGCTGCATTAGATGCTTTGGCAGCTGAGGTGGACTGTAAACCACTACAAGCCTGGCTGGCAGAGGACACCAAATCCTCTGTATGTTGCTGCTGTTTAAGATGGCCAGCACCAGTTAGAAAGGACAAGCGTTCCCCTGCAGAGGATGCACCACGTCCACGATGACCCGAGGCACAGCCTCCCGACACAGAGGCTGCTTGCCCTCTTATCTGTGTCTGGGAGCGTCTGCCTGTCCTTTTTGGTCTTTCTGACATCGTGAGTGATATAGAGATTAAATATATACAGAACTCTGATTCAACTCTGTCATAAAAAATTGGAGATATGTAGAACTCTGATTCAACTGTGTTATCTAGATTAAAGATTTCCAGAACTCTGCTATAATTCAGTGAGACGCCCTGATAGCTGGCAGCCAGTGACAAGACACAGATTACAATTCCCAGAAACCACCTATAAATCAGTGAGACCCCCTGATAGGACCCCTGATAGCTGGCAACAGTGACAAGACACAGATTACAATTCCCAGATATCTGCTAGATGTATGTGGGACCCCCTGATAGCTGGCAGTGAGAAGACACAAATTACAATTCCCAGGAACCTCCTATAAATCAGTGAGACCCCCTGATGGGTGGCAGTGACAAGACTCAAATTATAATTCCAAGGAACCTCTTATAAATCAGTGAGACCCCCTGATAGCTGGCAGTGACAAGACACAGATTACAATTCCCAGAAACCTCCTATAAATCAGTGAGACCCCCTGATGGGTGGCAGTGACAAGACACAGATTAAAATTCCCAGAAACCTCCTATAAATCAGTGAGACCCCCTGATGGGTGGCAGTGACAAGACTCAAATTACAATTCCCAGGAACCTCCTATAAATCAGTGAGACCCCCTGATGGGTGGCAGTGACAAGACATAGATTACAATTCCCAGAAACCACCTATAAATCAGTGAGAACCCCTGATAGAACCCCCTGATAGCTGGCAACAGTGACGAGACAAGATTACAATTCCCAGATATCTGCTACAAGTCTGTGAGACCCCCTAATCGGTGGCAGTGACAAGACACAGATTACAATTACCAGATATCTGCTAGAAGTGAGACCCCCCAATAGCTGTTGGCAGTGAGAACACACAGATTACAACAATTCCCAGATATCTTGTAGAAGTGAGACCCCTACAATAGCTGCTGGCAGTGAGAACACACAGATTACAACAATTCCCAGATATCTTGTAGAAGTGAGACCCCCACAATAGCTGCTGGCAGTGAGAACACAAAGATTACAACAATTCCCAGATATTTAGTAGAATGAGACCCCCACAATAGCTACTGGCAGTGAGAACCCAGATTACAATTCCCAGATATTTTGTAGAAGTGAGACCCCCACAATAGCTGCTGGCAGTGAGAACACACAGATTACAACAATTCCCAGATATCTTGTAGAAGTGAGACCCCCCATCAATAGCTGCTGGCAGTGAGAACACACACTAACAGAACAATCTCCTCTCAAAAAACACATGCTGGGAGCTGTGTGAAGCCTTATATAGTGTGCTGCGGGATTTAGCTCTGTGAGCCCATGATTGGGCAAAATTTGCCCAATCAGGACTCTGAGCCGTGATTGCATAGTCTTGCACCTGACCTGTGGTCAGGTGCAAGGCTGTAGCCAATTACAAGCTTCAGGCCAGTGGAAAAGTGCATTGTGGTCCATTGTGGGCGAACTTGCGGTGAACACGCGGAAATGTTCAGAGTTCACGAACAGCCGAACGGGCATTGTTCGATGCGAACTCCAAACAGATCGAACCGAACAGCTCATCCCTACTCTTGATGAGGCCTGGTTTCGTGGAGGCTGCCATGTCTATATACATACAAAGCTGCAGGATTGCTCCATCCATCTCTTGATAACACCTGGTCTTGTGGAGGCCGCCATGTCTATGAACATACATGCCGCAGGATTGCCCTGTCCATCACTTGATGACGCCTGGTCTGGTGGAGGCTGCCATGTCTACAGTTGTGTTCAAAATTATTCAACCCCCAATGCTGTAAAGGGTTTTAGGGAATTTAGTGTACATTTGTAATTGTATTCAGAATTAGGGATGTGCGTTTCGGGTTTCGGAATTTCGGAATTTTCACGAAATTTCCCGATGCGGCCGATTTTCCAAAAATTTTTAGATCCGAAAATGGTAGATCCGAAAAGTTTTCCGAGCCGAAACGAAATATTTTCGGAATTTTCGAATGGACTTGAAATGTGTCAAATCGAAATTTATTGCTTTGAAACGAGGAGAACAGACGTTCCGAAAAAAACGAAAAGACTACCACTCTGAAGAACAGAGGTTCATTCAAGTGTTTTCAATCAGGTATTGAAAACACCTGTGGATGTTACCGAGCAGCAATAAAGCATAATAAGCACCAATTAGGCAGCTTTAAAATGACTGTGATACTCAGCTCCTTCTAGACATTTACTGGTGTGGTTACAAACATGGTGAAGTCAAGAGAATGGTCCAGGAAGACAAGAGAAGAGGTGATTACTCTTCACAGGAAGGGCAATGGCTATAAGAAGATTGCAAAGATGTTAAACATACCAAGAGACACCATAGGAAGCATCATTCGCAAATTCAAGGCAAAGGGCACTGTTGAAACGCTACCTGGTCGTGGCAGAAAGAAGATGCTGACTTCGACTGCTGTGCGCTACCTGAAGCGTAGAGTGGAGAAAAGTCCCCGTGTGACTGCTGAGGAACTGAGAAAAGATTTGTCAGATGTGGGTACTGAAGTTTCAGCTCAGACAATACGGCGCACACTGCGTAATGAAGGCCTCCATGCCAGAACTCCCAGGCGCACCCCCTTGCTGTCTCCAAAGAATAAGAAGAGTCGACTGCAGTATGCCAAAAGTCATGTGGACAAACCACAGAAGTTTTGGGATAGTGTTCTGTGGACTGATGAAACAAAATTAGAACTGTTTGGGCCCATGGATCAACGCTATGTTTGGAGGAGGAAGAACAAGGCCTATGAAGAAAAGAACACCTTGCCTACTGTGAAGCATGGCGGGGGGTCAATCATGCTTTGGGGCTGTTTTGCTTCTGCAGGTACAGGGAAGCTTCAGCATGTGCAAGGTACCATGAATTCTCTTCAGTACCGGGAGATATTGGATGACAATGTGATGCAGTCCGTCACAAACCTGAGACTTGGGAGACGTTGGACCTTTCAACAGGACAATGATTCCAAGCATACCTCCAAGTCCACTAGAGCATGGTTGCAGATTAAAAGCTGGAACATTTTGGAGTGGCCATCACAGTCACCTGACTTAAATCCGATTGAGAACCTCTGGTGGGACTTAAAGAAAGCAGTTGCAGTGCGCAAGCCTAAGAATGTGACTGAACTGGAGGCTTTTGCCCATGACGAATGGGCGAAGATACCCGTAGATCGCTGCAAGACACTTGTGTCAAGCTATGCTTCACGTTTAAAAGCTGTTATAACTGTAAAAGGATGTTGTACTAAGTACTAAGATTGAATGTCACTTGGGGGTTGAATAAAACTGATAATGATGTGAGCACAGAAAAGACATTTGTGGTTATTTCATTATAAATGTTATGTTATATTTGTCTGACCTACACGTGCCTCTTTGATTTAATTGTAAGCAAGATGACTGAATGATCAAAATCAATGTCAAACTGGCCAAAACACTCAATTTCAGTGGGGGTTGAATAATTTTGAACACAACTGTGTGTACATACAATGCCGAAGGATTTCCCCGTCCATCTCTTGATGACGTCATGTTTGGAGTTGACCCAAATGTCTCAGTATACAAATTGATAGGGCGAGATGTTAGCTGAACTGGTGGGATGTAACATATGATTAACATTTCTTTAAAACCACTATTTTAGCAAATAATTCTATAAATCGTTTTAATACAATATTATATAATAGGACATAGAAAAAATAAGAAGATAACCGGAGAATTGTAGCATTATTATACAAAGTATGGAGCAATATGAGCTGTGAGTGTACCATCTAAAGGAGAAGCATGCACCAGGACAAAGTGGAACATGGAGAAAAATCTCATTGTTATTATAGAGTTATTTAACTAATTTCCAACGTATCCCATACACCATGGCTGAGTGTCAAGCTCACGGCCCCCTAGACGTTGATGTCTACAAATTCCAGAATTCTTTCAATGCAACAGATGGCCAGGGAATCATGGGCGGTGTAGTACAGAAACATCTGGGAGACTGGAGTTTGACAGCCCTGCCATACAATATATAACTTGACATCTGTAGGTATAGTGCCCATCAGAGAACCTTTTGTATTCACAGGTAGCGATGGACATGTCAACAAAGAAGTGGAACGGGCGCACCGGTGTCTGACCAGGACAGCTTTATTGGAGTGAAACAATGCAAGGTTTCGTCTCCACCAGAGCCTTTCTCAAGCCTCCCTCTGGAGCCGAAAATATCACATTGTTTATTCCAAGAAAGCTGTCCTGGTGAGACTTCAGTGTGCCCGTTCCACTTCAATGTTGACATGTCCATCGCCACCTGTGAATACAATAGGTTGTCCCATGGGCACTTTACCTCCACACATCTAAAGCTGAATGTGTTGGCACTACATATTCCCGTTCCACTTGTTTTGTTGACAAGTTCCTTAGTTAATGGGGAGCTGGTCATCCCTGGACCATGGTGGCACCTGGTAAATATGTGTATCTCACATAAAGGCTGAGTGCACTGCCCTATTTCTTTTTGTATAGGTGACAATGGACAGACAGCACGAATGGTTTGGACGTGGCTGTTTTTGGCAAGGCCCGGGTCCATCCATCTATGAGCCTCGTTAGCATTTTGAATTGCCCGGTGATCCGACGGGAATAAAGAAAAGACAATAAGCCGGTGTGTGCGGCTACATGACAAATACTGAAAACAATATTTTGGTGATTAAGTTCCCTAATTATAAAAAACACTGAATCGTTTATACAAGCAAGCTTTCATGCATCTCATTTTCTGATCAACACTTCCTATAAATGCTTCTATAATCGTCTCTCAAACTGATGACTCAGAGTTACAGACTCCGTTCTGTTGCTACAAAGTAACACAAAGTGAAAACATCTTCCTGACATCACGTGTCGCCGCGCCGCCAGTCTTCGCCGATATCTCCGCGCTGCAAGTCTAAATTATCTCTATAAAAAGCGCGTTAGTGTGGAAACAATAAGCCGACGAATAGTATTGTTTACACAAACATAATTTACGTACGAGCGCTGCAATATCTCGCGCCGGAATTTTATGAACGCTCAACCGTGAAGCGGAGAATAATGCGCGTGTTCATGTTGTGATACCTCGTAGATAAAAGGCTAAACATTATCAATCAACTCCCGGCTCACGGTGTCGCTGGAGAAGACGTAAAACCAGGCGAACATAACGTAAACGCGGTTAAACTGGCGCCCAGGATTTTTTATTCGGTCGGAGAAGTCGCGGAGGAGTGTTACGCGCTTTGCGATTCCTCCGAAAGGCTCTGAATAATTTGCGCAAAAGGACAAATATCACTTTTAAAAAGGTCGTTATGACAGTGTATAATGTAAGACACCCTGTTAATTGGTTTCGTTGGAGAACGCAGAGGTGAAAAAAACCCCTGTAAACGTGCAACAACCGGTCTCGATATAAGTGTCCCGCGACGCCCATCTATTATGTGTACGTAGAGACGCGTGCGGCCAATCGTGTAAAAGAATTCTTCTAAATGTTTATAAAATAATAAACGGAATGAAAACAATATAGAGGGCGGACACTGCGGCAGCCTGTCCAATATGGGACGTTTCAGCATTAAAACAGTATAAAAGATTTAAAAAACCAGACATGCGAGATATACGAGTTATTCGCACATTCACAAACAAAGTCTGTCGGTGTCCTGACTTACTTTTTTCATTTTCAACACATGTGTATCAATTACTACATTCAAAACTCTTAAAGAATGTTTTTTTAAAACACTTTTTACCATTTACTTTATTTTTTGTCATGTTTTATTTTCAAAAAATAATAAAAATATATATAACAAACAAAAGGCAAGGCACACATTAGTATATTCAGTGCGTCATTACCCAACTAAATAAATCCTCTATGCCAAAGCATGAAGATACATATATACTGAGACGAGGCTGCACGCCAGGGATTTCATTAAAAGTTAACTCATCATTAGAACATTTTAAATTACAGAATCAATGTTTGGACCAAAGAGGGGTCTTTTTAAAGAGCTTGGAACAGACCCCCAGTGAGTGCATCCTTTCGATAAGCTCACAGCATTTATTTGGATCCAGAGTGACATTAATTTGTGGCCAAGATCTTATATTGATGACGGGAGAGTCGCGGCGCTGCGTAAAGTCTTCTCCAGCACATTATCCCAAAGAATCTCAATGGGGTTAAGGTCTGGACTGTGCGGTGGCCAATCCATGTGTGAAAATGATGTCTCATGCTCCCTCAACCACTCTTGCACAATTTGCTCCTGATGAATCCTGGCATTGCCATCTTGGAATATGCCCGCTGTGCCATCAGGGGAGAAAAACCCATTGATGGAAAAACCTGCTCATTCAGTATATTCCGGGAGTCACATGACCTCATTTTATGCTGAAACATATTAATCACTGCAGTAATTATCCGATGGAAGGCGAGCACCTGTTGGCTTATTTAAATCCAGGTGGTGACTTTTTATTTTGGCCAGGCAGTGTATATTTATTTATTTATTTATTTATAAAGTATTTTACCAGGAAGGATACATTGAGATTTCTCTCGTTTTCAAGTATGTCCTGGGTTCAAGAACAATGAAGTGTTACAGTTACAGAAATACAAGTAATACAATGCAAGATATTGAAAAACAACACAAATATACAGATTAACAGAAAATAAATATAGAATAAATATATCTACAGTATATAAGAAAAAAGCTTTAAACAGTCCGGGCCCTATTACATACTTTGCGCACTTTTTTGCGCGCGCACGCAAAAGAGCATTAACGCGAGGGGCAAAACCCTTTGTGCTGAACGTCGTATTACGACGTTCGCGCACAAAATGCACGTTAAAGTCTAACGCGAGTGACCCTGCGCGAACCCTTTGCGAGCGCAATTTAGGCTAGGGTCAGACTAACGCATTTTTCGCGTTGTCCGTGAAAAAGTGCGTTTGGACGTATTTTTTCACGGAATACGCGATAGCGGTCATACGATGCGCATTTTCGTCCGTGATTTTGTACGGATCATCAATAAAACCCTTTTTGCATCTGGACGTTATGTTGGCCGGACATTAGCAGCGTCTGACCTCTCCTAATCACGCACACACGCCGCTAGCAGACGCAGCGCACTCTGTACGTCAGTACAAGCGGTTTGACGTTTTCTAAAAAATGCGTTCGTTTGCCACTTGCGCTGCGCGGCCGCACTTTCGTGCGGCCGTTCTTCGTATGCTGCCCGGCATTGGACGTCATTTGCTGCTAGCACGGCCGCGATTAAGTGCGGCTAAACGCACGTTAATACTGCACTCGTCTGACCCTAGCCTTAGTGCACGCATCCTATACTTAACATTGTGTGCGCAAATGCCTTTGTGTGCTGGTACGCGCATGGTATTACAATCTTAGCGCAAAATTTAACGGACAACGCTTGCGCGCATAATTTTAACGTCTTTGAAAAACTGGTGGTAACGGCGAATTGTAACAACCTGACCGAACCAAACTGCGGATTCACAACGGAGAACATCGATGCGCACAAACGTCCGCATTTTTTTTTACTAGATCTGTCAAAAATCAAGGTAGTGGCCGTCATTTTTGATGGATCTAGTAAAAAAAAAACTTGTGTGCATTGACGTTCTCCGTTGTGCGCTGCATTGCCATTTTTTTTACTAGATCCTTCAAAAATGATGGCCACTACCTTGTCTTCCGTCAAAACATACTTCTGTTGTGCGCAGTCCGCACAAAATGCGTTTGTCTGACGGACTCGTGTTAAAAATGACATTGCGCTAACTGATTTCTGCGCGCAATGGTACTTTGCGTGCATTTTTTTGCGTCGCTTTTATGCGTGCAATTTCCCGACGGATGAAAAAATGTGCGAGGATTGTAATGCCAGTGGTGATTATCGTGCGTTAACGTTTAACGCTTCGTGCAAAAAAATCACGCGTTGCGCGTGCGGTTTTGCGTGAAGAATGTAATAGAGCCCTATGTCCTTTATAGAATGGTATATAATATGTGGGGGTGCACTAAATCAGAAAGCAGAATATCACAGGTGAATATGTGCACCGCAAAAAAGGCATAAGTGCTCCCGCTAAGAAGCGTGGGTCCCTAAGGGGTTAAAGATAAAGTTAGTAGTAACCTGGGGTCTTCTATAAACAATAATAATGAGAAGATCGGAGAGGCAGGGCCGACATTTTTAACGCTACGCTTGGAAGCAGGTCCGGCTCATTATAATGTTCTTCTCTTTGTGAAGCCGGTTCTTACATGTCAGAGACAGTAGCTGGTGTCCCAGCTTCTCCCAAATCCACAAAGGCACAACAGAAGGTGTAAAATCACCCCGGCTGAGAAATTAAAACGCATTCTGATTAGAGATTATTAACATTTTGCAAGAGGCGTCTCGGTTACATCCCCGACACCAGGATCCGGGAGTCCGTGGGATGAGACTGGAGTATCTGTCAATGCAGAGGTTTCCGTAATGCCCTTTACTAACCTGGCTCTGCACCGCTTTGCACATTGATTTACGTCGCTCAGGTGCCGAGGCAGCGCCGCTGAATTCACGCAGGTAATGTTGTTTTGAATTTAGCGAAAGGAGAAAATGTCTGATATCCACATCATAACAAGATGTCAGCACACGCAACGAGAGTGGGTTCCATTGAGGAGGAATGGGAGACACCTCTGTGGGGCTGAGAATAGAATGTACGCGATTGTCCCTGCCGGGAGCTGGGAGGGGACAGAATCAGTGATCATCCAAAGAACCTTAACTCCACGCAAAATACATACATCAACACAAATATAAAAGGGATAAAAAAAAGTTGAAAATGAAAAACAAGCTAATATGGATCAAGATGAGGGTATTGGACACAAGGTTAAAGCGACACTCTAGGCATTGTGATCATTCAATGTAACTGGGGTGGACTTGAGTGCCCTCACCACCTCTCCCCTTCAGGGGGGTCTTGGAGGACTAATTCAGCCTCTATGTACGGGGAATTAGTCCCGCCCATACGTTGAGATTAGTGATGAGCCGACCACCCCCATGTTCGGTTAGCATTCGAACTCGAACAATTTCAAAAGTTAGAGTTCGAACACGAACCGAACTCAATGCAAGTCAATGGGACTTGAAAGTTCGATTTTTAGAGTGCCCTTCAAGAGGGCATATATGCAAGATATTTCCCATAAAAGGTGTATGGGGGTCTGGGTAGTGCCCTGGGGGACAGGAAAGAAGGACAAAAAGTTAAAAAAAAATTTTTTTAAAGGAACAGTGAGTTTTCCATGAAATAAAGGTTAAGAATAAAAACGAAAAATTCCTTCAAATATCGTGCCTACGAGGTCCCCATAACCTGCCCGTGAAGTGGCGGATTTGTAGGATGTATAGAAACATTTAAAAACAAAAAAAATGACATTTCAAATGACGGTAAATGGTTTTCCTTTAATCTATTCATAAACAACTGCTTGGGGCGGCAGCCTGTATGAAAAGAGGAGACATTTTAGGACATACAGAACAAGTTTAGTGATTTTTTTGGCTAAATTATGGAGAAATTTATGCAGGCTTTGGATGAAAGTAACAATAGGTGCTTTAAATTGGGCCTTTAGTGTCAGCAACAGTGCCGTCACACCGCAACCCCTCTGTGGTATTGTGGAACAGTGCAGGGTTGGACCCTGCGGTCCAATATTAAAATGATATGAATCTGGTATAGGCGTCAGTGGCAGTGCACCCAAATATTAGGCGTTTGGTGCCAGCTAGTGCCTTCACAACGTAACCCCTCTGAGGTATTGTGGAAGAGTGCACGGGTGGAGGTTTTGGTAATGCAGAAGAGATCCCCGATCTATTCAGTTACGTCAGCATTGATAGCTGCTGATCCAGGACTGATTCATTTTTAAAAATGTCAGCCAGTCTACAGAGTCGGTGGACAGATGCACTCTTTTGTCTGTGACAAAACCTCCAGTGGCACTGAATGTCCTTTCAGAAAGCACGCTGGATGAAGGGAAACCTAGTAGCTGCATAGCATATTGGCTAAGTTCTGGCCAGTGATCCAATCTCAACACCCAGTAAGCCAGTGGATCATCTGCTGTAAAGGTATCCAGGTCTGCCCTTGCCCCTAGGTAGTCCTGCACCATATGGTGAAGACGCTGGCAATGGGTGCCTACATTTGACGTCCCTGGGCGTCATGGACTAAAAAAATTTAAAAAGGCGTCAGTCAAGCGGCCCCAGCCTTCACTGCTCTTCCTCTGATCATCCGCAGCCTCAGAAGCACCTGTGTCATCACTTGGTAACCTACCAGTGCCTGGAAAGGTGTTACACAAGTGTCGCTTTAGAGCGTACTCAAGTTGTTTCATCGGGTCCTCCCTCTGTGCGGGCAGGATGAGCTCTGCAACTTTACCCTTGTATTGTGGATCAAGAAGGCTTGCCAACCAGTAATGATCCCTCTCCTTGATAGCACGAATCCTGGTTTCCTTTAGCAGGCTTTGCAGGAAAAAGGAGCCCATGCAGCATAGGTTGGAGGTGGCATTAGCTTCCGAGTCTTCCTGGTCAATGAGGATGACCCCATCGTGCACTTCCTCCTCCTAGCCACATACTAGTCCTTGGGTTTCTGGGCACACAAAAC
This sequence comes from Leptobrachium leishanense, assembly GCA_009667805.1. Classification (NCBI taxonomy): domain Eukaryota; kingdom Metazoa; phylum Chordata; class Amphibia; order Anura; family Megophryidae; genus Leptobrachium; species Leptobrachium leishanense. The sequence goes on from CM019063.1 coordinate 548,278,168, forward strand.
CCTCCCTTGAGGAATCCCCACCTTCAATGCCCCACTACTTAAATATTCCTCCTCCTTCGCATCCTCCTCCTGTCTGATCTGAGGACCCACAGGAATGCTGTGAGAGCTAGGGAAGGCCTCCTCTTCCTCCTGCTGCTCTGCCTCTAGTGCCACATCTATAATTCCCCGCAGAGTGCGCTCCAGCAGGAACACTAAAGGAATTGTGCCACTGATGCATGCACTGTCCCTGCTCACCATCCTCATTGCCTCCTCAAATGGTGACAGTACAGTGCATGCATCCTTGATCATCAGCCACTGCGGGGAGAAATAAAAACAAGTTGACCTAAACCTGTCCATGTGCCATACTCACACAGGTACTCGTTGATGGCCCTCTGCTGCTTGTGCAGACGGTGCAGCATTGCTAATATCGAGTTCCACCTGGTGGGCATGTCACAGATAAGACGGTTTGTGGGAAGGTGGAATTCTCTTTGAATTTCTGCCAGGCGAACACTTGCTGGGAATGACCATCTGAAGTGGCTGCAGACTTTTCTGGCCTGGCTGAGAAGCTCTGCCAGCCCTGGGTACCTGGTTAGGAAACGCTGTGCCACCAGATTTAGGACGTGTGCTAGGCATGGTACATGCGTCAACTTACCCTGGCGTAGGGCGGAGAGAAGGTTGCTGCCATTATCACAGACGACCATTCCCAGCTGAAGCTGGCGTGGTGTTAACCATCTCTGCACCTGCCCCTGCAGAGCTGACAGAATTTCTGGCCCGGTGTGGCTCCTGTCCCCTAAACAAACCAGCTCAAGAACAGTATGGCATCTTTTTGCTTGAGCCATTGTGTAGCCCCTGCCACGTGTCGGTTTGACTGCCACTTTGCCAGAGACAGAGAAGGAGAAGGAAGAGGTGGTGGAGCAGACAGACCTCATACAAGCAGCTTTCTGGAGGTGTGGTGGATGAACAAGCTCCAGCACAGAGTCCCATCCTGGATCCCTCCCAGCTGCAATCAGAGTTACCCAGTGTGTCATAAAGGAAATGTAACGGCCCTCTCCATGCTTGCTGGACCACATGTCTAAAGTCATGTGCACCTTGCTGCTAACTGCCTTTCCCAATGACTCCATAACATTGTGTTCCACGTGCTGGTATAGTGCTGTAATGGCCTTCCGTGAAAAGAAATGGTGTTTTGGAACCTGCCACTGTGGTACAGCACATTCAGCAAATTCATGGAAGGAAGCAGAGTCCACCAGCTGGAAAGATAGCAGCTGCAATGCGAGTAATTTTGCTAAGTTGGCATTTAGACGCTGTGCTTGGGGATGGTTGGGACTATATTTTTTCTTACGCTGCAGCAGCTGGGGCAACGTAATCTGACTGCATAAATCTTCAGCTGATGGGATGCTGTCACATTCTGAGGAAGGACCTGGTACACCCATTACTGTAGCATCATCCCTGTCAGTGGAGGTTGTAGGCAATGACATGGCAGGACATATAGTGGGGGTAGAGACAGATGATGAGGAGGAGGACCTATGCAAAGTGTTGTGCCAACGGGATGCGTGGCAGGTGGTCATATGTCGCCTCAAGCACGTGGTACCCAAGCGTGGGATGTCTTTCCCACGCTTGATACTCACCTGACATAGATTACAAATAGCAATGGTGCGGTCTGCTGCACATTTCTTAAAGAACTCCCAGACAGCAGACTTCCTGTACATGTGCTTTGAGACAACAGCGCTCTGCACCTGAGCAGCTGTGACCTCTGATGCCTTGGACTGGCTACAGTTGGTCATAGAGAATGTTCTGCCTCGTTTTTGTTGTGCCTCCTCCTCCTCCCTTGACTCCTCTGTTCGATCAGGCACCCAGGTGGAGTCAGTGACCTCATCATTGTCATCACCCACTATCTCCTCGTCACTGGAGCCAACTTGGCAGTATGCTGCAGCTGCTGGGGTAACATGAGTGCCAGTTATTTGTGTGTCACTGGCACCCCCTTCCTCTGGGTTGATTATACTCCCTTCCTCAACCTCAGAGTTTGAATCAGAGCACTGTAGTTGCTGCGCATCCTCAAGCAGCATGTCACTGTCATTGTAGTCAAACAATTCAGCTGACTCCTCCGTGTGTGATAGTGAGGATACGGCAGAAGTTGCTGTGGACATGGAGGCTGAATTAGATGTTTTGGCAGCTGAGGTGGACTGTAATCCACTACAAGCCTGGCTGGCAGAGGACTCAGAGGATGAGGATGGCCTGGTTAGCCAATCCACCAAATCCTCTGTATGTTGCTGCTGCTTAAGACGGCCAGCACCAGTTAGAAAGGACAAGAGTGCCACTGCAGAAGATGCACCACGTCCACGACAACTAGAGGCACAGCCTCCCGACACAGAGGCTGCTTGCCTTTTTATCTGTGTCTGGGAGCGTCTCCTGTCCTTTTTGGTCTTTCTGACGTGGTGAGTGATATATAGATTAAAGATATACAGAACTGTGATTCAACTCTGTTAAAAAAATTGGAGATATGCAGAACTGTGTTATCTAGATTAAAGATTTCCAGAACTCTGGTATTACTCAGTGAGACACCCTGATAGCTGGCAGCCAGTGATAAGACACAGATTAAAATTCCCAGAAACCACCTATAAATCAGTGAGACCCCCTGATGGGTGGCAGTGACAAGACGCAGGTCATAATTCCCAGGAACCTCCTATAAATCAGTGAGACAACCTGATGGGTGGTAGTGACAAGACACAGATTACAATTCCCAGATATCTTGTAGAAGTGAGACCCCCTCAATAGCTGCTGGCAGTGAGAACACACAGATTACGACAATTCCCAGACATCTTGTAGAAGTGAGACCCCCCCAAAAGCTGCTGGCAGTGAGAACACACACTAACAGAACAATCTCCTCTCAAAAAACACGTGCTGGGGGCTGTGTGAAGCCTTATATAGTGTGCTGCGGGACTTAGCTCTGTGAGCCCATAATTGGGCAAAATGTGCCCAATCAGGACTCTGAGACGTGATTGGCATAGTCTTGCACCTGACCTGTGGTCAGGTGCAAGGCTGTAGCCAATTACAAGCTTCAGGCCAGTGGAAAAGTGCATTGTGGTCCATTGTGGGCGAACTCGAACCGAACACGCGGAAATGTTTGAGTTCGCCCACAGACTTAGCTCTGTGAGCCCATGATTGGGCAAAATTTGCCCGATCAGGACTCAGAGCCGTGATTGGCATAGTCTTACACCTGTCTTGCACCTGACCTGTGGTCATAATTCCCAGGAACCTCCTATAAATCAGTGAGACCCCCTGATGGATGGCAGTGACAAGACACATATTACAATTCCCAGATATCTTGTAGAAGTGAGACCCCCCCCCCAATAGCTGCTGGCAGTGAGAACACACAGATTACAACAATTCTTATATAGTGTGCTGCGGGACTTAGCGCTGTGAACCCATGATTGGGCAAAATTTGCCCAATCAGGACTCTGAGCCGTGATTGGCATAGTCTTGCACCTGACCTGTGGTGCAAGGCTGTAGCCAATTACAAGCTTCAGGCCAGTGGAAAAGTGCATTGTCGTCCATTGTGGGCGAACTCGAACACGCGGAAATGTTCGGAGTTCGTGAACAACCGATGTTCGATGCGAACTCCGAACAGATCGAACCGAACAGCTCATCCCTAGTTGAGATCTGCTTTATAAGGAAGTAGGACCCTTCAGCAGCCAATGACACCCAGCCTCCTGCTGGTTGGAGAGGGCTCTGGAGTTAGTAAGGCCTAAGGTGAACCAAAACTGTGAGGTTCTGTTGTGCAGAAGTTCATATAAAAAAAACCTGTAATTAATAAAGGCCCAGACGGCTGCCCTGGCAGATCGGTGTCTGTTAATGGAGCGTATTTGTGTGGTATACCTATACTACCACAAACGTGTGCATACTGAAGTTGAAAGCCACACAATTACCATCATCCAAGGCCCATGTTTGAGCGAGGCCTTAGGCGACCGCCTATTTGGCCTAATGATAGAGCTTCTGGTCACGTGACACTTGCGGCTTGTGAGGAAGTCGTAGTCGGTCACATCCGGTGCAGCACCAAGGGAGCACAGGGCTGGAATAAAAGAGTGGCAAAACAGACTAAAGGGCTAAAATGGGAGGGGTGTCAGGGTGTCAGGAGGACTTAATGTTTACCCCTTCCATCCCCTCATCTTTTTCAACCCTACAGTGTCCCTTTACCAGAGGAATAGTATGACTGGAGAGTTCTGTAGATTATGGATGGGAAATGGGTTGGTTCCCAGTTTTGGCCAGTGATATCTACATGACATTAATCAGTTACCCTTTATTACACATTTTTGGACAACAGTGCATTTACTGATTTTTCTCTCTCTCTAAAAAGTTCGTTTCCTGATAGCTGTGGTGCGTTGGGCTGGGCACGTCAAGGTGGCCGGAGGTCATGGTCATGGTCATGGTCATCACAACACAAGGAAAAATACAATTCCCATGGGAAAGCCAAGGTCTCCTTCTGGATTGATGTGCTTTTTTTTTTTTCTTCTTTATAATTGTTTTTTTCTTAAAATTTTTAAAAAGGAAACTTCTCCCCAAAATGATTCAAACCCTGACGAACCCCATCGTGGAACATGAAGAAGATGCGAAGGTGTCCATCACCTCATGTGCACGTCCGGGCTTGTATAGATCAGAACTAGATACATCCAGGAACTGAAACGTGACATAGAGCTGGGGTCGGCAACCTTGACCCTCCAGATGGTTTGGAACTACATCTCCCACGATGCTTAGCCACGCATTAGCTTGGAAGACTCATTGGAAATGTAGCTCCAAAGTATCTGGGGGCCGAGGCTTCTGACCCCGATATAGAGCATTTACATCTTTTAAATCGTCACTTCCAGGAGCTCCTGAGACGGCTGACCATGACACCAACCTCTCTGTTACATGTTTAGGCCATACCAGGAAAGCTATTTTCTTCGTATCCAAGGTATTATTACACATAGTCTTAAAAAGGGCATTCTAGAGTGGGGGTTTTCAAAGCTAAACCATAATAAATGCAGCCTGATAAAAGAAGCTTCTAGCAATTTAAGCTTTGGACCTATGAGGAGCTGATCTAATTTATTCAGGATCGAGAGACTCAACTTTCTGATTCTTATCTTCTCTAATCACAGTAGGGGCGGGAGATTCTACTGCTCTGTTAAGAGGATTGATACCAGGTTTCAGAGTGGTGAGACAGGAAGACAGAAAGCTCATCTGTTAAACACAACGGGCTCTATTCCATAGTTGGTGCTAATGTAGCTTCTCGATATGTAATCGTTAGCGTCAGGACATGTTTAACGTCCGGCATCGATATTCCAATCCTGACGCTACACTGGAGTGAAAAAGCTTTGCGCCTTGCAGCTTGCTCGAGCTTACTGTACTTTGCGTCTCCTATACTTAACATGGGGAGCGCAATATTATTTTAGCGTCTCGACAAGTGAGGTATTACAAAGTGTCGGAACAATTTACCGCCGGGACGCGCAAAACTATTTTTTATCACCTCCTAAAAACTGGTGTTGAATGATTCTGCAAATGCAAAATCATTTAACACTCCCTGACCCCCCCCCCCCCGTTTAATTCCCATACTCGCCTCTCATCCCGCGGCGAAAAGGGTGGCCCGATTCATCGCTTCTTCTTGCCGGGAGCAGAGTGAGACTGAGGACAAATAGTTCCTAATCTCCCTCCGCAGCGCTGAGCAATCTCGAGAGAGCAAGGTCATGCAGAGGTCGCTGCACAGGAGCACAAGCCACCATGGAGTCCTATGGTCTCCAGGAGCTGACACTCGCGGCGGCATGAAAGCGCAAGCCACCATGGAGTCCTATGGTCTCCAGGAGCTGACAATCGCGGTGGCGTGGAAGCGCAAGCCAACATGGAGTCCTATGGTCTCCAGGAGCTGACACTTGCGGTGGCGTGGAAGTGCAAGCCAACATGGAGTCCTATGGTCTCCAGGAGCTGACACTCGCGGTGGCGTGGAAGAGCAAGCCAACATGGAGTCCTATGGTCTCCAGGAGCTGACAATCGCGGTGGCGTGGAAGCGCAAGTCACCATGGAGTCCTATGGTCTGCAGGAGCTGACACTTGCGGTGGCGTGGAAACGCTTCTGCAGGTATTAGGGAGGTTAGCTCTGCGTATCGGGGCGAGGTGCGGAGATAGGACCTTTCCAAGAATACGACTTTAACATGGAGACGACAAGGGAATATTATCCTGTTTATATCTATTCTTCATCTAAAAAAAAAGGTAATAAATGTCATTATTTGGCCTTTTCAAAGACATAAAGGCGCATTATGATACATATTGGTAGTAAAGAGAATATATTTAGAGGACAATTAAACAAGGCACAAATATCCCTTTAACGCACTCCTCATGTCCTCCTCGCTGGCATTTTTCTCCATCACTTGTTCCTTCATCACTTGACCTCAGTGAAGACAATACACGGAGGTGCTGTAAGTCCTTCCAGGGGATCTATGTCTAATCGCTTTCACACCCTGTTATGGCTGCGCAGAAGCAGCGCGTCGTGCACATTCACACTCTCCTGCTCGCTGTCACAGGAGCCGAGACGTCAAAACGTGACGAGTGACAGCTAAACGACTGACGATAAAAGCCGGCGCGGACTCTCTGTGCTGTGCGTATATCTACAGTCCGACGGAGCCTGGTGCAGGGCTTCGTAATAAGCGGTGGATCCGGGATGTCAAACTCCGACTTTCCAAGGCCTATTTTCAACCTATATTGAAACATGTCATGATTTCTTTCTATACGTAAAAAACAAAAACCTTAAAATCTGTAACTTCAATCAAAACAAAGCTACTTCTTTCTTACACTTTGTATTTTCAAAATCCAAATTCCGGTGAAGACCCTTCATGCTTCTGCCCAGGAAGACCAGCAGTGTCCTAGGTCAGGCTCATCTGCTGAGTTGATCCGCTGAAACATTTAGGACACTCAGGGGTCAGGTTAAGCAGGAACACATGGGAACTAGGCTTGTGCACCGATTTTTTTTTCGGTTCGATTCGGTTCGATTTTTCGGATTTTTAAACTTTTCGATTCGGCTCGTTTCGACCGATGTCTGTTTCGATTCGGTTCGGCTCGACTCGTTTTTCGTGTACATATTTTTTCGGAATATCGACCATTTTTCGTATTTTCGTGTCACTTAGCTCGTTTTTGTATCGACTTTTCGTAATTTCGGAAATTTTAGTTTTTCGGAATTATACATGTTTTCGGAATATCAACCGTTTTTCGTATTTTCGTATCACTTTGCTCGTTTTTTGTATCGACTTTTCGTAACTTCGGAAATTTTCGTTTTTTCGGAACGTCTGTTCTCCTCGTTTCAAAGCAATAAATTTCGATTTGACACATTTCAAGTCCATTCGAAAATTCCGAAAATATTTAGTTTCGGCTCGGAAAACTTTTTCGGATCTAAAACTTTTCGGAAATTCTGCCGCATCCGAAAACACAAATCGGGAAATTTCGTGAAAATTCCAAAATTCCAAAATTTCGCACATCCCTAAAGGGAACACAGTTTACTCCACCCCACCCAGCATCACTGTCACCCGGGACTTTTTAATTTTCTGTCAGTCACCAGTGATGTCAGCACACAGCGGCCGATGTCACCCTCTGAGACCAATCACGGAAGCGAGCGGCCTCCGAAAGGCAGCCGATGGATCGGATCTGTGCATGAACCCAGCTCTGATCCACTGATCTCCGTAACGTGCGCAAGTCCTGTAGTGATGCGCAATATGAGATCTTACACTACACAGAGAAACTTCAGAGACTTCTGGGTTTGGGAGTTCCTCAGCCGAAGAGGAGGAGCTGCATGCGGCGAGAGACAAAAAGGTGACTAAAATCAACCCTCAAAAAATAATAAAAAATTTAAAAATAAATGGCCTCTGCCCAATTAATTAAGGGCAGAAAAGTAGAACTATATTTTCGATATGTTGCACCTAAAGGGCTATTCTATCAATGGTTAATTGAGAAGCAGAAATATTGGAGGGTTACTGCACTTAGTTTTTTAGGATTAGACCCCTGAGGGCGTCCTGAGGGCGTGATTCCAGCTGAGCTGGTAATAGGAGCCAACAGTGCTTTTTTTTCTGGAAAAATAGGTGGGATACTCTCACGCCCAGGGAAAAACTGATTATTATGACGATTTTTCGTGTCCTAATAAATACTCCTTTATTCACACTGGATATATTGCCCCCAGTTCACTGGATATATTGCCCCAGCGCACACATGGATATATTGCTCGCGAGATCGCGGAGTTCACGCGAACTCCGCGATCTCGATCGCGGCTGGCTGGAGGAGGGATCCCAGGTGAGCGGCAGATATCCATGCAGGCGGCCGCTCGTTGAAGGAAAGAACGCAGCGGCCGCCAACGAGGCAGCTCCGGAATCGGACTCCGAGAGTCCGATACCGGAGCTGTCAAAAATTAAAGGGTGGCTGGCGATGAGGTGCTGGAATGGCGTACCGGCGTGTACCGCCTCAAAAAAAACACTGGGAGCCAATAATGGCCAAAGACCAGTTGCGTCTCACTATTACTGGCTATTTTATGAGTGAGCCGCTGTGTAATATTATTATATGTAATATTTGTGTTCATTCAGTTATAGAAGTAATGTTGGGGTAAATAATCAGTTGCGACACAGGAACAACCCTTTGGCTGCATCTGGACAACACGGGCACCAACGAGCAGCTCGCTCACAGCCAAGGTGCATATATATGCGGCTTTGTATGGGAATGTGGGTATCACAAACTACCTGCAGACGGGTAAAAGAAATGTCGGACGCATTATATAGATTATATAGCACTGTGTCGAGGAAACGGGGAGCTGCTAATGAAATGGAAATGCTAACGATATAAACTAAAGCCATTACGGAGGAGTAATATACATAGTCACCTGCTGTGAATTAGATAATCGAGCCCAGGGCCATCAGGACATCACTGTTTCCAGAAAGAGGAAGCATCGTTTTATCACGGATTTAATTAATTTTATTATTATACATTGCCTGGCCAAAATTAAACTCACACACTGTAATATTTGGTTGTGGCGCCTTTTGCTGTGATTGCGGCACGCATTCGCCGTGGCATCGTTTCGATGCGATGCAATGTCACAGCATTTATTTGCGTCCAGAGTGGCATTAATCTGTGATGATGGGAGAGTCGCGGCACTGCGTAAAGTCTTCTCCAGCACATTATCCCAAAGATTCTCAATGGGGTTAAGGTCTGGACTGTGCGGTGGCCAATCCATGTGTGAAAATGATGTCTCATGCTCCCTCAACCACTCTTGCACAATTTGAGCCCGATGAATCCTGTCATTGTCATCTTGGAATATGCCCGCTGTGCCATCAGGGGAGAAAAAACCCATTGATGGAAAAACCTGCTCATTCAGTATATTCAGGGAGTCACATGACCTCATTTAGACACATAACGTCACTGAACCTAGACCAAATGAAGCCACCCCAGATCGTAACCTTGTACAGTTGGTGGTGACGGTTTTGGCCAGGCATTGTATAACCTTCTTTTTACCCATTTTTACATAATCTTTATATTTTCTGTGTGCCTGATGATCCCTGTATATGTATTTTTACAGAAGCGAATGTCAACTGCACCAATAAATCGCACGTTTTCTGGGTTGCACTTCCCAAGAATTGTATTTTTATTCAGAAATGGAAGCCGTGTGTACACAGGTTGAGGGCTTTATTTGCCAGCTCCGGCTGTCCACGTAGACACCGGATAAACAGACCCAATCCTTGTGATATTGGACAACCATAATGAAAGGAGAACGGTCCTGTTTACTACTGGAACGTTACCTCTGGCTCTTAAAATGCCCGGCCTCCAAAACTCTGTGGCTGGCTCCTACATTTCCATACTGGCTCCTACGCTTGATATAAATTTGTCAAGTCATCTTGTAAGGTCTAATCACAAAACATGGTGGAGTCCATCCTGTCCTGATGAAGGCCTAGAATGTGGTTGCATTGACAGAACCTGCAGATAAGGGAATGATATTTTGTAGGGTCGAGGTTCCTGTTGTTCAAAACTAAACAAGGGATGACCACCAGTAGGCCTTCAACTTTTGGAACGAGTCCGACATTTATAACCATCCCAGATCTGGCAAAACGAGAGGACAATTAATCATACATCCGTCTTATTGTAACCGTAAGCTTAACAAACTTTTTGGAGTAGCTCAGGTACTAACGACCATCATTACAGAGACGACAAGTTTCCTGGACTCGGTGGTGTGACATTAATGGTAATTCCTCTCCCGGTTTGTGTACAAACATGCAGCTTTTGTTTTGCCAGATGATGGTAACTGACCCTGAAGGCTTTTAAGGGGCTCAAAGGTGATGACTACGCTCTTGTTTCCTTATTAGTCTCCGTTTAAAAAGTGGCCTGTGTATCCTGCCGCCCGTCTCTGCTTTCTTTACCTGCCTTTTATCCCACGATCACGCCCAGCTCGCAGGTTAAACAGAAGGGCTAATTTGTTTTTAAATGTTCTCCTACGGACATTTAATACCCGGCACAGGTGTGGAGAGCAGCAGGAGGCGTCACATACCGCCATACCTGGGCTTTCACTCCGTCCGCTGGAAATAAAAGAACAGGGGGTGGACTGCGGACCCTCTTAACCCTTCACATGCTAGTTCTCCAACGGATATCATTTCCAATACAACATCTAAATCCAGGATGGGAGGAAGACGCCACAAATGGTGACACGTGCATTAAAAGAGATTAGCGAGAAGTCCAACATAGGTTATCGGACACGTGTCCCAAACGTCTTCCTTGGAGCTGGAGGCATCCAGACTTTGCTGACCTGTTGGTTCTTGCTCATGAGAATAGCAAGGTGGCACCAGTGTATTCCAAGATTGGGCTCAAATTGTGCAAGAGTGGTTGAGGGAGCACAAGACATAATTTTCACACATGGATTGGCCACCGCACAGTCCAGACCTTAACCCCATTGAGGTTAATCTTTGGGATAATGTGCTGGAGAAGACTTTACGCAGCGCCGCGACTCTCCCATCGTCAACACAATATCTTGACTACAAATTTAGAGCAAAGCATATATTTTTTTACATCTGTGTATTCTTCCATATTATCAGTCAAACCTCCATATTCAGTTTCCACTGGTGAAACAGCCGTGGGAAGCATCGGAGAAACAATAAGTGTGGAGATAAACGGAAACATGTCATAAGGGGTTATTCAGAGAGAGTGAATTTTCCCATACGGTGTAATTTTGTGGACATTCGGCTATTTAACAAGCTGTCAGTTTTCCAAATATTGGATGAATTGCCAACGAAATATGGTGCTGTTCGCCGGCAGGGAAAACCACCATAGAGAGGCAATGGTTAATCCATTCAGAGACAACGAACAGCAGAGAAATGTTCTGCCATTCGGTGGTTTCATTCGACAAGTTTATTCAGGTGAATCCCATAGATTTCAATGTAAAAAAAATCCAATTTTTATTAAATATTTATTAAACAGTTTATTCATTTCACTTGCAGCAAAAAGTTTTTTTAGGCATATTTCGAGACATTTTGGCCAAATTGTTTCTTCTGACTTTTTAAAATGGTGTTTTTTGGTTTTTCCTTTAACAGATCTTTTTCTTACTATTCATAGGACTTTATATACTATTTCCAGGCATTTTCATGCAGTATTTTTTTTTTGCTTATACCTTTTAAAATTTTTTTTTTACCCTGTTCGGCAGCTTGTTGGCTTTTTCCATCAGCACTCTGTTTGATTCGACAGTTATGCGGCGGATACGTTCCGCAGGTTTTCGGATTTTTTTCAGATCGATTCAGCATTTTTTTGGCTTTTTTTGGATCGATTCGGTGGTTTTGCGGCAGTTTTTCCCGATCAATTCGGTAGTTTTGCTGAGGTATTTCAAATGCGTTCGGCGACTTGATCCCTGCACTTTGGGGACCCTGTGTTGAATGCTGAATTCACCACAGGGTCGGCAAAACGGACAAGCCGAAGTGCGGAGAACGGGAGAGCACCGCAATGATGGTGACATTTCGGTGATCTCTGAATAACCCAGATAGTGAATCAAATAGATCAACCTGGAGCAGAAATCTCAAATTTAGAGACATATCGTCATGTTCTTCTAAGCAGACATCGGATTATCATTATGTAGTTAGAAGGGATTCTTTTCTGTTTTGTACTTCCCAGTGTACTCTTAGTTTTCACCTTCTCTTGGTTCTTCGGCAATAACTGTGCCGGCTGGGTGGAGTAGCGGTAACATCACTGCTCTATAACTGTGATTCCGGCAAGAGCACCTCTCCAGTAAGTGTCCTTGGGACAGGACTCCTAATTGGTACATACTCACCACCCAGGACATACTTGAAAACGAGAGAAATCTCAATGTATCCTTCCTGGTAAAATCCTTTCTCAAAAAATAACCGAGATATGAAAGCTTAAAGCGGGGATCAGCAATCTTGTCCCTCCAGATGTTTTGGATCTACATCTCTCTTGAAGCTCGGCCAATCTAATGAGTACCTGACCATCACAGGAGATATAGTTCCAAAACATCTGGAAGACCAAGGTTGTCGATTCCTGACTCAAAGAGACATATTGCAGCGGGACTACTCAACGTGACCACGTCAACTGGTAGATCATGGGAAAACATACAGGAATATTCAAAGAGAATCGAAAAGTCACCGCACGTTAGGTGACTTTTCGTTCTCTTTAATTCGGTTCAATTTGGCGATCCCATTTCGGCGACCCTGCGGTGTATTCAGCAAGCACCACAGGGCCGCCTTAATGCAGGGAAAAAGCCGCCGCAAACCCGCCGAAAACTAACCGCAAAACCCGGCGAATGCACACAGAACCCCGCAAAAACATCTGGATTGACCCCGCCAAAAACGCCGGAAATCCCGAGCAGGACCCGATCACACGCAGCGCAGCCGCCGGAAAAACCCGACACCGCAGACGAATGCAGTGAATAAATTTTAAAAAACGTACGCTTGAATGTTTGAAAAGTGAAACGCTGTTTGCAAAGAAACTACTGAGCGAAAATGTCTGAAATTTACATATGATCCAATGAATGATTATAAAAAGGGCTGTTACAGGAAAGAGAAGTAAAGTTAAAAAAAATTAAAAGAAGATTTTTTTTAAAAAAACAACCTGAAAAATGCTTGAAATATCCTAAAAAAAATCTATAAATAAAGAGACTCTTTACTGCAGAATATTATAATGAACGGTTTATTAGATATTGAATTAAAACGGGAATATTTTTAACATTGAAGTCTATGGGATTCGCCTGAATAAATCTGCCGAATTAAACCACCGAATGGCAGGGCATTAGGGGAACCTTTCACTGCTGGTTTGTGTTCTCTGAATAGCCGAAGCAGTGCTTTTTCATGGGGATTTCACTGCCCTCGAACAGGCACCGTATGTGCAGGCAATTCGTCAGGATTTGGCGTATTGTCTGCTCTCTGAATAGCCGAATGGCCAGGAAAGGTAACCGAACTCTGAATTTCAGCATTCGGTTCCCTTTCGGGAGCCATTCGGATCTCTTTGAATAACCCTGATAGACGCTGGATGGATCAGTTGCATCCTCTATGAAATGTTAGTAGAAGTTGTAAAAGGGAAATGGCTAATTATAAATTAAAACTCCTTGTAACATTAATTAATTCCATCATTCAAGGGGTTTCATGCTTGACCAGAACAATTCCTCAGGTCTGGGTACCTCTTAACCTCTTCTTGTCTTTCTTCTTCTTCTATCTGCTACTGATGACAGTAGATGTGCAAGTTATGTTTTGTGGGATTGCTGCTGTATAGGTACCTTCATCTAATAAAAATTATCTGGAAATGAAAATATAAATTGTTAGCCGGTTAATGTTCTACAAATGTGTATTTTTCACTTCTCTTTTTTTTCTGAAATGTCCGAAAATCGTATTTCCTTCAGGTCACGTTTTCCGGCAGGGGAGTTGGAAGAGGAGTGTTGGTAAAACCAATACCATGGATTAATGATTTACTTATTTATTCGGACTTTTGAAATGAACGAGAAACAGTATAAAAAAAACCCCAATCATCCGAAATTTACAGTGGACAAAATTCCGAAGCACGGCTCCTTCCAAAGACTGTCACACATTGTGCCGGGAGGCTAAAAAAAATTCCAATAAATGATGTCAGGCGGCCGAATGCCGACCACAAATAGGTCTCTAATTTTATACACCGCAAGGGCTAACAGGAGACTCTGTACCCTTCAATCTTCACTCCCCCTTGTTTTGCCCGCTCGGTTCCTTTCTCAGGTGCTCGGGGACTGCCGTAACGGGTAATTGTTTGTTTATTTAGCACTGCTGAGCCGCGTTCGTTCCATAGCTTGTTAGAAGGACCCGTTGGGATGACACCTGTTCCTTGGGCTAAGCAGGCTGATCTCCCAGGTCCTGGGCTGAGATATGACCGTCAGTAATTGGTGTCAAGGCTTGAGACAGGGATGCCAAGTAATCTGATCCCAGAGACACTTCGTTTTTGCTTGTCCATGTTCAAGCGGGGGGGGGGGGGTAGGCGTGAGCTTTTGACAAAGGTGAAGATGGCTTCCTACAGGTGACATATCTAGACTAATCCTTTTTTTCTCTCTCTTGAGGTTTCAGCTGTGTTATCAGATAGGATGACTGTGACAGCAAACTGAAGAGTACGTAAGCTGAGAATCACAGCCCAGGACGAGGGCTTTTCACTGCTTCAATGCCCCGAGCGAATGGTTTGGTGCTTATGATCACCTTTTGTGATGGCTAAACCTCAGCCTTGAGCTATAACCCATGCACTGATCTCCACAATGATCCGGGAGTGGAAGGTTGCGGCGGAGTGCCTATTCTAAATTGTGTTAAGTGAATTTGTAATTTTTTATGCTTGTATTGGATACATAGAAGACAGGCCGGCATGTACGTCGAGACCATTTGGTCACAAATCTATCATTTGCATAGAAACCTCACAATCTTATTAAAACTAACCTTGATTGAAATGCCTACTGATTGGTTCACGACCCAAAATATATATATGAATGTATGGCATTTCCCATGTAGAATAGAAAATATACAGTTGTGTTCAAAATTATTCATCCCCCAATGCTGTAAAGGGTTTTAGGGAATTTAGTGTACATTTGTAATTGTATTCAGAATGAAATCCTACAAGGACTTTTTAAAGAACCATATGCAAATAAAATGACATCAATTGGTTTTGTAATACAGTAGTAAATGTTTCTTTTGTGAATTCTTCAGTGACACAATTATTCAACCCCTTAAAGACTACCACTCTGAAGAACAGAGGTTCATTCAAGTGTTTTCAATCAGGTATTGAAAACACCTGTGGATGTCACGGAGCAGCAATAAAGCATAATAAGCACCAATTAGGCAGCTTTAAAATGACTGTGATACTCAGCTCCTTCTAGACATTTACTGGTGTGGTTACAAACATGGTGAAGTCAAGAGAATGGTCCAGGAAGACAAGAGAAGAGGTGATTATTCTTCACAGGAAGGGCAATGGCTATAAGAAGATTGCAAAGATGTTAAACATACCAAGAGAGACCATAGGAAGCATCATTCGCAAATTCAAGGCAAAGGGCACTGTTGAAACGCTACCTGGTCGTGGCAGAAAGAAGATGCTGACTTCGACTGCTGTGCGCTACCTGAAGCGTAGAGTGGAGAAAGGTCCCCGTGTGACTGCTGAGGAACTGAGAAAAGGATTTGTCAGATGTGGGTACTGAGGTTTCAGCTCAGACAATACGGCGCACACTGCGTAATGAAGGCCTCCATGCCAGAACTCCCAGGCGCACCCCCTTGCTGTCTCCAAAGAATAAGAAGAGTCGACTGCAGTATGCCAAAAGTCATGTGGACAAACCACAGAAGTTTTGGGATAGTGTTCTGTGGACTGATGAAACAAAATTAGAACTGTTTGGGCCCATGGATCAACGCTATGTTTGGAGGAGGAATAACAAGGCCTATGAAGAAAAGAACACCTTGCCTACTGTGAAGCATGGCGGGGGTCAATCATGCTTTGGGGCTGTTTTGCTTCTGCAGGTACAGGGAAGCTTCAGCGTGTGCAAGGTACCATGAATTCTCTTCAGTACCAGGAGATATTGGATGACAATGTGATGCAGTCCGTCACAAACCTGAGGCTTGGGAGACGTTGGACCTTTCAACAGGACAATGATCCCAAGCATACCTCCAAGTCCACTAGAGCATGGTTGCAGATTAAAGGCTGGAACATTTTGGAGTGGCCATCGCAGTCACCTGACTTAAATCCGATTGAGAACCTCTGGTGGGACTTAAAGAAAGCAGTTGCAGTGCGCAAGCCTAAGAATGTGACTGAACTGGAGGCTTTTGCCCATGACGAATGGGCGAAGATACCCGTAGATCGCTGCAAGACACTTGTGTCAAGCTATGCTTCACGTTTAAAAGCTGTTATAACTGTAAAAGGATGTTGTACTAAGTACTAAGATTGAATGTCACTTGGGGGTTGAATAAAACTGATAATGATGTGAGCACAGAAAAGACATTTGTGGTTATTTCATTATAAATGTTATGTTATATTTGTCTGACCTACACGTGCCTCTTTGATTTAATTGTAAGCAAGATGACTGAATGATCAAAATCAATGTCAAACTGGCCAAAACACTCAATTTCAGTGGGGTTGAATAATTTTGAACACAACTGTAGTTCTCGGCGTCTCAAGGTCTCATGGCCGAGCATTGCTTGTATAGGACCTAGACTGCCATTGTATCAACATGACACCGTCCCACCACCGCTAAAATAGCTTTTGATTGAAATATACTAAAATCCCGTTGTATCTCATATTAAGATTAGTATTTAGTCACATAGATAACACGGTGGAAATCAATGCGGGCATAAGGACAATACATTTGGGAATTACTCGAAGGAAGGGTCTTGAAGGAACCAAATGGGTTCCTTGTAAACCAGTGCCCCCATATCGGTCTTCATTACTATCTATTAACCCTTTCAATGCGGAGGACGCGCTCAGCGCGTCCTCCGCATTCCCGCTGCTGTGCGGAGGACGCGCTGAGCGCGTCCTCCCATTGGGGTCAGCGTCGGCCGGGTTCCGGCCGATCGCTGGCCCCTCCGGTGCGGGCTGACATCCTGGATGTCAGCCCGGCATCCGGAACAGCAGCCGCCGGAATTTGGTGTCATCGCGGCAGCGCGATGACACCAAATTCAGGCGCCCCCCCGCATGTGCGGAGGAGGCGCCTGAAAGGGAGGGGGGGAGGTCCTTCGGACCTCTCTCCCTCCCGATCGGCGGCTCTGCGGGGGTTAACCCAGGCATCATTTGGAAGGGCACAGCCTGCCCTTCCAAATGATGCCTGGCATTAACCCCTGGGGAGCTGGATCGCGAATCGGCGCTGAAAAGCGCCGGTTTGCGATCCTTTCCCGGAGCTGGCCGACATCTTGGATGTCGGCCAAGCCTCCGGGAACTCCCCCTGAGGACTGGCGTCATCGTGCGTAGCACGATGACGCCAGTCCTGGACTTAACCCTAACTGCCACCAACTGTGGAGATAGGGCGTTCATTGAACTCCCTATCTCCCGATCCGTGGCAGCTAGGGGTTAAATTTTTGTATGGTTGGATCGGCCAGAGCATGGCCGTTCCAACGATACCAAACATGAAAGTGAAAAATTTTGTAAAAAAAATAAATAAAAATAAAAAACATTTAAAAAAAAATTATAAAAAAAAATAAACACTTTTTTTTTCTTTTTTTTGGTTTGTTAATGCAGCAATATTGTTCCCATTTCAATTATAATGTGAACAATGATGCTGCACTAACGATTTTTGTATGCGGTGCGTTTGTTAAAAATAGTGTAATTTTCCCCAAAAAAAATTTAACGAGACCCCATCTCTAATTTTTTTAACAAGCGCACCCCATACAAAATATAACCGCAATTGCTCGCATGTTAAAATGTGAAAAAAAAACACTTTACACATTGTAAATTATTGAAAATACATATTTTATTGCATTTTTGTTATAATATACAGACATGACATAACGTATACATATAATAATGACATATTATGAATCTACCGAGTCTGACGGAAAGAACGCTATATAATATGTCTGGGTCATATACTAAAATAAGCCTTCAAAACACGTTTAAACATGATGAGCAAAACCGGTAAAAATGACCTCAGCACAGGGGCGGGAAAAGCCTCAGCAGCGAAAGGGTTAAATTGCACTGCGTTAAAATACCAACTTTGATATCCAGCGGAAATGCTTGCTGACTTGTTGAGAGAACGGGTCTGTCGATTTTGTCTGTACCTGGTAATGCTCAAGCAATATGGAATAGGAGAGCTACCAAGGAGTAAGGCCAGCAGGCGCAAGATGGCTATCATGGTTTGGGGCAGTAAGGATTGGGGAACTAACAGGAGTTATAAAGTCTGCAGTGGATTAGATTGTATACCAAGACATGGAGAAACCGGACGGGCTGTAAGACACAGGCTGGCAAGCAGCACACTGTGGCAAAGTAGGCTTACAAGGTCAGGATTTAGACCAGTGAGCAGTGCACAGGGTGGGGTATTAGGGGACAAGAACGGCAAAGTACCAGGCACCGAATAAAGAAAGAGATCCTGTCACTCCACTCAGATTATTTGTTTCAGGTTTTATTAGAACAAACACGATGGCAACATTACGTCCATTGGTATGGTTTTGGTCAAACCCAACATCTTGACGAAGGACATATTAATTTGCCATCGTGTTCGTTCTAATAATTCTGATTAACTAATATCATGAGTGGAGTGACAGGACCGTTTTCTTTATTCTTTGTCTGGATATTGGAGTTGGCCTCCAGGGACCTTACGAGCGCCCGCTATCGGACCAGTATTGTATATACTGAATATGGGTACATTTTTCTCTTTAAAAGTACCAGGCACCGGCAGGGTTTGTTGGGATTAGGTTATCAGAGATTAGAGCAAATCCAGCAGAGCAAAGCGAGTAGGCAGCAGGGGGTGTGAGGATTAGGCTAGGGTCAGACGAACGCATTTTTCACGTCTACCGTCAAAAAGTGCGTTGATGCGTCCGAAAGCATTTTTTCACGGAAGACGCAATAGCGGTCCTACGATGCGCAATTTCGGCAGTATTTTTTGACGGAGCTATAGAAAACAAATGGACGTGATGCTGGCCGGACATGTGCAGCGTCTGACATCTCCTAATCACGCACACACGCCGCTATGACGACGCAGCGCACTTTGTGCGTCAGTACTAGCGGTAGCACATTCTTGAAAAAATTCGTTAGTTTGCCGCTTGTGTTGTGCGGCCGAACTTTCGTGCGGCCGTACTTCGTATATTGGCCGTCATTTGCTGCTACTACGGCTGTAAAAAAGTGAGGCTCAACGCACGTTCGTACTGCGTTCGTCTGACCCCAGCCTTACGGGGCCAAGTGTGATGTGCAGGAATTACAAGATGGAATATGCTTTATAGTGAGTGTCCATGAGAAACGTACAGCAGGGATTAGAAGAGCCAGCAGTGATTGGGAAGGCCAGTGGTAGCTAAGTGACCTTGAAGAGATTAAGAGAGCTAAAGACGGCTTGACGACTAGTAAAAACAGAGACGACTAGGGTTTAGGAGAGCTCAATATTTAGCTGGCTAGTGGGAATTAAGAAGGCTTGTTTGGATTAGGAGAACTGGTGGGGTTTGGAAAAAGAGTGGGGTAGTTGGGACTAGAAGGGATTAAACTGGAGGTGGAAGGTGATGGGGCTGGCAAGGATTTTCAGAGTTAATATGGCAGATCTAGTGGACATAGAAGTGGGGGTGTTTGGGTTAGAAGAGTTGTTATAGGTTGAGATTGCTAGTGGGTAATGGAGGGGGGCTGGTTGGAATTCGGAAACCTCTCAGATAGAGTTTGGGATGGTTGGCAGAGTAGAGTTTGAGGTTGGATAGCATGATGTTTTGTTGAGAAATGGAGGGGGGCTGGTTGGAATTAGGAAACCTCTCAGATAGTCAGAGTTTGGGATGGTTGGCAGAGTAGGGTTTGAGCTTGGATAGCATGATGAATTGCTGAGATAAGGAGGGTCATACTTATATTAATAGTGCATATACAAGAAAGTGAAGAATAAATTCAAGAAACTAAAAAGAAACAATACACCTCAGTGTGAAATGATAATAACATGTGAATATACCGCCTCCGGTATTTGTAGGGTTTGTGATTTTATGCTCTTTTATCTACGGCCCCCGACAAAGTCCATTATGTAATGGACGAAACGTGTCAGGCCTTCGAGTTTGCATTGCAATTTGTTTTACTAGAGTACAGCCTTAAAATCTGATCTCGAATTACTGTGATCCTTCTGAATGTCCTTCCGGTCTCCGGATCCAGAAGAGGTAGGAGAATTTCCAATGGTAGTGCCAACTGATATGCCTATGCACTGCACATTTGTGTTGATCTCTTCCTTATGTTTGAGGTTTTTGAATAGAAAATAGAAAGGTCAACATGGATTACTAGAGCTAGCAAGACATGCATGAGCTCGAAAAACCTCAAATATAAATATATAAAGAAGTAAAAAAATTAATTAAAATATATAAATAAAAAATAAATAATGCGAGACAGCAGTCTACTTAATGCAATATGCTTTTATTACATAGATATCAATGTTACATTGTGAAAGAGAAATCTACATAGCAAGTTAAAAAGAACCACTGATTTTTTTATTTTTTTTTACAGTAGTTTTTCATCTAGTAGAGGTATATGTGCTTGTGATTTTCACATTGTTTGGAAGACTTGGAGAACAATCAGTCCCAGCCTCGCTATGCTGAGATCACACTGTGCTCCGGCAGCCAGCGGCAAGGTGCTGGCCATTCCCGTAACCCTGCTGGGCGCAGGGCTTCGCTGGCTACCGCCACGGCATTCAGTGGTGAGTGGGATGAATGGAGACATGCAGGGCTCGTTATCCGTTCGCGGCTGGCCGCCGGCTTCAGTGCATTACAGTCAAAATCTCTATGCTTTCAATAAACATTTATATATTACATCATATATATGTGAAATGTAATTATTACTATATTTTGCTATAGTCATCTGTGCAAACGTCCTTAATAAATCAATATATTATGTGATATATAGCTCTACATTTACATATGTTGATTATGTTCATTACATTTACTTTTTGGCAGCTCGTGTGGATACAGACAGTCATTAGAAACATATAGAAAGAAACAAACTAGAATGCAAAGATTAAGAGAATCAGCAGCCTTATTTATGAACCTTCATGGAGATAATCAAATCTATCTATTTATCACCTATCCATATGTCTATCCAGTCATCTATCTATCCATCCATCCATCCATCCGTCCGTCCATCTATACACCTGTCTATATATTCATCCGTCTATCTATCCATCAATCTTCCTAGCTATCAAGCCATCCATCCGTCTATCATCCATCCATCTATCGTTCCTTCTGTCTGGGCACATATCTTTGTTTCAAGTAAGTGATTTGTGCACTAGTGCAGACTAACATGTTTGTTCTCCAAGCTCTCATGTGGAATGATATGCACATCCTGATATCTGTCCATTTTCGCTGTTTGCGGTGCTGGTGTGACGTATGGAGATGCCCAATGTTTACCCCTCCGAATGCTAGAAAGATGCCCATGTCACACACTGAGTGCACTGTGATACATTGTGTTCCCCCCTCCCCCATACATTGTAAATGGTAACACTCTGTGCTTTTCACATAACCTTATTCTCTCTCCACAGCACACACATACTGCACTGCTCCTTACCCTCTGCTGTCCCACCCAACCCTCCCCATCCACCCATGGCAGGTCCCTAATTTCAGGTCTCCTTTCCAGCTGTCTCCACTTCTCTCTCTAATTACGCTCACTAAGTCCAGGCTTCTGGTCCTTCCCATGCTGCCCTGCTAACCATCTTCACATTCCCTCTGCTTCCATCTGTTTCACCTACCCCAGTCCCTTAGATTGTAAGCTCACGGGATGTCTGACTGAGCACTTGGTTAAGTGCTGTATTAGCAAGACAGTTATCCTACGGGCAGGGTCATCTTTGCATCATGTATCATGTACGTCTCCTGTTTGTGCTCCCCTATTATAAAGCGCTGCAAAATATGCTGGCGCTGTACAAATGCCTGTAACTGTCTCCTTGGATCACATGACGTTTTTATTCTTAACCTGACCAGCAGAAAATAATCAGGATGCGTCCGTTATATCCGGTCAGGATGTGGAAATAAGGAGGGAGCAGGGTGATGCACACATAAAGTATATGTTCACAGGTTCACCAGTGTAGGTTACCTCCTTGAGGTCCGATATAATTTCGCCTCTGTATTATCCATGCAGGTCTGGCAGGCACATGGAAAGTCCTCTCTAGTTATCATTGGCAGCCGGCAGCCGGGTACTATACACTATATGCACTATCCTTGGCTAAAATTCTGATTTCCTATTCTGTAGCAAGAATTTATTTCCCTGTAAAAAATACATATTTTTACAATTAAGAAAAGTCTTTTAAAATTAAAGTGAAAAAAAAAAGGAATAATTTCCTAATAAATGGCAGTCAGTTGTGTGCGGCATGCCGCAGGGGAGGGTGACAGCTCTGAGCGAAGAGCCATCCAATAGGACAGCTCTTCGCTCACTTCTCACGGTTGGTTGTCTGTTGGCATGGTGGCTAAGTCAGCAGGCCAACGTCACCGCTGAGGGCCAATAATGAAGGGAGAAGGCCCACAGCAAACACCACCCATGGAGGGAGACAGATGCCGGTGCTGGACTCTGGAACCAACTAATACCAGCTGTGCTAGCTCATCAAAAGGTGGCATATCACATTGATCTTTCCTGACGGGACGTCTCAGGCAAAGAGCTCCTGGTGGTACTCTTTAAAACTTCCCTAGGCTCGGTGGCTACAACAGAACATTTAGCTGTTCCAATTGCAATCCCTATGCGGGCTGCCAGACAATTGGTTAACCTATGGATTCTGATAGGCTGCGAGATACGCTGCGATTGGCCAAATTCATTCTTTTTCTCCCAGTTTTTGTAGTTTGGATTTAACGTTCGGTAAGGTTTTGTTACCCAAGCATGTGTGCTCCATGAAAAAGAAGAATACTTTCACATGGTTATTACAGATCCGTATTTACTGTAGTTATGTAAACAGAAGCTGAATTTGTTGGTATTATTATGTTAAACAGTTTTAACGTATAGTCATTTCCAGGTGAAACAGGCACTCATTGTTTTCCCTTATTGACGCCAAGTGACCTCAAAGAACAGGGGATTCAGTAGACGACATCTCGTGTTCCCTGGACTGAACTATTAATTTCCCCCCCTTTTTTTGCACCCTTGTGACAGTTTAATTAATGCACACAGAAATCAATTAGCTGCGGGAGATAGGGCTAGCTTGTAATTACGTATTGGTGGAGCAGGTGAAATGTCATTATCAGCTGAGGTGAGCAAGTCGGGGAGTTCGTTCAATTCCCTGCCCTGCAATCAGTGGAATCGGAGCCTCGTGTATCCCGAATCCCCAGCTTCATTAGGTTATAATTAATTAGCAATTAATGGAATGTGCACAATGTCATTACCCAAGCTGCACATTTATAATTATAAAGCTCTGCTAGAAATATTTGAAGGATAAAACATGGGTAGAGGACCATGCTGTATAATTCCATGGGACGGACTAGACAATTTATCTCTATGAAGGACAATGCCATGTGACTCTAGCAGTAAGTGAACTGGCACCAGGGATGCCCATTCATTTCCACCGAGTCCTGAAAAGGTGACATCAGAACTCTTTTCCTTAGTGACCAAATACATTTGCTCACCATGCTACCAGCACAAGACTGCTTGGCATGGCAGACGCTTAACAGCGGTGTAATACAAACTTTCACTAGGGTACAAAAAAAATTCTCATTCTACTTTTTGAATTTCAACAAAGTGCATCCTTCTTTCAACTGCGGTTAAAGTTTGGGTGCGCTGTTACGGAAGATGGTGGAGACTGTTACATGGTAGAGAGCCCGCGGATGGAGGTACTCAGGGTACAGTCGCTCCGTCACAGAGACCTTTTGACTTTTCATTAAGTCTACACATGCTTTGTGGTTCAGAGTCATCGACAAAGAGATGACCCAACCAGAGTCACAACCTGAGGCCCTGAACCAAATGTCTATCAAGACATCATGTTGGAAATGGGTACCAAAGTGCCATATACAAAGACCAACATTTGCATACCTATGAATACGTTATAGGTATCATGTGATAAGATTTTGAAAGGGGTCCTAGCCACTTACACAAAGAGCACAAGGGTAATAGTTTGCCCTTTGAAAGACAAAATTGTGGTAAACAGTGGTAATTTGCAATAATGATGGCATAAATTATGATGTGCATTCAGCTGCCATGTGACTATTAAGAACTTTAAGATATTTTCTGTACTTAAAAATTAAAAATAACCTTATTAATACAAAACATAAAAACATGAAACCCCCTCACAATATGCAACATAGAACATACACATTATTGATCAGAGAGAATAAAAAACAAATCTACATAAGAAGTGGATAAGACATCATTAATAAGTTTAGAATTCACACCTTACTCCAAATATCTTAGAAACCACATTAAACACTTTTAGAGTGAAAAGGACACTCGAGGTTGGCTAATTCAGTAAAAAAAGGGGTTAATTTCACTGCCCTAAAATGATTAATGATATTTCTCTCTAAAACTGCTAATGTACCTAAGTCGTAAAACCATGATGGTCTTATTGTAAGTGATATGACCTGGATTACAGAATTACGAAACCGTGATTGAGCTAGATTTTATTATGTTAACGGCCCCTGTAATATATTTTCCCCTTTTATTTGAATAAACGATAAGCATAACCTGTGACTCTGTAAGCGACTGGTGGCCCACTACACAAGAAACCTGGTGAACCTACACTAGAACCAAATGGTCTTTGAAATAGGATTATAGTATGAAATGATTCCAACGTACGACACTGTGGCCATTAATCCTCACAGAAGATAAAATAGGTCCCAATCGAAAGACACTATTTTGAGATGATGGTGCCATTTTTAGACACTCGATAAGTGCGATGTTAAGATCAAAAGTCATCACAATCTCCTTGATTAAGATTAAATAATAGTGTCTATAAATTCTCTAGGCACGGAAACTCAAACGAAGATTAAAAGATAAATAACAATGACATTATTGTGTTAAACATACATTGTTTTTGACATGATTTGTGCGGACTGGTGGTGTGGTCATTTAGGTTTCTATGGCCAGAAGTGAAGGGAGTAACTTCCTTCTAGCCATATGATTGCTCCACCAAAGCCAACTCTTGATGGCCAGATGACTGACAGTATTAAGAGTCATCTTTGACCAAATTGTACACTCGATACCAAATTCACCCCAGCTAAAGCATCACCGCCTCACAAAAAATGATGTCCGCCAGACCTTGTTTGCCATTATGATTCTCAACCAACGTCTCTACTATGAGCAACTCTTATTTTGTTGTGCGAAAGTTACAATTGACTTGCCTGGAACTCCCACCACAAAAACATTAGTTAGGAGTTGTGATCGGCATGCACTTCGTTTTGGTATGTTAAATATAACTCATGGGTGCTCAATGAGCAGACCAATATTGTTGTCAGTCATAAAAGAGGTCCATCATACCATTTGCCTCCTTTTCACCAGGTTTCTATCACATCGAAATGTAAACTAAAAGTTAGAGTCTCAAAACAATCACTAGAAGCAAGCCCCAGATTCAGGGAATCCCAAAAACAACAACAGGTGGACACTCTGAGTTATCATGACCTCCGAAGGAGGAATGGTTGATGAAAAGATGTAATTTGGGTTTCTATTGGCCGGATGAGACCTCAGGCTTTGCCAGTAATTAATGCGTGTTCATGCAGTGGTTAAAGGTGAGTGCGTTTCGTTGTTTTTTTAAAAATCTATTTCCTAATAATGTCCATAACAACTTGTGCTACTTCGTGTTCCTTCAGCAAGCCTAGAACATTAATGTATTTGGCTCTTCTACCTCAGTGAGGTGGCAAATGAGTGAAAATGTTAATTTCCCCCCCAGCTGTCAAGGATTCCAAGTCTTATTGTTGTCCCTGCCCAGTGGTGGGTGGTACTAATCTCCGCCCGCTGGTTGGTGCCGAGATGAGCACGTTTTGGCTTACAATCCCTTGTTGTAGATCACCGTCTTGGAGGTGGTATTATTTGCGATTTCTGGCTCTAAACAAGACGTCTCGATCTGGATGAAAAGAAAAGGTTGTAAGTAGTACTGCAACATTTTCGTTATCAAGTTATTTAAAACATAGTTATAGGCATCATGTGATCGACATGGAATAAACAACCATCGTATGAGTGTCAAATGTCTAGTGAATGATTCAGCAAGAAATGCAAGGGTGTTATAAGATATACAGTATATCAAATTTGCTTTCTCAAAAACTAGATATCAGTTACATTTATATATTTCATTATAGAATTAATCACAACAGATAAAAGCTATACTAATTTAAAGATGGCTTCCTCAGAATCGAGGATTGAATGCAGTAATCCGATAATGCACATGACTCTGGTAGTTGGGACCTTTTGGCCATGTTACCTGGCGGGGGTTGAAACGTACCATATTTGTATTGCTCCTATCACCTGACATTTCTCTATACATTAACCTGTAGCAATATAATTACAGATTGATATTATTTCCATGTAAACGAGCTAAGGGAAATGTTGTAGTAATCTTCGTTTTAAGATCTCTCGTTTAGAACACGATGGCTAGGATCTTGAAAGAAGTCATCATCGACAGAGATATAAAAAAAAATTAAAGGGAGCAAGTCAGCAGCCAATTGGATTCTGTGATTTCAGGAGCAGCCCCCAGCATTCCACTCTGTAGGAAACAGGAAGTGGTTCTTTCAACTCTCCGGTGGATGCTCTGGGTTCGGCATGCTAATTCACTTGAAATATATCTTTTCTTTTATGTAAAATAAGACTAAGGACAGACAGATTTAAAATTCTGTACGATGGAGCCATTTATTTCTGAGGTCTGGTACTTTAAGAATAATCTTTAAAGTATTAGACGGCCATTTTATCTTTTCAAACATATATACAGCTAAAAAGTTATTTCCTGTATAATGTACTTTTGCCATTTGTTCTTCACGGAAGGTCCTGTATAAAAATCACCGGGGCCAGTCTTTGAAGGTTTTCCCACATATCTTTGATTGATATGTATCATTATTTAATTCTTTATTATTTTTATAGAAGACAAAGCATATCAAAGCAAATATGAGAATATCAAAACAGTATGGTATATGAAAAAAATAATGCATTATTATCTGTCCAACAATGAGGTTGGCCGGTACACAAACTAACCAAAAAGAGAGATCATAATAACATAAAAAGAAAAAAAATGGGATCACTGGCATATTGCGGCCTGAAAGAGGGAACCTAGAGGGTAGAGTGTTGGGTGGAGTCAGCAGCTGGTGTCAGACGTCTCGGCATTGAGATGCGTCCAGATCCCCCACTAAGACACGACCTGCGCTTCATCCAAGTTAGCCACCAAGTTGAGTGTGTGACACCATCTTTATGTGACGTCCTCGGTCCCTGGGGTTCCCCAGTTGTTGGGGGGAATCTGTGACACTTTAGACACCAGGAGAGACCCTGAGGTTCCCTGGACAGCACGAGCCCAAAGTTAAGAGGTGACTCCTTAGATTCAACGCCAAGTCGCCAACACTAGGAAGGTAATATCCCAGTAAATGGCGATGGAGTAGGTGTAGATGGTATGGTATTAATGGCCAGCCACCTCAAAAAGTCAGGAATGCATAGATGATATGTATTATTTGAAGAATGGAATAGGCACTCAAGAATATTGAAGAGCTTTGTGAGGAAGAGGATGCTCATTGGCCTGGAGTGTCCATGAACTCCATGAGATATACAGAAATAAAAGGGGTGCCGGGCACTCCGATATGTATGGTGGTTTTATTGGAGAGACAATACACACACAACGTTTCACTCAATGCAGCAACCTTTATCATGCTTGAAATGTTATGTATAATGTCTCTCCAAAAAATCCACCATAGATATCGGAGTCAAGTGCCTGGCACGTCTATCATTCAATTGATAGCTAGGCTTACACCCATGCCGTTTTCCTTCAAAAGCGAACGAAAAGCGTTTCTATCCGTTGTAACGAGTTTACTCCACAAAAGCAATCAATTATTACAAAACAAAAACAGTCACATTCATTCAAACAACACACGAAAATAAAAATACACACATAAAAATACGAAATCCATACAAAAATGTTTAACCTAGTTAGGCAAATTAGCAAACAAATAACGTGATGATTTGTGCCAAATCATTTAAGTGCTTCAAATGTTCACGGTTTAATAATAATTAAAAAAAAAAAAGATTATAAAAAGAAATCAAACGGAAAAAAAAAAACTGTTCTTAGTTTTCAGCTGCAAAACCCAACAAAATCTAACATGAAAGCGAGTTAGCAGGAGGTGCAATATAACCCTTGAGCAAAGCTGTTAAACAGCTACTAAAGCATCATGGGAAATAGCACTTCATTTATTCAAATGCACATATGTCAGGTTTTTGCACCATATGTCATTCTAAGCTATTTACAGTAATAATTAAATCTTAATCAACGTTTAACCTCTGTAAAATGTTTGAAGGATCTAATCACCCTTCAGACAGCACTAATGAAGCAGAAATATATAAACATAAAAAGGAAATGATGCATAGATATCACACCAAGTAAGAACAGTAATTGTAAAATTGTATCGCTTTTTTAAAAAAAATTATCTTTTAATCACCCCCCTTTAAACATAATCAGGAAATTATAGAAAGTAAGCCGCGTATTTTAAGTTAAGACATCTTGGGTGTCAGGGGTGTGACTAGCTAATTTTGTACAGCTATCCATAACAGATGCACCATATTTTTTTTCCCCCCTTACTGCCATTATTAGCAACTTTTTCCGAGCGAAACGCGGCGTCCTGAATATTAATCTCCACGACTGGTCGCCGAAAAGGTAACAGAGAGAGTAGGGAAGAGAGATTATTAACTAGTCATCTTCCGAAAGGTGAGTGTTTATGCTCTAGGCTAGAGATGGAAAAGCTTTGGTAAGTTACAAAGACGAATCTCTGTTTTATTGGACGTGTAATCGAGCAATATCTAGCTTGGTCGTCTATATGTACAACTGGGTATTGACTTGCCACAAGATTGAGGCAACTGGGTATTGACTTGCCACAAGATTGAGGCAACTGGGTATTGACTTGCCACAAGATTGAGGCAACTGGGTATTGACTTGCCACAAGATTGAGGCAACTGGGTATTGACTTGCCACAAGATTGAGGCAACTGGGTATTGACTTGCCACATGATTGAGGCAACTTGGCACTTAGTGAATGAAGCCCAATCAATGCTCTGCTTTGATATTTCCAAGGCCCACATGAATGCTTATTTCAATGTAGGGTCGGATTGTTTTAGTGAAAGAACTACAATAAATTTAATGGACAGCACGCAACACATACACACTATGACCACATTATTAGGTAAGCCAATCTAGTGTCAGTGGAACCCCAACAGCCTCCACAACAAAGTGGGTTCTACGTGATTTCATCCTTGAGATGCACCTCACTAAGACGTACGAACAAGGCATTTTGACGTAGAGTAACAACCTACTTCAAGAACACATTCGAAATATAGGTGGACGCTGTCCATAACTCGAAGGATCTGATCAATAAGAAGATGTAGGGTTCAAGTGACATTCATCGCTAAGCTAATATGTCGTTATGATGCCCGGGTTAAAAAAAATTCTTGAACCCACATCATTATCACTGTGCATCTGCATTTATGGGAAACGAAAGATTGGATCCAATGATTCAATGGTTGACACCAGATATAGATCCAATGATCTGTATGTTGGAGCAGAACGTAGGGTATGGCATTTGGCAAACATGAGTTATAGAAAAATTGAACCTGATGGACTTAACTCTTTTAAACCTGTCACCATGCACTGATGTTGCAGTTTTCAAACAACCATTTTCGTAATTAGGCGTCCACCTGGTTGGGCAACAAGGAGCTTTAGCAACATTTTCTTGAAGAATTCAAAACGGATTTGCATAGAGACTGGAGTATGTAGGAGGAGGATCAGTGACTGTAAAAATCAACATTCAGAAAGTCCAATCATGCAACAAGGGCTCTGGGACCACATGGGGCAAGCACAAGCATGAGGTTTAGTTACATAAAAAGGAAATAAATTTGGACGGGTGTAAAGCCTACATTTGACCACATTGTGGGGGGAAAAAGACCACTTAGGATTTAATGAGGAAAAAAAAAGGAGAGAGATGAAGACCACATGCTGGCGTCTGATCAATGAGCTGCCCGATGAATGGAAAGGGCAAATGGTACAAACACATGGCGTCTGGGCATAATCTTACGGCATACAGCTTGTAGTATTAAATTGGAAATGAAAGCTAACCAGTAGGGGTTAAGTTTCCCTCATCCAGAATACTGTAATATTCCAAAATCTGATCTATTTTTTTATAGCTCTGATATGACACCAAAAAGTGGAAAATTCCACATGTGACGTAGGAGAAAATTATTAAAATTGTATAAATTGACCATCAGGCTGTGTGAATAAGGTGTACACAAAACATAAATAGATTTAGTGCCTAGGTTTGGTCCCATTCCAAAATATCTCATTATTATAGGTAAATATTCCAAAACACCCCAAAATCTGAAATCTAAAATGCTTCTGGTCCCAAGCATTTTGGAAAAGGGAAACTCAACCTGTATTGGCATTAATGATGCACTGGAGGGTCGATTTAATTCTATCGGCTGATTGTTCCAGAAAATATTGTCCGAAATGAAAAAGAATTCATCCCGAGCTGATATTTGAAAAATAACATTGATCCGAAAAAAAAAAACTGGGCCGGTAAAACATCGGAAAAAGATGATTTTTCGGGCAGCATCATACAGGTTTTTGCCTTTAAACGTGACAAGAAATTGCCGATGTTTAAAAAAAAGATTCAGCCTAATTCCTGCCTGAAAATCCATTGATCAACACCTTTTAGCATTAGAGGTTTTATTTCCAGAAATTGACGCACAGATAAATTTGAATTAAATCGCTAAAGCCTATATTTCCATTGAACAGTATAGATACGAGAGCTGATACTCATTTTATGGGGAATCGAAATGCTGGTAGACCTGAATTTAAATCTCCCGAAATGAAAAATGGCTAAAAAAATTCTCGATTTTGGTCATCTGACTGAATTAAATCGAGCCCTTGATTTGGAACCTAGATCTACTAAATAGCCATACTTGTGTTCTTCAAAAAATCATTTGGACGACAATAATTGGAGTATTGCAAATTTTAAACCAAAATTGTTGAGCTGAAGGGATATCAGAATTCAATATTTTTTTTTAATTCGCCTACACTGATCTCAAATTTTTAATTCCTTTGCAGTTGCCCACAAAAAATCAAACTGGACCATCAAGTAGAAGTAGAAAGTCAAGTAGAAAGTCACCAAATGCGAATGATGTTACTCGTACTCGTGAATGGGACTATTTCACGTATTTGCCTAGTTACGGGAAGAAGCCAGGACCCCGTACTGTTAAAAAACCCAACGGAAAACCATTAAAATCACAATAGAGAGGTGGTGAAGACACAAGGGCCACTCGAATGAAAAAGGTCATTACAACTCAAGACTGATTTACCGTTTTATATTAATGTACAGGCACCCATACATTAATGCCTCATATCTGAGATGGACCAATCCAATGAGAAGTCATCAAGTAAATGAGAACACAAAAAAAGTCATATGTTGACAAGGTGAAAATTTGATATTCTCCGGAGTAGCACTGGCAGCTTGTTAACATCTCCTTAGAGCCACCTCGGAGTGTTTCTTTACACCGCTCCCTGCAGAAATGACTCGGAGATAATGTTCCTTGAAATGTTTTCTAATCTCAGCCCCAACCTCCATCCCTTCCTGATATTAGTAAATGTATACAAGGACCGGCGGTTTTTCCAACAGAGCATTCTTCCAATAGAATTAAATTTTTCATCTCATTGTTTTGTCGACAAGAGGACAACATGGGCAACGGTGAGTCTCAAAAGGCAACGGGTAAAGGCACACAAAGCGAAAGTCACGGCTAGGGTTTCGCTCTCTATGCGTCCTGACTCCTTTAAAATAACATCGAGGCTGGAGCCACACGGATGCGGAAAAAACGTCCGTGAGAAGGGAATCCTTTCTGCGCGGACACCCGTGTGGTGGCCACCTTGCTGTGTACATATTTGTTTGCACAGCTCTACAAAGTGCAAGACTCCGCTTTTGTAGACTTGTCTGACGTCCATCGTATTGGCTCAAAGGGAGGGAAAATCTGCGTCCTTGTAACTTACACTAAAGGTACTCATGTTACATCATGTGGTCCTACTAGTCAAGCCATCAAAACGCTACGACGGACGATGGAAGGGGGGTCACAACGGATGCACTTAGTGTGCCCTTGTGGCCCCGGATTGAATCAATTTGGTTTCTGCAATCTAGGGAACGCTCACATCCCATTTTGAATTATAGAGTCATACAATGTGATGATGTTGGTGATCTTTGAAGGACCTTTAACAAAGAGCATCCTCGCTTAAGATATTAGTTGTGCCTAGTACAATGGGGCATGATCATATGTCCCTCAGACATGTTTCAATGTAAGAGGACAAGCAGGAGATTAAATATAGTATGTCCACCATCCTGTCCACACATGCTAGAAGACTATTTTTTATTGGCTGACAGAATATATAATGGTTGGTTAAACTGTTGTGTCCCACATGCTGTCAGAAGTCACTACAGTTGAATTTTACTCTGCACTAAGGAGGTGGATCGTTTAGGCTTCCATTTCTCTGATATATTAAGCCCTTTATGACCGGGCGGTTTTACACAGATCCGTCTTTTAGTGACCGCTGCTGTTTTTACATTTCTGCGCTGTTCATGTTTAGGTCAAATTTTCCTCTTACTCGTTTATTCAACCCACACATATTATACACCGTTTTTCCCGCCATTAAATGGAATTTCTAAAAATACCATTATTTCCATCATATCGAATAATTTACTATAAAAAAATATGAAATATGATGAAAAATGGTAAAAACACACTTTTT
Organism: Leptobrachium leishanense; assembly: GCA_009667805.1. NCBI lineage: Eukaryota > Metazoa > Chordata > Amphibia > Anura > Megophryidae > Leptobrachium > Leptobrachium leishanense. The sequence goes on from CM019063.1 coordinate 548,311,188, forward strand.
CGTAATTAAATCCCCAAAATCTACAGCCACCAAAAAAGACCCCGACTAAATAGTTTCAAAATTTTGTCCAGAGACTAAATACCCAATTTTTACATGTTTTTGCTTTTTTAACCCCTTCACTGCTGAGCCAGTTCACCTATGTGCGCTGCGCTCATTCTGACCATTTTGTGCTAATTATTTTTAGATGACAGCCTAGGTTCTATTTAATTAAACCCCCCCCCAGACAAAAAAAACTTTTAAAAAAACTCAATTTTTTTTTAATTTTAATTTTATTTTTAAACCAAACCATGTCATGTTTGGTATCATTGGAAAGGCCATGACCATCTAGCTGCCACGGATCGATAGATAAGGGGATCCAAAGGATTCCCCTATCTCTACATGGCAGCTAGAGGGTTAACTGACCCACTGACATCCTCACACATATGGTAAGGTTGTCAGTGGGTGGGGGGGACCTGGAGGCTTGGCTGACATCCAAGATGTCAGCCCCCTCCAGATTCGAATCGCGTTTTGGCGCTGATTAGCGCCGAATCGCGATCCGGCAGCGAAAAAAAGACTCTCCCCTTTCCAGCAGTGCAAAAAGCATTACTGTGCGTTGCATGGTTGGGGAGATAGAGGAGCCCCCCTCCCCATCCTGAATTCTTACTACCGGCGCTTGCCGATGACGTCATCATGCAGAGCGATGACGTCATCGGATCCGCCGGCCCCCAGGAAATGGCGACGCAAGCTTCCAGCTTGCCATAACCGCCGAGGGACGAGCGAGGAAGGTGAGTATCGGCGAGCGGGAGGTTAGAAGCCAGATGACGTACTATGTACGTCCGCGGGTCTAAGGGAGACGGTCGGAAAGGGGTTAATGTCTAACAGCCCTATGACACATTTTTGAGAAGATAACCATCTAATCTCTCCATAATTGTTATGGTTTGGACTTGAGTATAACTATACTCACAAGTGGGGAGGATGCCCAGGAAATACTCGCAATCACTCGAATGCCGGTAACGTTCTCCATACGTCCTCCGCCATAGTTACATACTCTCCAAATCCCACAGCAAGCGGCGTCTCCCCCCTTGCTAAACAGTATATGGACAGTCAGACTGAGTGGTGACATCATTGCGTAAGTACACAGTGACATCCAGAAAAACCAAACCCCAGCAAAGATTAATATGAAGTGGAAGTGGGGGGGGGGGATCTCAGACCATAGTATCTGATAACATATTAAAGGGGGTAACTCACTAACAGCCGCAGTTTACCATTGTTGCAACAACGATAAACACTGGCAGCCCTGAGATGGAAATTAAAAAAGTGGCATGAGAAGCTTCAAGAAAGAATCTTCTCCTGCCACTGGTTGAATCTCCCTCTTGGGGCTGCCACGTTTATTATCATTGCAACAATAGTGCTAAACATGCAACAATGGTGAACTACACTGGTTAGCGAATAACCCCAACAGACTCCACCAGGATTAACCCCTTAATGCTGCCGGCCATGCTATGCCGTCGCAGTGGCGGATGGGCGTCATTCCCAGGTACCGGGGTGGCACCGGGATATGGGGAATATGAACCCAGAGTGCAGGTTTGCACAAAGAAACAGGTTGGTAGGGGTGGAGGAGGATGAAAGCATAAGGAAACTGACCAGGTTGGATTCTGTAAGATGATGGGAAGCGTGGAATAATTGCAGGAACCAGGAAAACAAAATAAACAGGATCAAATAGGTTTTTGCAGAGCAGCAGGTAAACAGAACTTCTCTTTAAGCATACAAGAGTTGCAGTGTTGGTATTTGACTGTTTCACTGCTGGATGTTATTACTGCATGCAGGTTCAGGGGTGGAACAGAACATAAGGTGTGCTGCCAGGAACTTCAGGGGATGGTGATGAGAAGGGGCATGATAATGGGCCTGAAAGCCAAGGGATGCCATAACACACTCAGTGGCTCTCTGGCAGTCCCGCCTGCAGCCAATTGCAGCGATCGGTCTAAGGGAAAGGAGTTGGGACGGCAGGGGTGCTGTAGAGCTACGGGGCATGCTATGCCGACCCCCGGCATTCAGGCACACCTGCCTCCCAGTGCTGCCCCGGCATTAAGGAGGTTAGAGCACTGGAAACCTAAACTAAAAGTGTTTTTGGAACCAAAGTGCCACATTCTGCCAATTGTCGTGCACCTGGTTTTTATAGTAGGAATACGTTTAACATCCCGCTGGGTTCTATAAAAAAATAAATTGCGTCTCAACTCGTCACGGAGTTGCTAGAGCCTTGTAATTGCAGTTATGCTGCTTTCAAAAAAATTTGTCTGTAAATTCGAGGTTGCGCAAGGTGCAAATTGTGTCTAAGTCCAATAAGGTAAGGTCTATTTTTCCTCTAATCAGCTGGTGCGATGTAACAAGATGAAAAATTAACACCTTTACAAAAATTCTACCACGTGTCAAGGACTGGAAACTAGAAACCAAAAAGATTTTTCTATCAACGTACCATACTGTGTTAGTTACCATATATTTATTACTATAGTAGAAACACACGTAACCCCTCATTTTGTGATGAGGAGGTGTGTAGGTTTTTTTAAAAAATATATATATCCTCTAGTAATCATTTTTTTTAATTTTTGGATTTACCTTTTGTGAAACCGGGGGTGGATCCAGACACAAGTTTCGAGGGGCTATATCACACTCACTCTCCCCAGAACATTGCCACATAGGGTGTGTCCTGCAGTTCAGGTGGCGCCGAGCAGGCCCCATGCAGCAATGTTCCTCAGTCTACATTCTGTCACATGTACAGTATCTCACAGAGTGAATGCACCGCTCACATTTTTGTAAATATTTTATTATATCTTTTCATGTGATAACACTGAAGAAATGACACTTTGTTACAATGTAAAGTAGTGAATGTACAGCTTGTATAACAGTGTGACTTTACTGTCCCTCAAAATAACTCAACACACACAGCCATTAATGTCTAAACCGCTGCCAACAAAAGGGACTGCACCCCTAAGTGACAATCTCCAAATTGGGCCCAATTAGCCATTTTCCCTCCCCGGTACATCTCTCCCCGGTACATGTCTCGTTAGTGTTACAAGGTCTCAGGTGTGAATGGGGAACAGGTGTGTTAAATTTGGTGTTATCGCTCTCACTCTCTCATACTGGTCACTGGAAGTTCAACATGGCACCTCATGGCAAAGAACTCTCTGAGGATCTGAAAAAAAGAAGTCTTGCTCTACATAAAGATGACCGAGGCTATAAGAAGATTGCCAAGACCCCGAAACTAAGCTGCAGCACGGGTGGCCAAGACCCTGAAACTGAGCTGCAGCACGGCGGCCAAGACTCTACAGTGGTTTAACAGGACAGGTTCCACTCAGAACAGGCCTCACCATCGTCAACCATAGAAGTTGAGTGCATGTGCTCAGCGTAATATCCAGAGGTTGTCTTTGGGAAATAGGGATATGATTGCTGCAGAGGTTGAAGAGGTGGGGGTAAGCCTGTCAGTGCTCAGACCATACGCCAGACCAGTACTGTGACATACTGAAGCAGAGCATGATCCCCTTCCTTTGGTGACTGGGCCGCAGGATAAGAACCCCAAACACACCTCCAAGACGACCACTGCCTTGCTAAAGAAGCTGAGGGTAAAGGTGATGGACTGGCCAAGCAGGTCTCCAGACCTACGGTTGCAAGAAAAAGTATGTGAACCCTTTGGGATTACGTGGAGTTTTGCATGAATTGGTCATAAAATGTGCTCTGATCTTCATCTAAGTCACAACAATTTGAAAAACACAGTCTGCTTAAAATAATACAACACAAACATTATATGTTTTCATGTGTTTATTGAACATAACATGTAAACATTCACAGTGCAGGGTGGAAAAAGTATGTGAACCCCTAGCCTAATGACTTCTCCAAGAACTAATTGGAGCCAGGAGTGAGCCAACCTTGAGTCCAATCAGTGTGATATTATTGGATGTGTTGCTGAAAGCTGTCCTGCCCTTTAAAAACACACACCAGTTTTGGGTTTACTGGTTTCAAGAAGCACTGCCTGATGTGAACCATGCCTCGCAGAAAAGAGCTCTCAGAAGACCTACGATCAAGAATTGTTGACTTGCATGAAGCTGGAAAGGGTTACAATAGTATCTCCAAAAGCCTTGATGTTCATGTGTCCACGGTAAGACAGACTGTCTACAAATGGAGAAAGTTCAGCACTGTTGCTACTCTCCCTAGGCGTGGTTGTTCTGTAAAGATGACTGCAAGAGCACAACGCAGAATGCTTAATGCGGTAAAGAAGAATCCTAGAGTGTCAGCTAAAGACTTTCAAAAAATCTCTGGCACATGCTAACATTTTTGTTGACACATCTACAATAAGGAAAACATTAAACAAGAATGGAGTACATGGGAGGACACAACGGAGGAAGCCATTGCTGTCCAAAAAGAATATTGCAGCACGTTTGAAGTTTGCAAAAGAGCACCTGGATGTTCCACAGCACTACTGGCAAAATATTCTGTGGACAGATGAAACCAAAATTGAGTTGTTTGAAAAAACACACAACACTGTGTGGCGAAAAAAAGGCACAGCACACCAACATCAAAACCTCATCCCCACTGTAAAACATGGCGGAGGGAGCATCATGGTTTGGGGCTGCTTTGCTGCCTCAGGGCCTGGACGGATTGTTGTCATTGATGGAAAAATGAATTCCAGAGTTTATCAAGACATTTTGCAGGAAAACGTAAGACCATCTGTCCACTAACTGAAGCTCCGCAGAGGATGGGTGATGCAACAGGACAATGACCCAAAGCATACAAGTAATTCAACAAAAGAATGGCTTCAGCAAAACAAAATACGCCTTCTGGAGAGGCCCAGTCAGAGTCCTGACCTCAACCTGATTGAAATGTTGTGGCATGACCTTAAGAGATGATTCACACCAGACATCCCAAGAATATTGTTACACTGAAACAGTTTTGTGAAGAGGAGTGGTCCAAAATTACTCCAGATCGTTGTGCAGGTCTGATCTGCAACTACAGGAAACGTTTGGTTGAGGTTATTGCTGCCAAAGGAGGGTCAACCGGTTATTAAGTCCAAAGGTTCACATACTTTGTCCACCCTGCACTGTGAATGTTTACATGTTCGGTTCGATAAACACATGAAAACATATAATGTTTGTGTTGTATTATTTTAAGCAGACTGTGTTTTTCAAATTGTTGTGACTTAGATGAAGATCAGAGCACATTTTATGACCAATTCATTCAAAACTCCACGTAATCCCAAAGGGTTCACATACTTTGTCTTGCAAACTGTAAACCCTACTGAGCATCTGTGGGGCATCATCAAACGGAAGGTGGAGGAGCGCAGGGTCTCTAAACATCCACCAGCTCCTTGATGTCGTCATGGAGGAGTGGAAGAGGACTCCAGTGACAACCTGTGAAGCTCTGGTGAACTCCATGTCCAGAAGGGTTAAGGCAGTGCTAGGAAAATAATGGTGGCCACACAAAATATTGACACTTTGGGCCCAATTTGGACATTTTCACTTAGGAGTGTAGTCCCTTTTGTTGGCAGTGGTTTAGACATTAATGGCTGTGTGTGTGGAGTTATTTTGAGGGACAGTAAATTCACACTGTTATACAAGCTGTACACTCGACACCATTTTCCTGTATCTATGTACATTTTGTCGTGTTTCCAGTCAGGTCATCTTTGCAGCTGTCCCGTACGTGGTTTTGTTTTCAATCCCAAAGTGGAATTTTTCTGGGGAAGTTCTAAAACCCACCAGTTTGTCTCATGACTGAGAAACAGCATGAGCGTATATGTTTGCTCAGGGAGCAGCTTTTTGGCTTCATTAGATAGGACTCGCCTTATTGGAGGTGCCTTTACATGTCAGGCGGGCTTAAAACTTCAATGGCCATTCAAGCAAACAAAAACCTCTAATTGTGTTTCATTTCCCATGGTGTTATAGGGGTAAGCGCAGATGACATCTTTTTTTTCTTGTTATGTTTTATACAGGTTACTGGGCTGGATACGTCTGGTTGTTGTAGCCGCCCTGGTAGGGCTCAGATGGGACACCATTTTCCTGTATTTATGTATTTTTTTCTTGTTATGTTTTATAAATGGAGCAGGCCGGATACTTCTGGTCTACACAGCCGCCCTGATAGGGAATAGACGCGAAACCGTTTTTTCTGCATATATGTATATTTTGTTGTATCCCCAGCCAGATCATTATTGCTGCTGCCACTTTCCATGTTTTCTTTTTAATCCCAGTGGAATTGTTCCTGGTGAGGGTAAATATAAACCCACCAGTCTCTCTCTCATGGCTGAGAAGCAGCATGACGATATGTGGTTTGCTTAGAAAAGCAGCTCTTGGTTTCATTAGGTAGGACCCACCTGACCCAGAGGTGACGTGGCGGGTGAGCTTACACTTCAATGGCCATTCAAGTAAACCAAAACCTCTGTGTTTTGTTTTGCATAGAGCTATAGGAGTGAGTGCCAATGACAATCTTTTTTCTGGTTATGTTTTATACATGGAGCAGGCTGGATACCATCCTTTTTTCTACAAATATTTCGGCAACTTTTCACTGATATTTCTCTGCTGTTCGGTGTCTCTGAATAGATTATCCGTTACTTCTCTATGGGGAATTTCACTGCCGCTGAATTGCACTGTATATTGGTGGCAATTGGCCAATATTTGACGAATCGCCAGCTTTTTGAATAGCTGAATTGCCACAAAATTGCACCGTACGGGGAAATTCACAGTTCGGTGCAATTCGGTGGCAAGTTAGGCTCTCTTTCAATAACCCCTTTAGAATGAGATTCCAGCTCGGGGTGGGGGCAAGTGCCCCCTGTGCCCACTCCCTGGATATGTTAGTGTGTGAAACACCTGCGTTTGTCAGAGTTACAACGACGGCAATCATTATTGGTGTTTGCAACGTCAGGAACCCCCCCCCCCGGCTCCTGACTTTAAATAATATATAATAAGTGCGGGTTCTGCAATAAACCATGACTTCAACTAGAGCTTAAATGTTATGAGCAAAAAGTGGTCAAAATGTTCTCAGCATAATATGGATTTGAAGGTTTGGTCCTCAGTGTCCAGAGGAGATTGCCAGGCCTCCAGGTAAGAAGCCTCAGTCAAGGCAAGTGCAAAACGAAATTCCTTTTACCATGAACCATCCACCTACTACATTATGGGTAATGAAAAAAGGTGCTCAGTCAGCAACATTTAGGGGTGTTATTCAGAGAAATTTCGGTGCTTTCTCGTTCGGCGCCCTTTGGCGAACTCAATTCGCTGACCCTGAAGCGATTCAGTATTCACCGCAGGGTCCACGGAGTGCGCCGAAATGGATCTGTGGAACGCCCGCTGCAAAACCCACTGAACGCTGCCAATAAAACGCTGAAAACAGCCGCAAAGCGCCAAAAAGACCGCCGAACAGACCCCCGGACGCCTCTGATCAGCCGCCGACAAGGGGTAAAAAAACTCACAATTTTTAAAAGAAAACAAAACTAATGTATGAAAATACCTGAATGGAAATAAAATATAAGGTCCTATAAATAAGAATAAAAAGGTCTATTACGTAACAGAAAAGAACGCCAAATCGAAATCTAAAATTTAGCTGGGAAAAAAATCCAGAAAAATTCTAAAAAAATAAATAACAAAAAGACTTTTTGCTGCAAATGAAAAGAAGAAATGGTTGAATAAAAAAACGTATAAAAACGGGGAATTTTTTGTTCATTGAAGCCTATGGGATTCGCCTGTTTAAACCTGTCGAATGAAAGCAACGAAAATCTGGGCATTTCGCCAACTTTTTGATACTGTTTGGCGTTCTCTGAATAGATTGACCATTACTTCTCCATGGGGAATTTCACTGCTGCCGAAGATTACCATATTCTGCTGGCAATTCGCCAATATTTGGCGAATTGCCAGCTTTCTGAATAGCCGAATTACCACGAAATTGTACCGTACAGTGAAATACACCATTCAGTGCAATTCAGTGACAAATTCGGCACTCTTTAAAGAACCCCTTTAATTTTTTTTATAGTCAACTGCCCCATTAGAGGGTCCATAAATCCAGACACTACCTACTAAATATGGGAATTTCCAGCGTCTACTTGCTGCACCAATCACAATGTTCAGAGTCAAATGTGACCTTGTCAGACAACATTAATATTAAGACCAGTATGAAGACTGTCTGCAAAACACACAAAAAAACTAAAAAACTGTTTAGCTTTCACTGTCAAGATACTATAACATTTATTTGAAACATTGGATGCATAGTTAAATCGTAAAAGTAGGGTAAACATAGCAATTTTCAGTAAAGAATGTTATTCTGACATCTAAAACAACAGTATTTTAGTACAGATTTGCTCCTTTTAAATTTTTCAAGGTTATCCTTTACAGGACAATTGCTGGGATGACAGGTTCTAAACTTTAGATGGCGTCCCTTATCTCACACAATGTCTGCATTATCAGCATACAGGCAGAAATGGCCTGTATGTGTCAGGCCATTTCCTTTGTGTCAGTAAATGTGCTGCAGACAGATAATAAAATGGTGAGATCTGCTGCTTATGGGGGTTTGTAGTGATCATGAGATTATTAGCAATGCAATATCTGTATGTGCTGCATTATGCCTGTGTATGGCAAATACAGTAACACCGTGCATCTGTATGTGCTGCATAATGCCTGTGTATGGCAATTACAGCAACACCTTGTATCTGTATGTGCTGCATAATGCCTGTGTATGGCAATTACAGCAACACCTTGTATCTGTATGTGCCGCATAATGCCTGTGTATGGCAATTACAGCAACACCTTGTATCTGTATGTGCTGCATAATGCCTGTGTATGGCAATTACAGCAACACCTTGTATCTGTATGTGCTGCATAATGCCTGTGTATGGAAATTACTGCAACACCTTGTATCTGTATGTGCTGCATAATGCCTGTGTATGGCTATTACAGCAACACCTTGTATCTGTATGTGCTGCATAATGCCTGTGTATGGCAATTACAGCAACACCTTGTATCTGTATGTGCTGCATAATACCTGTGTATGGAAATTACAGCAACACCTTGTATCTGTATGTGCTGCATAATGCCTGTGTATGGCAATTACAGCAACACCTTGTATCTGTATGTGCTGCATAATGCCTGTGTATGGCAATTACAGCATCACCTTGTATCTGTACTGTACAGGGATTTTCAGTCATTATAACTCCCTTACTCATATCCCTGTACAGCAGCGTCTGACCCCACAGCTCTCCCTGTATTCTGCCTTCTCCGTTGCTGCTGTAATGCAGCAGTAAAGGTTGTTGAACTTTTTATTACAGTGAGGGTGGGGGCTGCTCCGTAATAATCATTCTAATAATAGTTTTAACTAGTTATACAGTACATAAGTGTTCAGAAGAGATTTCTGATACAGCACTATATTGCTAAAAGAATTTCAATATTTTTATTCTTATTACAGCAATGATTCAAAAAAATAATTAGAAAGACTAATAGATTACTGAACTGAGTGCAGCCAGAAAACAGAGTGAGTTACGGTTCTGTCAGAAAAAGTTTCATTTGTGCTTTTAAAGATGCCGAGGCACGTTCCAGGAAGGGATAATCTGCACCTGACAGTTTAAGCCTCCAGCGATGCAAACTACTGGGTTTTAATGCCGACACCTTTGACCAAGGTAGTTTAATGATAATGATATGTATAATGACAGCAGCATGCTGAATCACCGATAAGATTAATGTCTCCAGGCCAGGCCTTTTATCTCTCCACTGTAATGGGTTATATGTGCAAATTTGTAGATCTAGACTGTACATATATAATTTTTTCCCCTAATTCTTTCCCTACGTAATACGTCTATATTTTTCTTTTGATCAACAGCAATAATAGGGGTAAAAAAAATGAGCAGGACTTGATGGGATCTTCTGAAACTTTGACTGCCAAAACACAATTTTCCATCGATTAAACAGGACGTAAGGTTGGTGTAGACTCAATCAGTGGTCAACTAAAGATACAAAGTCGATGCATTCCCTTCGGAGAGCTCTCCGAAAAAAAAAACATCCCACAGGTTCCATTGTGATACACTGTACTTCTGAAACTCCAGGCATCATGTGCTGACAACCACCACTGACACTCAAAGACTGTTGACCTACAGGAGTGGCTTCTCAGCTGCTGGCCACATTTGAACTTAGCGGTTGGTGGACCTACACCTCCCAAGGTTTCTTCTATGCACATCTTCTCTTATCAATAGACATACTACTTGTATTAAGATTTTTGTTTATAAGCCACTAAAATTTACAGACCACAACATCTGGACCAGCATCAGTTGCATCTTCCATAACTATGCAGACACCACCTGCATGGTCCATCTGATGCCAGCCCAAAACAGTGATATGTCTTTCTCAAATTCCTCCTCTTTCAGACAAGACCTGTGATCTCTCCAAAATATGTCCTACGTGGAGAAGTACTAGATTTATCTTCAGGAATTATAGGAACCCAGCTCAACTTTGTTGTACTGATCAAGGTTCAGCAACCACGGCCCTCTAGAAGTTTTGAAACAACATCTTCCATGGTTGGTGGAGGACAAGGTTGCGGGGCCCCAGATGTACGGTGACAGAATGTGCCGTTATTGATGTGCTTATATATTTTTTAGTCTATATTACGTACTGTATATAACGCCAACGCAATGCAACTTCATTGAGAACATCAGATTTTAGTAGTACCGTAGATACTCGAGTATAACGCGACCCGAATATAACGTGATGGGTAGAGATTTATTATGGAAATGAGAGAATACTCAAGACTCGAATATAACGCGAGGAACAAAATTTTACTGTACCAGTAAACAAATAAAATCCTTCCAGGTTCTCTTCACAGTCAGGCTCCCCCTCAGGCCAGGGTTCTCTGCTCTAGAATGATTGCAGTTGTTACTAAGTATGAAGCCGTCGGACACCTGTCTTCTTTACTAGCGATTAGATGGCCGGCGGAGGCGAGCAAGGTGAAGGATTGGCTTAAACCGAGCGTGCCCTCTGACCGTGATGGATCCCAAATCTCTTGAATTTGGGAGTTCCTGAAGTGTTTGCAAGCATCAGGGAGCCCCGTATTCACTTCAGCGAGACTACCGGAACTCCTGGAGACTTGGGATCCAGAGCAAGGGAATTATTATTATTTTATTTTTTTTACACGCAGTGCAGATGTCTCGAATATAACGCGACCCCCTCCAATTTTAAGATAAATTTTTGTCACCAAAGTCTAGCGGTATACTCGAGTATTTACGTAACAATAAAATTGTAAAAACTTTATTGATCTTAGAAGGTTAATAAGCCAATAAGGTCCTGCTGGTGTTCAGGTCCATGAATGCAGCTGGGCATTTTGAAAGGAGCAATCTCACTACCCGCGCACATATATGTGTGAAAGACACAACAACAGCTTATATAAATCATATGAAATGATATTGTGGAAGCTTTTTTTTCCCCCTTTTTGACGTTTCAGCCGTTTCTGTGATCACAACTCATGTTATGACATTGTGTCACAGATACAGTAGTTACGGCTCACCAGAGATGATAGAGATTCCAATATAATTTACTTAAACCCTTTTCTTCTGCTTTTTTTTTTAACAGCTCGGCTGAACCAATGTCTTACTCTTAAAAATAATTAGGTTTCTTTTTATTGTTACCGACAAACCTGACACAAAGACCACATAATTTTCACACTGCTTTGAAGACGCTTGTGATGGTCTCTAATAAGATCTCGGACGATTCCGCTTACAGACTTGACCAAGTTTGATCAAAGCCTCCCGGATGCAGGTGATGATTGACCAAACTCAACTAATGTCTCCCACAAGACCCAACTGGCTGAACATGATCAACTTGAACCCGATGCACACACCTTATACGACTTGCACTGGGACGCTTGGGGTCTATGGAGAAAATATCCATAAACAAATATTATCCTCCCATTAGAACAGTCCTCAATCCCTGGAAATTCACAGATTTTGCCAATTTTTCTTTGAGTACTCCACGTCAGGGAGTGTCTCAGCCAATGAAGATGGCATCTGGTGTGGTTGGTGCTACATGCTTAACTCCTCCACCTGTCTTCGACTTAGGGGCCTGGATTGACTCTCATAGAGGTATTATGGCATTGAGGACATGACACAGATTCACAATGAATAACGTTGGGTGGCTATCTTGCCAGGTTACCATTTTTCATCTTCATTCTTCTTTACCCATTTCGGAATATGAGACCCATCCTTGGAAGAGCTGGACTTAATTCACTTGAAGGGATAGAACATCGGGTTCGAATTAATTTGACCCAGTGGAGGGATATTGGGACCCTTTTCTGCCGATTTCTGGCCATTGTTCGGGAGATTCATATGTGGGTTTACCAGCATTTTGATTCACGATAGAAATTGGGCTCAAATATGGACTCTCCTGGCTATACTTTGGAACGGACATATTGGCTATTTTTGCTAAAATATTTACCTATTCCTTTTTAATTTATTGGTATGCCGATTTCTGAAAGAATTTCAAATGCTAAAAGGTGTTGATAGACGGATTTTCAGACAGGATAAATAGAGGAGATTAGACAGAAAACTGATTTTAAACTACAGATTTTTCTAATACACATGTTTAAAGGCACACATTGGTATGAGGCTCGCCAAAAAAATATATATTTTTTTTATGTTTATCTGGCCAAAAATACAGTTTACAGACCAGCAGCATTTTTCGAAAGTTGGCTTGGGTCAATTTATTTCAACTGAACCTTATTTTTTTTTTTAAAAAAAATATATATAAATCGACTGCAAGCAGCTGATATTTCTTTTTAAAAATTCCTGATAGAAATAAATCGAGCCCTTATTTAATTTGAATTTACGCTAAATTCTCTATGTGAGATAGTTTTTAGGCCTTTAGTTATTTTATTTTTTTATTGTTTTATTTTCTACATTTTTTTAAATACCTATCTTTATTTCTCAATTTATTAATATATTCATTAAAAGAAAATCATTTACATGAATGTCATTTCAAAACATTGAATATCACCATGATTTACAATTTCTCTTTTAATGTGCCAGACCACTAAATATCTTTGTATTTTATTCTTATTTTATTGTTTTTTTTCCCTACTTTTAACTTTTTCTATTTTCAATCTTATTCGTTATAAATAAAAAATACGTTGTGCTTTTTTTTTTCTCAAAAACACATGACATGTTTATCCGAATTCCTCATGGCAGGAATTTAACGTGTAACGTGAATAAATACGCATTTTATAAAGAGAGAGGACGTGGTCAAACACTGTCCTAGTTGATTTAATGCCACCGACTGATCAATCGACTCGCCAATGACCGGCTGCACGGCATACACAACTTTAAATATGTATTTATCCTCTTTACGGTTGTCACAGCACTCGAGCATTCAAATCAAAATTACACGCGCTGTCAAAATGTGACATTTCAATTTCACAGATAATTAAATCAATGGTCCAGAGGCACAAAAGGCAATGTCTACACCCATTCAGTGACCTCACTGGTCAGGAGGGCAAAATCTCATATACATTGGCAGAATATTTATCCTTTTGTGTCTGATCGTGTCTGACTTACTACACGTGGTAGAATAAATCAAAGGGACAAGTTACAAGCGTCGATCTCCTCAAGATCCTGTCTCTTTTTTGGGAAAGGAAATACAAAACCTGATAAATAACAGAGGTCGAGGCACAGAAGTATAATAATGATATAGTCCCTTCCACCAGGATTAGGTTATTCTTTGCTTAAATATAAATAAATAATAAAGAGTTAAAAATCAATTTTCACTTTTTTATGTTTCATTCTAGCAATAAAATAAATTGCCAAGTAGCTTTTCGGCAAATATTGGTTGTACATGCGGTAAAAGCCACTTTTTTTGACACCTGAAATCGCCCTTATACAGGTAACTATCCTGCAAACAAAAAGAAATACAATAAAAAACAAAGCCAAAAATAGGCAAACTCCCCCAAAACAAACAAAAAAATATGCAAAAGCTGTGTGAAAAGATGAACTTGAAGGACGCAATTCTTTTTTTCAACTATGTAAAACGTAACAAGTACAGATTTTATAATTATCAGGGTGATTCGAAAAGTCATCGCACGTTCGGTGACTTTTCCTTCTCTTCAATTCGGTTCCTTTTGCCGATCCCATTTCGGTGACCCTGCGGTGTATTCAGCAAACACCACAGGGTCCCCGAATTGCAGGGAAAAGCTGCCGCAAACCCGACGAAAACTAACCGCAAAACCCACCGAATGCATGCAGAAAAGCCACAAAAACATCTGGATTAACCTGCCGAAAACCACGGAAAAAGCCCGAGCAGGAGCCGATCGCACTCAGCCGAAGCAGCCGAGACGCAGACGAGGGAGGTGAATAAATTAGCAAACTAGTTTGTGTGAATCTGTGAAAATGAAACGCTGTTTGCAAAGAAACTACTGAGCGAAAATGTCTGAAATTTACACAGGAGGTCCAGGGAATGATAATAAAAAGGGCTGTTACAGAAAAAATAAGTAAACTTTAAAAAAAAAAATGCTTAAAGTATCCTAAAAAATCTATAAATAAATAGACGCTTTACTGCAGAATTTTATAATGAACGGTTTATTAGATATTGAATTAAAACGGGAATATTTTTAACATTGAAGCCTATGGGATTCTCCTGAATAAACTTGCCGAATTAAACCCCCGAATGGCAGGGCATTAGGGGAACCTTTCACTGCTGGTTTGTGTTCTCTGAATAGTCGAAGCAGTGCTTTTACATGGGGATTTCACTGCCCTCGAACAGGCACCGTATGTGCAGGCAATTCGCCAGGATTTGGCGAATTGCCTGCTCTCTGGATAGCCAAATGGCCAAGAAAGGTAACCGAATGCTGATTTTCAGCGTTCGGTTACCTTTCTCAAGCAATTCGGATCTCTTTGGATAACCCTGTATATATATATATAGAGAGAGAGAAAACTAAGGGTCCCCGCACTCCACATACCACGGTGCTTGCTCCGGTGACACCAATCCAGCTGCAATATTAAATCGAGAATCCAGGTTCCGGACGCACACGGAGACCTCTTATTAGAAACAAATACTTTTATAATGGTAGCATAATTCAACATTTTAGTCCCTGCTGGGACTTTCCTCAGGAAACCATTCCTGAGGAAAGTCCCAGCAGGGACTGAAACGTTGAATTATGCTATCATAATAAAAGTATTTGTTTCTAATAAGAGGTCTCCGTGTGCGTCCGGAACCTGGATTCTCTCTCTCATATATATATATATACAAAAATCCACTGAATACAGCACTCTCCATATTACCGTTCATTGCCCGGTGCAATCCAGTTGAAGTATATAGAATTAGGCAATAGAGGATGCACTCACGGTCTTCCAAACAAATATAAAAGGCTCTGCGAGCCGAAACGTTGATGTCCATGTGAGTTTTGTAAAATAAATTCTTTATATTTGTTTGGAAGACCGTGAGTGCATCCTCTATTGCCTAATTCTATATATATATATATATATATTTATATATTACACACACATTTTATTAATCAATTTATTCTTCATTTTATATATTTGGTCCAAAAAAGTAAAAAAAAAAACACAAAAAAAACTAAGCAAACAGGAAATAATGAGCAAAAGTTGCAAGTACAGATTCTAAAAGACATGCTATATATATATATATATATATATACATTGCAAGTACAGTTTCTAAAAGGAATATATATATATATATGCCTTTTAGAAACTGTACTTGCAATGTTTGCTCATTTTTTTAGGATAAAATAAATAAATTGAAAAAATAAAAAATACCTGTATATCTATATTTTATTTTTAATATATATTTTTTATTATAAGTATAACAGTATGTAGTGATATTTTTTTTATGGGACTAACGTTACATTTAAAAGACAAGCTTTCGAGACAATTCCTCTCTTCCTCAGGTCAGTATAGCTTCCAGACCTGAGAAAGAGAGGTTATACTCTCCAACGCTTGTCTTTTAAATGTAACGTTGGTCCAATAAAAAAAAGGTATCACTACGTACAGTTATACTCGTGATTTTGGCATCTGGACTGACACGGCCTATCAATTTTAGATTATATAGGAGATGTGTAAATGGCTTCTGCAATAATAAACTATAACATATATATATTTTAATTTTATTTTTCATTATATTTATTCATTACATATGGGTCGTAATGGTTTCAAGCCGCCGGCTTGGTGAAAATTTGAAATCCATATTTAAAAAAAGCAGGTTTAAGCTTTAAACGCGAATCCAGACTGATACATACACTAAATCTAAGCAGTAAAACACCTAATTTATTCCGGAGTAATTTGTGTGAGCGTTTGGAGGGATAATAACAAGTCACACATTATACTTATATACTTAACCACGAAAAAAAAAATGTTAATGAAACCCTTTAGGACCAACAACTTGTCAGAAGTGTCACAATAAAATCAGATTCTGCCTAGGCGGGTACCAGATGGGTTAAATGTAATGGGTGGTGCGGTT
Source organism: Leptobrachium leishanense (assembly GCA_009667805.1). NCBI lineage: Eukaryota > Metazoa > Chordata > Amphibia > Anura > Megophryidae > Leptobrachium > Leptobrachium leishanense. Next base: position 548,327,636 of record CM019063.1, read on the forward strand.
AAATGACATGGGAGGAGAAATAAAGGAAAAACAGGATTTTAATAGTTTGATAAAAATGAATTAATTAGTGGTTTAGGGGGCTGAATGCACAAATGAAGAATAAATCAAGTGGAAAAAATGTAAATGGATTCAAACTGTGCAACTTATGTCGTGTAATCGCGTGTGCGTGGGTCCAAATGTGCAGGAAAAGTAAGAATATCCTCGCTCTGGCGTAGGGGGGACCACGCGGAGGAAATGCTTTGCGGCGGATTGGAAAATACGAAATATCACAGACGGTCTTGCTGGTGATTTATTTTTAATTCCGTAAAAAGGGAAAGTTTGGGGATTTAAGAAGAAATTGCAATTTTTTCGGTTTTTTTTCTCCAAAACGAGCAGAGTTTAAAAAATACCCGAAATAAAAGGGGATTAAAAAATAAATAAATAAATCTATAAATCTGTTTTTTGTTTCTCCCAAATAAATAAATAAAACCCCACTGAGGACATTTGATCTTTGCCGAAGTACCAAATAATCAAAACTGGAAGGACATCCCAAATTAGGTATTTTTTACCATCTCTACCATTGTGAACGAACTTCGATTGTCATATTAACTTGACACAGAGCCACGTTGGGGAATAATTCTTACTATGGTCTCCTAATGCTCACCCAAACTAAGGACTGATCGAGAACATTTATTGCGTTTTTTGCCACAATTCGGCCATTTTTTTGGTATGAGAGATTTTAAATCGAGGGCTACCTGGCATTTTCGTAAATATAATTTTTATTATCACGAAATATATAACGGAACGTCAAATATAACTCACGCGATACACATTTGAAATGAGGGACAGATAAGGGGGGACGACGACAAAAAGGGGGTCGCCCAAACTCGGGAAAAAGAGAAAAGAGGAAAAGAAGATGGAAAAGAAAGAAGGAAGGCAATAAAGACTCAGGAGTGAAGGAAGTGTGTCCAACGAACCATCAGAATAAGAGAAATAAAAGCCCAGGCACTTCTCGCACCAGTGAGGATCGAGTCCTCCACCCCCGTCCTGACTGATTCCGAGCCCATCTGGTCTAACTAGGGGGTCCGGGTTTTGTAGTAAGCAGGCAGAGTGTGGTTAGAAATGGCCGAGAGCTCGTCCATGAGTTGCACGTTTCTGACTTTAGGATAAATTTTCGAAAAGGGAGGGATTCCAGCGTTCCGGCAGTTCCGCCAGAATTCGGCAGGCTGCAATGGGGGTGATCTTGGCCATCAATTTATTGTCATGTGGCTTCCTGGCATTTTGATTCACATAAAAAAATTTGGCTCGGCTATCGGCACTTACGCCTGTACTTGCATATGGAAATTCCAGATTTAATGATTCGATTCACCTGGTAAGCCGATTTGCGAAGAAAACTCAAGTGCAAATAGAGGTTGACAGACGTATTTTCATGCAGGGAAACATGGAAAATCAGTCCGAAACCTTCAGTTATCCCTCAGTACCCATCTCTTCAGATTAGCGTACCACATTACTGATGCCGATCCAGCTCTCCCATCATCATTGAGGTCACATCCATGACCCCCACCATTTCGGCGACACTAGTGATCATGAAGACCAATAAAACTCCTCTCGTCTTCCTCCACCCCAACCCCTCTAGATTGTAAACTCCTATGAGCAGTGTCTTCTACAACTTTTGTCCCTGTCTTATGTTTACTTGTGTCTTGTTCCCTTTGGTTATTGAAAAGCGTTGTGGAAACCATAGGCGCTACCATATATAAATGATGACAATAACAATAATAAACAATGGATTTTCAGATGGGCATGCTATTCTTCGAAAATCAACATGACAATGGCCAAAATTTTAACTGAATCATTGGATTTTTTCCAAAAGCTGGTTTAAAGAGCTAAATCAAACCCTAATTCTGAACAAAGGGCAATACAGAACTAGTTTGGGGGTACTGGAACTTCTTTTCCGAGTATCGTCTGTAAGTTGTAAGTCACCAGTCGGAAAAAGGTTTGGCCAGTCGATGCATTTACCCCCTACCTGAAAAATATGTTGGGTATTGTCACTGTTGGTGTTGTTTCCCTCTAGAGACATGGACATATCATGCTGTAAATCAGGGAAATGTTCCTTGTTCCTCCATCCCTACAAAGTGGGTTGGATGTCATGGGAGGAAGGCTGATAGACAATACAGAGCTTCTCAGCTGTGCGAGATCCGGACACTTTTACATTGTTTTGATCAGTTGGCCTAATGACCCCAGGGTCCTCGGAAAATAAACATGCTGACCAAGATGGGGGCTTGTCCACAAAAACCCAGCAGGTTATTCAGGGAACTGTGCAGAAACACATCAAAACACGCTGCCTTGCAAGAGAGATAAGCCGCACAAAAATGTCAGGGATGCTTTGACTTTGACGTCATTTTACAAGACCAGATAATTGACATCTTAATCGCCGAGATATGATCTGTCGATTTTCAATGCCGGAGGGATCTACTGGAAAATACTAAATGTGAGAACTGGTGAGGAGACTGAATAAAACTACTGGAAGTGCCACACTACACCAAGAGGGATATTCACTTGGACTTTGCCACCGAACAGTGAATTTTGGGGCAACTCTTTGATTCACCAAACTGTCAATTTGTTAAATACAGGCGAATTGACAGCAAAATAAGGTGCATTTTTCCGCAATTCACCACAATTCGGCAGCACTGAAATTGTCCCAAAGAGACCCAATGATTAGTCTATTCACAGAACACCAAATTGCACAGACATTGCAGCGAAATTTGCCAGGTTTAACAATCCCAGAGGTTTTAATGTAATAAATAAATCTATTTCTAATTATTTTTTAAAGACCATTTATTATTTTTATTTTCTATAAAACCCTTTACTTTTTTAAAAGAACTTTTAGTATTTTTTTTAAGACTTTTTTTATTATTTAGACACATTTGCTACATTTTTATTGATTTAACGCATTAGGAGGAGACTTCCAATTTATTTTTTTCCATTCGGTGGAATTCGCCGTTGTCATTTTGCCACTTTTCGCCAAAGTCCGATAACTGCTTCGGAAACTCCGTTTCCAGCGTGAACATTCCGTAAATAGTGAACGTATCATATTTTTGGTGAAACGGAATAGCCTGTGTGATCCGAAATCAAAAGTACCAAAATTATTATTATCCTTTATTTCTATATATATTTTAAGGGTTTTCCCCCTTAACTTCCCCTTTTTAGCGTTAACAACGTACTAGTACCCTAAGTGTATGGAACGGATTAAAGGGTTTTTGTCACAAGAGTAGCCAATGGACTACCACACAGGATTCCGTTAGCAACATTATGGCCCCTAATACATTCCTCGCGCACGCAAATGCGCATTTGCGTGAGGAAAAACCAGTAGCGCATAACGTCGTATTACGACGTTCGCGCAAACGATGCGCGTTAACGTCCACGCAAGTGACCCTGCGAGAACCCAGCGCAAGTTCCTGCGCGCATCCTATACTTAACATTGTGAGCACCAATGCATTAGCACACGTATGCGCGCATGGTATTACAATTTTAGCGCAAAATGTAACGCACGACGTTTGCGCGCATCACTTAAACGTCTTTGAAAACCTTGTGTTAACTTACAATATGAACGTTCTGGCCGAAACGAAATGAACCTGCACAAAAAAAAAAAATACAGCACAGTACAGTTACACATTCTACACATACCCAAACAATAAAATTAGTAAATGGTTTAATTTTTTATTTCTGTTGTAGCACATATACGCAGATTGACTTTGACAGGCGCAACAACCGAAACCTAGCAAATGGTGGTTCTTAATTCTGATTGTCTGAGTCCCATGAAAAAACAGTCTGCCCAACGATTCCTGCACGCAACGGTCTTTTGCGTCCGGCTTTGTGCGTCGGATTTGCGCTCGAAAAAAGTTGATGGCTGAAAAACTGCGCTCGGATCGTAATACCGCGTTAATTCGCGCGCGCTAACGTTTTTTTTTGCGTGCGCGAAGAGTGTAATAGGGGCCTATATGTCTATTTGATAATACACTACTTTGATTTATGGAAATGCAAATATAAAGATTTTAAGATGACGTCGCTCACCAAACGTATGTTAGGGTGATAATTCCAAAATGGTGGTTTTTGTGGTGACACCCCAACAGATCTTCAAGGTGGAATTATGCCAGATGTCCTATAGCTTGGTTACATGGTAATATCGAACAATTTGTAGAAAGAAGATTTCAGATTACACCGACACGTTATCAAGTGCCCCTAATAACTTTACCTGCAGTATATTAAGTAAATAATTGTCATTACGGCACAGAGATATCGGAAACTCTGGAGGAAGCTGTTGACAGGTTCATGCGATTTGTTTTCCTTTTGCTTGAGGACATAGAGAACAGAGTTAATTGGTTAATTACCGGTTAATTAGAAAAATATCAAAACTGTCCGATCAGCAAGCCTCGGGTATGACAGGCTTTACTATTGGCTGTTTAAGATGGTCATCAAAAATGCTTTATTTTAAATGGTATCCTGAGTGAAGAAACGACGCACACCCTCGTGGCCTTCAGGCTCCGGTAATAACAGATCTGGTGACGTTTCTTGTTACACTACCCTACAATTTGTAATAATAGTTTTCAACACACACTATTGTCTTGAAAAGCAATTACTAAATGAGGAACCAGGAGGAACAGACTGAGAAAAAGTACATTCTAAGTCCAACACAGCCATGCATGGGTGAAGTCAAGTTGGAACGACCTTGCTTTTCTACTCGTTGACCTGCTATGGACTATCCTGACCAATAATAAGATGGTTACTCCTCTTGCTCTCCTCCATCCGAACTCCTCTGGATTGGGAGCTCACCTCTAGTCCTCTGGCTGCAAAATTTGAGCTAAATTCAATTAAGCTCAATCCCTGTAATTTACAGGGTTATTCAGAGAAAGGTGAAACTCAGGAGAACTACAGGAGAAGTGAAAATTCTAGGTTAAAATGGCCAAACCAGGCGCAGGATGATGACCATCTTGTGCGGGTGCGGTGGACCACCAGTTTCCTGGTTAGAAGAGGCCTCCCTACATGTGATTTGAGGAACCTGGAAGTTGCTTCCAAAAGGAGCGGGATGGGGAATCCGGAAGCTGTGCCGATGGTTGACCCTTCACCCTCTACTGGGCAGCACGATGGGGACCTGCTGCCGCCTGCTGTGGAGACTGCGGTTATACCCTCTGTGGACCCCCCACACAGTATGCGCTGCAGATGACACCCGCGACTTATCCCACGGTGTTGGGGTTGGATGTAGTGGTACAGATGGGGCGCTTACCTGACATGCTGGCCTCGTTGTTCCACTCTGGGCCTGCATTTCCTGTCTGGCCTGCCTGTACCACGCCTGCTGCCATTCCGGGATGCTGGCTGAGACCCCCTCCATTTTTTTTCTAGGAGAGTCCTTTCTATCCCTCTTTTCTTTTTGTGGACTTTCTGCCTCCTTTTTTGGCTCCCTAGGAGGACTTTTTTTGGCATTGATTAGGAAGATTTTTTTGCCTGTTTGAGACACTCCACACTGACCTTTCTGACTTTTATAGGATTCCGCTGTGTTTGGTTTTATTATTTCCCTTTCTTTCCGTGTGTTTATATTGCTGTCTAAGACTGGTCCTGCGCGGCCTTTACTTACCCCTGATTTTCTTTGCCGTCTTGTCTTAAAATACTAAAAATAAAAAATAGCCAAACCAGAAAAATTCTCCCATTTATCTCACTTTCCAACTCAGCCATTTGGTCTAGATTGTTCTCTTCTCCTGCCAATTCTCCTGAGTTTCACCTTTCTCTGAATAACCCTGCTAATGTATTTGCGACAGCAATTCAATAGGCAGATTTTAATTTTTTTTAAAAAAAAGGGCTAAAATGGGATGATATATGTATTTTAAGGCAGGGAAACTGAGAAGAATAAGACTGAAACATCTTTTTAAACATTTGATTAACATTTTCAAATAGGCGTGCTTAATTGTAAAAATCTGTAAGATAATAAATATTGCATTTTGCCGACCCACTTTTTTGTATTTTTTTATTTAACAGATCAGCATCACGTTTTGATTCGGCTCTGGCCGAATTATTTCAACTGGATCAGTTAATATTTCAAAAAAATATTTGGTCAAACCGTGATATTTCTTCCGAAAACCTGTCCAAAAGAATTAAATTGAGCACTTAGTTTGTAATTCTGTTAGTTTTTTATCCATATTTTTAGGAAAAGTGCTGTGGAAACTGTTGGCACTATAGAAATGATAATAAATAAGCTTGGGAAGAGAATAAGAGACAAAATTTGAATCTACAATAAGGTAAGTATGACCTTCTACACCTTTGTCAAAGTACAGAGAGTCTACCTACTCTCTCCTTCATCCTCTGCAATCTGCTTTCGCTCACTGCACTCAACGGAAACGGCTCTTGCGAAACTGACCAATGATCTTGTAACTGCTAAATCCAATGGGTGCTACGCTCTGCTGATCCTTCTTGACCTCTCTGCTGCCTTTGATACAGTTGACCACTCAATCCTCCTTCAAACTCTTAGTGATATATACCTTCAAGGTACTGTTCTTTCATGGTTCTCTTCCTATCTGTCTCAACAATCATTTGGTGTCTCATTTTCTGGAAGTACCTCCTCCCGGCAGCCTGTCTCTGTTGGGGTGCACCAAGGGTCAGTACTGGGCCCTCTACTTTTTTCAATCTACACTGCCTCGCTAGGCAAACTGATCTGTTCCTTTGGATTCTAGTACCATCTATACGCTGATGACACTCAAATATACCGCTCCTCCCCTGATCTCTCTCCAAGTCTCCTGGATCGAGTCACTGACGGTCTCTCCGCCGCCTCAAATTGGATATCTCCTCCTCCTTAAACTCAATCTTGCCAAAACTGAAATTCTTATTGTTCCTTCCTCCAAGAAGAACCCGATACCACCTATCTCTCACGTGTAAATGGAACGCTCATTAGCCCAATGTCTCAAGTTCGCTGCCTTGGTGTCACTTTTTATTCTGACCTAAAGTTCTCTCCCCCATGTCCAGACAGTGACCAAATCCTGTTACCATCAACTCAAGAACATTGCCAGTGTCTGCCACTTTCTGCGCAAGATACAGCAAAGATGCTGGTTCATGCGCTTGTCATTTCACGGCTTGATTTCTTCAACTCGCTCCTTATCGACCTCCCCAACGCCCGTATTGCCCCTTTGCAATCTGTAATGAATGCAGGTGCCAGGCTTATTTTTCTCACCAGATGTACCTCGCATACCTCCCCCCTCTGCCAGTCCCTCGATTGGCTTCCTGTATGTTTCAGGATATAGTTTAAAATACTGACACTCACATTCAAATCTCTCGATAACTCGTCTGCCCCTTACATGTCTTCACTGCTCCGCGAGCACGTCCTGTCTAGACAACTCCGGTCGGCAGAAGACCTCCTCCTGTCCTCTGTCTACACCTGCGCTGCCAACTCTCACCTCCAAGACTACTCAAGGGCAGCTCGGGTTCTGTGGAATGACTTCTCTTCCCTATAAAACTCATTAAACCACATCACCGATGCAACTTCCCCCTCTGCTCACGTACTCACACATCATGATTGAAGCAGTTTCCATGGCCACACTGTTCCTAAACCGCTGGCACTAATGATCCTGACATTCAGTAAAACTCCCCTGGTCTTCCTCAACCCCAATCCCTCTGAATCCCTATGAACAGGGCCCTCTACACCTCTTGTTTCCATCCTATGTCAAGTTCATCTGTATCTCGTTCCCTTTGGTTAGTGTAAGGCGCTGTGGAAACTGTTCGTGCTATATAAATGATGATGATAATAATGATACTACTCTACTGTTCAATGATAATTAAATATATTGTGGTGTGGTCAACTGAGATAAGGTGACAGCACTATAAAACATGTATGTTCAGCTAATGATGTCCCCATTTTTACATTCAGGTGGATATACCCTGCCAAAGCTTTGTTTAGATGAACCCATGAAGTTATACCCTTGTAGACTTTCATTTTGGTAAAGACAACCTAGAACACTCATGTCTATGTAAGGAGGTACTGAAACATACTCTGTTGTAACTCTGTTCAGGTGGAATAGTACACGTTTCAGAAGCGGTGCTCAGGTTTACCTACATCCAGGCGAAGAGAACCTGAAACATCTACATTAAGGTAAAGATGTCCACACACGTATGTTTGGATGGAAATAAAACAAGGTTTGTGAGGGTCTTGAGAATGAGCTATAGCACTAGTGTCCTGCCCTCCGTTGGGTCCCCGCTCAAGATTTTAGCTCAAAGCTGTCATTTCCGAGAAGACCATTCCATATCCAAATCAGTCTGCTATCACCCAGAATGGGTGGCCAGAACTGATATTCAAAGGAAGGTCTCTCTGCACGAGAGATACAGCAACCTGATGATCGTCAGGGGCTGTGGATCCTCTTGTGCAGAGGAGGCTGCCCTGGTATTTCAGCTCTGGCCACCCATTCTGGTTGAATGAGTCTGATTTGCATATGGTTTAGCATCCTCTATAATGGCACCATCGAGCTAAAACCTGGTGAGACCTGAGCGGGGACCTACCTTAGAGCAGACCACTTATGCTTTTGCTCGTTCTCAGGAACCTCACAAACCTTGTGATGTTGCCCGTTCTCAGGGCCTTCACATACCTTTGCTCAATATTTTGATGGAGATACACCTATTTCAGGAGGAACAGCTATGGTTGGGGAGGGGTTGAGGAAAATAACCCAAGTATACCTACATTTTGGGAAAGGAATGCAGGTATACTTATAATCACGATGAAGATACCCTGACACAAGTTCAGGTAGAGACTCCCTGCCACACTGGTACAGTGAATTGTGTCCAGTGGATCTATATTGACTCGTCATATCTGTACACTCAGCATGGGACGAGACAACCTTCCAAGAATTGAAGTGGAGTTGCTCGCACAGACTATCTTTTTAAAAGAGTATGAAAACTGAATTCTAAAACCAATACAGTTTATAAAAGGCACTTAGTGTGTTTATAGCATTTTAGTTTTTGGCTAAATGCTGTTGATCTTTTCTGGAATAGCCGGAAAGGCTTCCTCCATGGTGTCATTCAGGTGCGGTGGTGGATCTGGTTACAGGTTTACAGGTCTGTGTCCATCCTGCAGGCTGAGGTATGTAAACTATCGGCGCGGCCCCTTGTACAGGTGTGAGGGTGACTCTGCTATCTGCACATTCCTGTCACTTTGCCTTTTAAACGCTGATCGCCTCTTGATTGCTGGAAGCCATTAGATTTCAAAGGGGGGAAAAAAAAGCTGACATCCGACAGCCTCGGCAAACAGGTCTGTCTTAACCCTTGAGGGGTCATGAAAGCGGCACTTAAGAGGCACTTGACAAGACAGGACCATTTTTTTCCGGTACTTGACAATTGTGAGTTTGTTAAACTGGGATGGATATCCATGGCTCGAGGATAATTTGCCCTGATCATGGGGTGCATCCGCTGGTGGGGAAACACCTTCTGCAGTTTGATTAAAAACACCACCTCGTTGCTCCTGGTAGGTTCTACATATCTAAAAATGACCCCTGTAAATCATTCAGTCCTGTAAGAGCCTGTATTAATAGATCGACTGACAGTAAAAGGTAATTTAAAAACAGAAAGCCGATACAGGTCGAGTGTACATTATCCGGAATTCCAAAATCAAAAAATGTTTGGCTTCTGGATTTAATCATATAATATGAAAGACATACAGCTTACATTGAAAATTAAAGATGATCCATACAGGTTTATTGCCCATTATTCAGAACTCTGAACACACAAAATTGTGAAAAATTTTTGTGCTCTGACATCACAACAAAAGTGTCAAAGTCCACCCGTGACCTCATGTGATGGAGACAAAATTACAACAAAAATACTGTATATATGCCCTTCAGGCTGTGTATAAGGTTTGTGTGAAACATAAATGGATTTGGACCCCAATTATATGGCATTATTCTAATTTAAACATAATATCTCATTATTCTAATTTAAACATAATTTCTCATTATTATAATTATATAGAATATTTCATTATTACAATTTAAACATAATAACTCATTCTAATTTAAACATATATTTCCTTATTATAATTATATATAATCTCATTATTATAATTATATATTATATTTCCTTATTATAATTTAAACAAAATAACTCATTCTAATTTAAACATATATTTCCTTATTATAATTATATATAATATCTCATTATTATAATTTATATATTATATTCCTTATTATAATTTAAACAAAATAACTCATTCTAATTTAAACATATATTTCCTCATTATAATTATATATATATTTCATTATTCTAATTTAAACATAATATCTCATTATTATAATTATATAATATTTCCTTGTTATAATTTAAACATAATAACTCATTCTAATTTAAACATATATTATCTTATTATAATTATATATAATATCTCATTATTATAATTATATATATATATTTCATTATTAGAATTTATTTATAATATCTCATTATTATAATATATAATATTTCATTATTATAATTTTAAAAATAATATCTCATTATTATAATATCTCATTATGATAATTTATATATAATAGTTCATTATTATAATTTAAACATAATATCTCAGTATTAGAATTTATATATAATAGTTCATTATTATAATTTAAACACAATATCTCATTATTAGAATTTATATATAATATTTCATTATTATAATTTAAACATAATGGGCACTATTACATTCATTGCGCCTCGCGAGATCCGGCAGGTCGGCGTAGTGATCCGCAGAGGGAGAGTGGGGGACTTCTCCCCCCAGCCTCTCCTTGCTCCCGCCGGACAGAGGAGGCGGTTGGAACCGCGGTCCTCGCCGTGGGATGGAAGGTGAGTATCTGATTCATTTGGTGGTATTTTCTGCTGGTGCTGACAGAACCTGCAGTAGCGGAATCCGTTAACCACAGCCAGGACCTGGTGCTAACTTTCGAGTTAACCACAGCAGGACGGTAATTAGCGTTAGTACATTGTAATCGCTAATTAACTCTTTGCGCTCCCCATGTTAAGTATAGGGAGCGCAAAGTACAGTAACCTCACGCTGAAAAGCGCAAGATCCAAATGGGTTGTAATATGGTGCGCCCGTGCTAGGGCCACCAGGACTAACGTTAACGCTCATACAGGTGAGCGCTAACGTTAGTGTGAAAAATGTAACAGGGGCCAATATCTATTATAATTTATATATAATATCTCATAATTTAAACATAATATCTCATTATTACAATTTTTGGGAATATTAGCATATAATAATCAGATATAATAATATGTAAATATTCCAAAAACATCCAAAATCCAAACTCTTCTGTGTTTTGATTGGCGAGAACAATTTACATAGAGATAAATTGCTGGATTAAACTACTAATATCGGTCTTGTAATGAGTCAAGTGGTGGCTCTTGAGAAATTGATAACAATCTCCAAACGCCACAAGATTTCTGGGGTCAGGGAAGAATGGGAAAATAAGAAGACCCGCTTGTGACTCAGAAATAATACTGAACCTACTTAATTTAAATATAAATGGCTGAATTGTTAAACTAAAAAAATGGTGGGAGCTGTGGCAATTGAGTTTTAATGTGGATAAGTGCAAGATAATGCACCTGGGACGTAAAAACTCAAGGGCTGAATATAGAATATTTGATACATCTGAGGGTTGGGATTTAGGGGTCATTATTTCAGAGGATCTAAGGCTAAGTAGTCAATGTAATAGAGCAGCAGGAAATGCTGGCAGAATGCTTGGTTGTGTAGGGAGAGGTATTAGCAGTAGGAAAAGGGAAGTGCTCATGCCACTGTACAGAGCACTGGTGAGACCTCACTTGGAGTACTGTGTGCAGTACTGGAGACCGTATCTCCAGAAGGATATAGACATCTTAGAGAGAGTTCAGAGAATGGGCTACTAAAATGGTGTACGGATTGAAGGAGAAAAGTTACCAGGAAAGGGTTAATGATCTTAACATGTACAGCTTGGAAAAAAGACGAGACAGAGGAGATATGATAGAAACATTTAAATACGTAAAGGGAATCCACAAGGTAGAGGAAGGGAGTATATTTAAACAGAGACAAAGTAGCAAAACAAGAGGACATAGTCTTAGATTAGAGGGGCAAAGGTTTAAAAGTAACATCAGGAAGCATTATTTTACTGAGAGGGTGGTGGATACATGGAACAGTCTTCCAGTTGAAGTGGTGAGGCCAAAACAGTAATTGAATTTAAGCAAGCATGGGATAGGCATAAGGCTATCCTAAACAAAAGATAAATCCAGGTAAAGTATCCATGTAATTGGGCAGACTAGATGGGCCGAAAGGTTCTTATCTGCCGACATTTTCTATGTTTCTATGTTAGGGTTTTTAAGTTGTATCATGCTTTTTTCGTAGCTTTTGCACTTGCACTTCTAGTGATTTCTTTAACGTCATGCTTGTCCCTCCACCCAAGTAAAAATATCTGCTGTTGAGCAGCAAACTGTACTTCTTCCATTCAGTTTTAACTTGGAGCTGCTGATTGAGGGCAATGAACCTGACCTTACGCTTTTGCGAGTTCTAGCGCCTACACATGTAATGGTGAAGACATTGCGGCTTTCGCCTGTAGTGAATTTCACAATTTTCAGATAGTGATCTCCTCATGAGAACTTGCAGACCGGTTTTAGATCTCATAGTAAATATTAGTCCCTTGATCCCCCACAATGGAGAACATCGACCCAATAACAAACTATCCACTGCTTCCATCCCTAGTTTGTTGGATTCTCTTCAATTTGAGCAGTGACAGATCCCTTGGCTCCCAACAAAAATCCAATGGCTTCTCAAATGTAAGAATTCAACCTGATGGTGAAGGATACCACATGGGTATCTTTGGACAAGAAACTTGGTCATCACTCTTCACATGACATAGAAACCTAGTGATTGCTACAGAATGTTACTCTTGCAGGGTTATCCAAAGAGATCCGAATTGCTTGAGAAAGGTAACCGAACGCTGAAAATCAGCGTTCGGTTACCTTTCCTGGCCATTCGGCTATCCAGAGAGCAGGCAATTCGCCAAATCCTGGCGAATTGCCTGCACATACGGTGCCTGTTCGGTTCCTGTTCGAGGGCAGTGAAATCCCCATAGAGAAGCACTGCTTCGGCTATTCAGAGAACACAAACCAGCAGTGAAAGGTTCCCCTAATGTCCTGCCATTCGGTGGTTTAATTCGGCAAATTTATTCAGGAGAATCCCATAGGCTTCAATGTTAAAAATATTCCCGTTTTAATTCAATATCTAATAAACCGTTCATTATAAAATTCTGCAGCAAAAAGTCTCTTTAATTATAGATTTTTTAGGATACTTTAAGCATTTTTCAGATTTTTTTTTTTTTTAAAAGTCGATTTTTTTTTTTTTTTTTCAGTTTGCTTATTTTTTTTGTAACAGCTCTCTTTATTATCATTCCCTGGACCTCCTGTGAAAATTTCAGACATTTTCGCTTAGTAGTTTCTTTGCAAACAGCGTTTCTTTTTCCCAGATTCATACAAATGGTTTTTCTAATTTATTCACTGCCTCCTCTACGTCACAGCTGCTTCGGCTCTGTGTGATTCGGCTCCTTTTCGGCTCCTGTTCGGCTCCTGTTCGAAGGTTAATCCAGATGTTTTTGCTTCTTTTCAGCCTGCATTCGGTTAGTTTTCGTCAGGTTTTCGTCAGCTTTTCCCTGCAATTCGGGGACCCTGTGGTGTTTGCTGAATACACCGCAGGGTCACCGAAATGCAATCGGCAAAAGGAACCGAATTGAAGAGAACGAAAAGTCACCGAACGTGCGTTGACTTTTCGAATCTCTTTGGATAACCCTGTATGTCTCAAAAGAAAAAGCAAGAGCTTTTACTATGAGGAGCATCGGGTAAGGGCGACCAATGCCAACTGCAGGAAACTAACTGTAGTTGATATAAGGAAAAAGAAGAAAAAATCTATTTAAGGTAATACTCCATAGTATCGGCTGGATGGAGTAGAGGTAACATCACTGCTCTATAACCGCAGAGACCAAGGTTTGAATCCCAGCCAGAGTACCTCTCCAGTAAGTGTCCTTGGGCGAGACACCTAACGGTACATACTTGCCTACCACACAATGGGCCATATTACATAGTTGGTGCTAACTTAACCAGAGCTGTTGTAAACTTACCAGAGCCATTATAGCCTATAGAGGTTTCAGTTTACAACAGCTCTGGTTAAGTTAGCACCAGCTTCATAATATAGCCCAATATCGCCTGTGGAGTCCAGTGGTAACGTCTCTAACCTTCAACCGAGGAGAAGCAAGTTAAAATCCCATTCAGCACATCCCTCCAATACAACTGTGGAGAAGCAAGTCTCGACTTTACGAGAAGCGGGTTCAACCTAACCACCAGGTCGCTGCTCTACAATCATGGAAAGATGACTCCCATTTAGAAGATGCCACCAGCAAGTGTCCTTGGGCAAGACACCTAACGATAAGGATGCGCTACCTCACAAAATAATTGTACATCTCATAGATTGTAAGTACCCCTGACTCAGGTCTTATCAACCATGTGTGGTATTCTAATGTATCAACCCCTTGTACACTGATCTTTTAAAGCGTTGCAGAATTTGTGGCGCTATATAAAGGACAATAATAATAACAATCATAATAATGGTGTAAAAGGAGCAGGATTCACTTATGGCGATGATAGAGGGCATTCATGTTATGCATTTTACCTGGAGACTATGGTGTTATGGCAGCAAATACCGTAGATACTCGAGTATAGCGCAACCTGAATATAACACGATGGATAGAGATTTATTATGGAAATGAGAGAATACTCAAGACTCGAATAGAACGCAAGGAACAAAATTTTACTGTACCGGTAAACAATTAAAATCCTTCCAGGTTCTCTTAACGCAGTCAGGCTCCCCCTCAGGCCAGGGTGCTCTGCTCTAGAATGATTGCAGTTGTTACAAAGTATGAAGCCGCCGGCCACCCGTCTTCTTTAATAGCGATTGGATGGCTGGTGGAGGTGAATGATTGGCTTAAACCGAGCGTGCCCTCTGGCTGTGATGGATCCCATCTCTCCCGTATCCAGGAGTTCCTGAAATGTTTTCAAGCATCAGGGAGCCCACATTCACTTCAGCGAGACTACCGGAACGTCCGGGAGACTTTGGGATCGAGAGCAAGGCAAGTTGTTTTTTTTTTGTTTTTTTGACACGAGATGCAGATGTCTCGAATAGAACGCAACCTCTCCAAATTTAAGGTAAATTTTTGTCACCAAAATCTAGCGGTATACTCGAGTATCTCCATGTGTTAAGGATGGAATGACCCCAGCACGCAGAACCTAAACCTTGAGAAGAACACAATATTAGCCCTTGTAACAACCAGATTGCATGAAACTAATGATTAGAAAAGAGAATGGCCAGAAGACTAGACCGAATTCTAGGGCAGTAGAGGTGAACAACACGAGAAGCCAGAGCCAAGGTAGGGGTTATAGAGATTTGGGATGTCGATAAACAAACCCAGGTGAGCAACAGAGAAATGGCAGTCAAAAGGGAATTTGCTATTGGGCTTAGACAAGACAAAAACTACAACAGGGCAATGAGATTTAGCACCTGTGGGTTAATATAGTGCTATGCATCATAACTGAATTCACAAGAGTAAGGATTGGCATGGTGGCACTCAGAATGGCGCACCTGGGAGTCAAGATAAATAAAAGAAACAGCCTCCATTTTTGGACAGCCATTTTGCCGTAGCATGGAGTTGGAGCCCTGGTAGAATGACACGAGCTAGAAACCTGTGGTAAAATGAGAATGGGTTCTCAGACGTTGAGGTTGGGAGCTAGCATCATATTAGTGAGGAGACCTGAGACTTTGAGAGGCAACATAGATACGTCATGACATACTTGTCTTGGTTACAAATTTAAAGTCTTTGATATTCAGTTTAAAAAAAAAAGTTCTCACAACACAAAAAGAGCCATCTGTATGATGTTGCTGTTAGTAAGTCATCAGGGAATAGGCTTGGGAAGCCATCAGGAAATCGATGGCAGTCATTGCATGATGGGAGAGAGAGGGGGACTGTGCCGCTCACAACGGCCATGCCTGGGACCTCTGTATCACTCTTTTAACAAGTGGCATTTCATTAGAGCATCAGCCTTTTGACTGTGGACACATTTCAACCTCACCAGATCTGCTAATTATTGACAGTTGGTGAAGAGGAGATTTCACTTTTTCCTCCTGTTAAACTGCATCTAATTAGTAATTGCTGGTTCACTGTCATCTCCCTGAAATAATCCCATTGCACATGGCTCATTAACCTTTTGCTGTTTTGGATATGGCCTGCCAGCACAATGAGGGTTTAAACAGAATGGGAAAGAATAAAAAAAGGATACAATCGGTTTTCTTGATGTTGTTTTTGTCGGCAATGGAAAAGCAGAGGCATACGTTACGGACCAAGGAGGAAGGACAAGTTGGAAGGTGGAACACTACTATAAGGACAAAGAGGGAAGGACCGAAGGTAAGGTGGAGATATACTTTACAGACTAAGGAGGAAGGACGGGTTGGAAGGTGGAAGACTACAATAAGGACAAAGAGGGAAGGACTGAAGGTAAGGTGGAGATATACTTTACAGACTAAGGAGGAAGGACGGGTTGGAAGGTGGAAGACTACAATAAGGACAAAGAGGGAAGGACTGAAGGTAAGGTGGAGATATACTTTACAGACTAAGGAGGAAGGACGGGTTGGAAGGTGGAAGACTACAATAAGGACAAAGAGGGAAGGACTGAAGGTAAGGTGGAGATATACTTTACAGACTAAGGAGGAAGGACGGGTTGGAAGGTGGAAGACTACAATAAGGACAAAGAGGGAAGGACTGAAGGTAAGGTGGAGATATACTTTACAGACTCAGGAGAAAGGATGGGGTGGAAGGATACTTGACCAGCTCCAGTCCGGCTTTCGCTGCCAGCACTCTACTGAGACTGCTCTGACCAAGGTGACAAATGATTTAGTTGCTGCTAATACCAAGTGTCACATCCACTGCTTATTCTTCTTGATCTTTCCGCTGCATTTGACACCGTAGACCACCCTCTCCTTCTCCTCACATTGAATCAACTTGGCCTCAGTGACACCGCTCTCTCTGGGTTCTCTTTTCTCCTTCTGTGTCTCCTTCACTGGTGCCTCTTCACCCTGGTTCCTCTCTCAGTTGGGGTACCTCATGGCTCTGTTCTGGGTCCCCTACTCGTCTCAATCTCTACTTCCTCTCTTGGTGACCTAATCTCTTTCTATGGATTCCAATATCACCTTTATGCTGATGATACCCAATTCTACCTCTCCTCCCCTTCCGATCTCTCTCCTGTTTTGACCGTGTTACAGCCTGCCTATCGGATGTCTCCGACTGGATGACTTCCCGTTTCCTAAAGCAGAACCTCTGTAAAACTGAATGACTCTGATCTCTCCTTCACTCCTCACATTCAGTCGCTAACCAGATCTTGCTACTTCCACCTAAAAACCATTGCACGTGTCAGCCCCTTTCTTAATCAGGACTGTACTAAAATGTGCATATTTCACATGATTTTGAATGCGATTGCTTTATTCTGAACACAGCTACATCCCCAGTTATAAGAGGGTGTGCACTTATACAACCAGATTATTTTAGGGTTTTATTTTTCCTACACCAAAAAGATTTCAGTTTGCTTTTCAGTTGACTTGTACAGTTTATTGGTCACATTAAAAGGGGAAAAAGTACCGAAATGATTTAGCTTTGTCTCATTTTTTTTTACATCACAGAAACCTGACATTTTAACAGGGGTGTGTAGACTTTTACTATCCACTGTGCATGAAGGGTGCGAAGATGGAGGTACAGGTTAAAACAAAGGGGGTTATTCAGGGAGCACCGAAATGTCACTGACATGTCGGTGCTCTCTCGTTCCCTGCACTTCGGGGATTCAAAGTTCCCCACCCTGCGGTGAATTCAGCATTCACCGCAGGGTCCCTGGAGTGCATGGGAAAACCCGAAGCAAAACCGGCGAAAACCCACATCGAACACGCTGGAAAAAGCCACCGAGCCGCTGATCACAGTGCAGAGCCAGCCACCGGAAAAACCCGACAAGATGATGAACGGGGTTAAAAAAATAAAAAATACGCTTGAAAGTGTCAAAAGTGAAACGCTGTTTGCAAAACAAACTACTGAACAAAAATGCCTGGAAACAACATATAAAGATCCTATGAATGATAATAAAAACATCTGTTACAGAAAAAAAGAAAAAAAAAAAACGGAAAAAACGTGTGCCGAAAAAATCCCGAAAAATGCTTAAAACCTAAAAAAAAATATCAATAAATAAACAGACTTTTTGCTGCAGATTCAAATAATAAACAGTTTATTAGCTATTGGATTAAAACGGGAATATTTTTAACATTGAAGCCTATGGTTATGGTTTGGCCTGAATAAACCTGCCGAATGAAACCACCAAACAGCAGGGCACTTCGGCAACTTTTCACTGCTGTTCGGTGTCTGTGAATAGATTAACCATTGCTTCTCTATGGGGTATTTCACTGCCTTCGAACAGGCACCGTACTGGCTGGCAGTTTGCCAAAATTTGGTGAACTGCCTGCTTTCTGAATAGCCGAATGGCCCCGAAATGTCCCTGTACGGACAAATTCACGGTGCCATTTCTGAAAAACAACCGAGGTAAAAGACGGGAGACGGTACATGGAGGTATTTTGAGCTTAGCTTAGTTAGGCAGGTAAGAAATGAAGATATGAACAGACTAAAGTATATGTTAAGAAGAGTAAACAATGGGAATGAGGAAGAATGGGTTAATGATATATGAGTAAGGATACGAGTAAAGGATAAATCATATGCTCTGAGAAAAAAGCCACCAGAATGCCCTTTATGGTATGCTATATGGTTTGTGGACATTATGCCCCACCGACAGACATCATTCTAACATTTTGAAGGCATTTATAGAAATGAACGAGCAAATTTATTGCCGGACATTGGATTTTGCTTCTCGAAAAAGTCAAAATTCACCATAGTTGCAAAAGACCATTGTTTGTAACTATTGTGGCCAGTGAATGACCTATATTGTCAATCCCAGGAGAAATAATATATCCGTATACATGTTAAAGTGGTGATCTCCATTAAACTAGACAGGCACTATGGTGAACCCAATGGTAGAAGATACACTAGACAACTTTGACTGAACCACTGGTGGAAACTATAGTGAAAGCGACTACATGACTTTGACAGAAACTACATTGGAAACACCACTGACAAATGTGCCGAGAACTACACTAAAAACTTCAGCAGAAACTACCATGGAAAGAACCGAGAGAACTAAGGTGGAATGTTCACCATACTTGATCAACTGTAGTTTATGGAATTAAAGCCATTGTTCTTTCAATGAAAGAACGGTGGGTTGTGACCAACTCCTGTTGAGTCAAAGTGACAGACACGTCATTACGAGTTCAATGGTTCCAGTTTCCCAAATCGACTTTTCTTCCCATGCCATACCACCATTTCAAGAGAGTCGTATATACTCCAACACTGCACTTTAAATACCCGTCATGCTCATGCCCTGACAGCAGTTGATACCTTGAAAATGGGGTCTTTGATTCAGAAGATCCAAATAATGGCTCCGTAACGAAATTGGAGGCACGTGCGACAATGGGCAATGGAAGACATGCACAATGCGGAGGGAAACGGAGCCAAGGGATACGTAAAAGAACAGTAGGTAACAGAACCATGAAATAAATAAAAAAATCATTGATTGATGGAACAAGACTGCACATAAAAAAGAAAATAATAAAAGCAGAAGAGACATAAGGTGGAACGCTAGAGAAGAAGATGATATCCAAGGCAAAGGGTAAGATAATCAGAAGATCCATAAGGCACGGAGTAATATAATCTGGAGATACATAAGGCAGGGAGTAATATAATCAGGAAATACATTGGGCATAAGGTAACAACACTTGTTTTGTTCTTGGATCTCTATTAATTTCTAGTTAGTACAGCAATCTCATTAATTCTCAAATGTTGTTATTAATCATTTCACTAATCATAAAATCAGTGATGGCCGTATGACCTCAGACTGTGGTAATAGAGCCAACACAGACTGAATGTAATGAGGGAATAACACATTTATAAAGGCACATATCAAAAAAATAAACCATTAATTGCATCTGGGCACTTGGCATTGCTACCGTATTGGAGGAAGCTCAGGGCTCGTGGCCACTGAATTCTTGGCTTGCGCTGCGAGAGAATGTGAATACACATGATGTTTTTGGGTGGCTGTCATCAACGATGAAAAGGAAAAGACATCTTAGTCAGATAAGAGAACAATCTGCAGAAATGTCATGTGGAACAGGCATGGGCGACCCACCAAGGTGGCGTCATTCCTTCCCTCTCACCTCGTGCAGCGTAATATTAATCGTAGAACCGCATCGGCAAAGTAGAACCCATGGGATGGTCAAGTCTTTGGGACTACAGCTAAAGGGTTGAAGCCAGGTGGTGCATTTTCCCAGATTAAACCAAGGTATTTATTGTGGCATATGGCACGCTCTCCACATATTATTCTAGAATATATCCTTGACATTTTCATTTGGCAGCAGGTTCACAAACGTCTTACCGTTATGGTGCATGTTACGTGCAAATAAGCATTGACTCTGACGCTAGGACTGCTCGACAAGTCCCACACTAAGCATACAATGTATAGGACTCCGACAATAAAAGTAAACTCACAGTAAGTCTAGAACAGTGATCAGTCAACCATGTTGGAAACAGCACTCACAATCCATGGCTCCTACAGCTCCCAAAGTAAAAATACAGCAAATGATAGAGGTGTCACAACAAGGGCTCTATTCCATAGTCGGTGATAATATAGCGTCTCAATATGTAAGCGTTAGGAGACATTTAATGTCTGGCATCGATATTCCAATCCTGACGCTAAACTGGGGTGAAAAAGTGTTGCGCTTTGTAGCTTGTGTCAGCTTACTGTACTTGGCGTCTCCTATTGTTAACATGAGGAGCGCAATATTCTTTTAGCGTCTCGACAAGTGAGGTATTACAAAGTGCTGGCCCAAATTACCGTCATTGCCTTGGGCTAGTACAAGGTGCGGTCCTCAACGTAATTTAATTACCAACTGTCAAAATAAGTAACGAGTCAACAAGACCTCATGGTAATTAGCTTTATGATATTGACCCTACATAACTCGCCTTGGAGCTTCTCGTCAGGACTGCCACCAGGGGATGAGAAGAATACCTCCTGTCAAGGGTCCAGCCAAGTATTAGGGCCCAGCTACTGGATAATGGGGCCCCAGGCAGTGGTGAAGGAATAAAGCCCATCTCACCATTCCATGACATAGATTTATGTAGGGAAGGAAGGCTGGCTTCCCATTTATTGTGTGTTTGAGTAAGAACCCCGCATTTCCTTGTAGGAGGCCTGACGTAGACATCATTGGATTTAACACATATATATATATATATATATATTAGAATGTGGGGCAAATCTATCAAAGACAAACACACATGACAGTGCAGTAGAATAGGCAATCATATATAGACCCCCTGGGACCTCACTCACAAGCGATATGGATCACGCAGGCCCATCAATGCTACCAATGGACTGCTTTGCAGGGTCTCTCGAGCTGATGCCACCCACCAACAACATGGAGGACTCCACCAGTATGCCGATACTGTTATTGGTAACAGAAAAAACAAATATTCCAATGCGTTTCATCCTTAATACTTGGAATTTATCAGGGAATAATAATACTAGAAAGATGAACAGAATACTATAGGGCATTTTCACAGGCTTTAGCTCATGTGTTGATGCCGACCAGATCATCAGTAAGGCGCCAGTCCCGATTTGTCTCATTCCGCTTACGTCACTTCTGTATCATTCCCTGATGAAGTCCAAGTATTATGGATGAAACGCGTTAGAATATTTGTTTTTTCTGTTACCAATAAATCTTTATCTGCATGCTGGTGGAGTCCTCCATGTTGCTGGTGGATGGCATCAGCTCTAGAGACCCTGCAAAGCAGTCCATTGGTAACATTGATGGGCTCGTATGATCCATATCTCGTGTGAGTGAGGTCCCAGGGTACTTCTATAGGATTGCCTATTCTACTGCACTACCATGTGTTTTTGTCTTTGAAAGAGTTGCCCCACATTCTATTATATAGATGTTTTACTTCTGACGTCAAGAGGAGGAGACGTTGAGGGAGAAAACAATGTGCGTGAGCATTTTAGTAGTGTCTCAACATGGATTTTTGGTTTTGCTGCATCATTGGGTTTAAGAAGTAATTTTACCTCCCGAAAAAACTAAATAAATGATGTTGCATTTCAGAAAACAAATAGAATAAAATCCAGAATTAAGAAACCGCTTTATTTTACAGCCACAGTCTCATTTATTTATTGGACATGTCAATCCCAGAGCAACTAACTCAACTCGAAGTTTTATGTGGTTTCTAATTCATCTTAATTTTTTTTTAAACAAAACCAGCCAAAACAAATTTCTTTATGGACCCACGAGACCAAACCCCAAGATGAATTGATACGGATATGAAGATGAAATCATCTTTGGCAAAGACTCTACAGTGGAGTCCCCAATGAGGTGGAAGGCGAGCAAACCCCAGATAAAGGAGCATGAAAAGAGATGTTGTATATTGAAAGTTTTTTTAAATATAAAATAAGGTGTCTCGCTAAATCCTCGACACATTAAGGCCCTTATTCCAAGCTGGCCCCTAGTACTGGGCAGCCAGCTGTCAATACTTGAAGTCGCATCTCTTCTGGTGTAGACAGCTCTTAACGCAAGGCATTAAATGCCTGCCACATTCATCCAAATGCCAGCTGGTAACATCCTGGTGGGTCGTCATACTGAGCTGAATAAGGTCCTATAAAACTTTAATGGCCATGCTTAAAGAATGGCTCCTTCCATCCTTCCACTTGACTTTGAGCTCTTATTTACAAATAAATAAAAAAAGATCACCACCATGAGACCGAACCACATGTGTTTGGCTCATTAGAATATTTCCTTACAATAAATGCTCTGTTCAACGTGAGTTGGAGTAAAAAGTTAAGACCTATAGGAGTTTTGCACATAATGGGCCCTATTACAATCATACCCTATGTGAGCGTTAACGTTAGCAATGGTGGCCCTAGCGCGGGCGCACCATATTACAATCCGAACGCTAACGGGTGAAAAAAGCGGGTTAAAACAGCAGAAAATCCCCCAAAAATCACATATTTACATTCCATCCCGTGGTGAGAATGGCGGCTCCATCCTTCTTGCCGTTGCGAGCAGAGAGAGACTGGGGCAAGAATTCCCCCCAGTCTCCCTCTGTAGATCACTACGCTGACTTGCAGGATCATGTGACCGGTAGCGTCAGCAACAATGGAGTCCTATGGACTCCATCAAGGGGATGCTTGTGGCGGCGCTTAGCACTGCCACAAGCATCCTGAGGCTTAGCTCCATGTTACGGTGCATGCTGTTGGATTAGTGCCTGTACCGTAATATCACGCTAAAACCGGGACGCTAAGGAGAAACCTGCAGGCGTAGGTTTTTCTCCTTAGCGTCCCCGTTTTAGGGTGAGGTTTGTAATATGGGCCAATGTGTAGTGAATATGTGCGGAGTAGTGCTAGATACGCCCAGTGCAGGTGATTAGATCTCATGGGCCTATTCCACGAGGACAGTAATCTGTGAGTGGTAGCTGGCAGAATTACCGTTCCTGGAAACCCAATGCCGATGCAGATTACTGGTGGCAATATATTTGAAAAAGCAAATTAGTGTATGTCAAGGGCTGATCTCATGAGCGTCGGTGATCACTGCTTGTACTATACACTCTGCAGTCTATAGAACTCAATTGAGTGTTACTGCTGGCGATGTGTGGAATCTCGTTTCCGGTGGAAGGTCACAGAGGAATGATATGAACCAAGTTTCCTTCTAAAGCCAGACTGATGTAATGGATCAGGGGAAGGAGTTGGGGGGAGCCTGGTGGATTCATATAGATACCTGGGGGGTCATGTTTTTAACTGGTTGTACAGTTGTTCTGTGCGCACGAAATCACTTTACACCAGGTTTATGTTGGTGTTATTTTTTTGCCTTTATTTGAGGGCTAGTGCCAAGAACGTTTGATTTTCGCATGTTGTATGCAAAGCATAAGACGAGCAAAAGAAGCAAAGTTTCCCCAAGAAAAAGCCAAGTGGTAACATACTTTGCCACTCGACTTTGAATACCGCGTGGAGCGAAAAAGATTGTGTGAGGACCCGCAATAAGTACGGAGTCTGCACACTCAATAACGCTCAACTTCGAATACTGCCCCCTGTGCTCTAAAAAGGAATTCACTCCTCTGATATTATATCCAATAATCTATTGAAAGTAACACGAAAAGGAGCAAATCTAAAATATTACACGCAGGTCTGTCGAACAACACATCATCCTACAATGCCACGGGCAAAACACTGAGAAGGTATGTGAGCATGGGGCCCTCTGTTAAGTATAGATAATATCCATATAACACATTCCGGAAAGAAGGTGCCCAGCTCCATCTGTGAGCAGGTGGTCCACCTTGAGAAGATATCAACTTACCAATTTTTTTTGGAGTGAGTTTTTTTGGGAGTCTATTGGGCACGTCCCATTTTAAATATTTTCCTCCAACTTCGAAGATGAACAAGCGTTGACAGTTTCAGTTACAAGTATTTATAAAGCGCTAACACGTACTGTAGTGCTGTACAATGGGAGGCAGAATAACAAATATATATACAAGTTAAACACACAGAACAGTAGGAGAGAGGACCCTGCTGGAGAGCTTACAATCTAAGAGGAGAGGGGTGACACACTAGGTGAGGGGTAAATAGAGAACATGAAGTAGCGGGGAGCATGTGGGCTGGGTGGGAAGATGGAGTAAGAGATGAACAAAGGGGGATTATGGAGTGAGCTGATAGGCTTCTCTAAAGTAATGTGTTTTCAGAGACTTCTTGAAGGAATGAGAGATGGGGAGAGTCTGATGTTACGGGAGAGGGAGTTCCATAGAAAGGGGGCAGTTCGGGAGAAATCCTGAAGATGGGAGATGGGGGTGTGGGTACGTGAAGCTGATAGCATCAGATCATTGGCCGAGCGAAGTGGTCGGGATGGGAAGTACCTGCTAATAAGGGAGGAGATGTAGGTAGGGGTGCGGTTATGGAGAGCTTTGTATGTGAGCACCAGTATAATGAATTGGATTCTGAAGGAAACAGCGAGCCAGAGCAGAGATTGACAAAGGGGTGAGGTGTATGAGCCTGGCACGGGCGTTCATTACAGACTGCAGAGGGAGAATCTGGGATCTCTTAAGGCCAGAGAGAAGGAGGTTATAGTAGTCAAGGCGGGAGATAATAAGAGCTTGGATGAGCATTTTAGCAGAGTCCTGATTAAGACAGGGACGGACGCGCGCAATGTTGACAGCTGTGGGTTTGCGTCCACGGACATGAATGAGGGGTATGTCCAGAAGAAGAGGTCTAGAGACATACACACGTCAATAATGGGTTCTGTAAGACACTCACTGCTTGTTTCAACCCTTGACAAGGTGTAGGTGGGTGATCAGCCTGGAGAAATCATTTAAACAGACCCGGCCAAAGTCAAGATGTACTTTGAACCCCATTAAGACATTGTCAGGGAGTTTGCGTTGGGGAATGGGCATGCTTGTGGGCAAAGGAGACAAAAAGAAATGCACCTTTGACTTCTCGGAGATTAAAGAGGGGCATGAGGATTTTCTATTAATTAATCAATCTACAAAGCACATATTTTAACATAAAACATGGATGTAAGTCATTATAAAGAGTCGTTTTAAAAATAAAAACAGAAAGTAGTCTGGGAGGAACAAGCGTTTAGGATTACTGACCTCAGACATCTGTGGGAAGAGACTGATGGCTAGTGGAAGAGCCAGACCAAAGGCAGCAAGGCACACAAGGCTATGCACTGAGAGGACCAATCTCGGGTATGACCGCAGCAACGACGTCCTGCAAGAAAGAGACTGAATTAAATATATGCACACGAAGGACGTGATGGTGTGGTGAAAAAGTGCCAAAACGTTAATTTATTAATAAATATAGCAGGGCTCAAAATTTCCACTCGCCTACTAGCATTTGGCGAGTGGAAATTAAGTGAGGGCGAGTGGAAATGCAAATGCAGGCAGCGCAATAAATGATTTTGTGCTGCGTATTCCAGCAGTGCCACCGTGCAGCCCCGCTTCCGCAGAAGCCCTCGTCTCATCTCTGTCACTGTCAGGGGGTGGAGAGGAGCATCCCTGCCTCCTCACTCTGCTCACACTGGGGTCTAATGATTGGGTATACATGTATCTGGGGTCTAATAATTGGGTATACATGTATCTGGGGTCTGATGTCTGGGTATACATGTATCTGGAGTCTGATGTCTGGATATACATGTATCTGGGGTCTGATGACTGGATATACATGTATCTGGGATCTGATGTCTGGGTATTAATGTTATTTTTGTAACTTTATTCTAAACAACACCTGTAACAGTGTAATTTCATAAGATAATTTAAGGGTGTGTGTTTGGGGGCAGAGTTAAGGGCTGGGTAGGGGTTAGATGGAGCAACTGGTGGTAAGTAACTCTTATGGCCTGGTTGGTACCTTGGGACTTGACATTTTTAGCCCTGAATATAGTATAGAAATAAAAATAATTTAAACAGTTTGCCGCTGTATGTGGGAACTGAATGCATTTATTTTATGGCTTGTTTTGTTCTCTATTTTATGTATTTCACTACTGGATTTAGCATTTATGTTGGAATTAAATATCAGGGTTATTCAGAGAGTCGATCTGGCCCCGAAATGGCACCGTACAGGTAATTTCCCCATACGGTGACATTTCGGGGCTGTTCGGTTATTCAGAGAGCAGGAAGTTTGCCAAATTTTGGCGAAAACTGCCAGCAAGTACGGTGCCTGTTCGAAGGCAGTGAAATCCCCCATAGAGAAGTAATGGTTCATCTATTCAGAAAACACCAAAACGCAGAGAAAAATTTCTGAAATGTCCTGATGTTCAGTGTTTTTTTCATTCGGCAGGTTTATTCAGGAGAATCCCATAGGCTTTAATGTTAAAAATATTCCCGTTTTAATTCAATATCTAATAAACCGTTAATTATTTTAATCTGCAGCAAAAAGTCTCTTTAGTTATAGATTTTTTTAGGTTTTTAGGCATTTTTCGGGATTTTTTCGGCAAATGGTTTTTCTTTATTATTTTTTTAAAGTTTTTCTGTAACAGACCTTTTTATTATCATTCATTGGATCTTTATATGTTGATTCCAGGTAAAAAGTCTCTTTATTTATAGATTTCTTAGGCATTTTCTGCAATTTTGTTCGGCAAACTTTTTTTCCTTTTTTTTTTTTTAAAGTTTTTTTATTTTTCCTTAACAGCCCTTTTTATTATCATTCATAGGATCTTATGTGTAAATTCCAGGTATTAACGTTCAGTAGTATTTTTGCAAACAGCGTTTCAATTTTGAAACTTTCAAAACGTACAGTACTTTTTTCTACCCCGTATGTCTACTAGTCGGCTTTTTCCGGCAGCTGCTCTGCGCTGTGATCGGCAGCTCGTTGGCTTTTCCTGTAGGGTTTTCGACGGGCTTGCGATGGCTTTTCCCTGCACTCCGGGGGCCCTGCGGTGAATGCTAAATACACCGCAGGGTGGGGAACTTTGATTCCCCGAAGAGAAGGGAAGCACGGGGAACGAGAGGGCACCAAAATATCGGCGACATTTCGGTGCTCTCTGAATATTCCACTGTATCTAGACCTGGACCCCTCACTGTATTTAGAAGGTTATGACATAGTTTGACTATCCCTGTTGAGATTTAGTTTTGTCCGGTGTTGCTGGATACGGATGGTCTTGGTGGGATAAGCTTGATATAAAAATTCCCCAGGATTCTTCAGCAACTGCAAAATTTTATGTGATATAGACCTTGGATTTGCAAAACTGACACCTTGCTGGATAGTTAGTCTATCGTGATAATCTGTCATTGCAATAATCGGAGAGCTTTGGTTTATAAAAACACACTCCAAATCTTACTATACGCAAATGAAGGACTTAATTAAAAAAAATTCTGATAGTAAACCACTGCATTTTGTTGGCTTCCAATAAGCCCTTTTATTGATCATAACGAAGTATTACAATATAGTCTATAACAGTTATTGAAAGAACAAATTGTTGCACTTGACAGTTGAATAATTTCCATATCCTCATGGAAACCATTGAGTTCAGTGATAAAAATCCATCAGATACTAAAACCAGCTCAAAATGGAAATATTAGAATAGACACTGCAATTTTCTTGAAGAACAATCCAGTCCCACAAACATATTGTACCACGACAGGCCCAGCACTGCAAACATGGCGTCTTCAAAGCCAAGTGGTGATTTTGGCACGTGATCTATCCGAGTCAAGTTCATAGTGTTTACAGCTTCCCTTTACATCCGACCTGTGTTATGAAATCTATAGCTCTTCCAAACAATATATTTCATCATACCTACAGGATAAAAAACAATCATACTCAGGTCTAATTTACTTATGCTCAAGAAAAACAACCTGAAAAAATGCCCAAACTGGTAACGATTGTTTCTCCGCCACCTTACAAGAATCAGTTTTTTACCAATCAAACTGCGGATGGCTGAAAAATCCATAATTCAATTAATTAATCCACAATTTAACATTAATTGCTTTATCAAAGAACAGAGACCAAATTATTTCACATCGATCATCTGCACAAAAAAAAGCCCAAAAGTACACAGGCCAACAATGTCGAACTAGATTTCATGCCAGAGGTGATTTTCCTCAATCATACCCATCTGGGTCTGTCGATATTTAAAAATTCTCTCACCATTGGAATACTCAATGCAGCTAAAGTCGCAGTCCCCTAGTACTGGAACAACAAATAACTCCTCCCTTGTGAGACTGGTTCTACAAGCTTGAGTATGTCAGATGGTTTGAAGGCCTAACTCATAGAACCATTGGCAAACATCTCCAGAGGTGGTCCTATTGGTCACCCACCCCTCCTGCATAACCATGAGCCGATGCTGGTTGACTCATTGCTTTAGCACTCCCCATTGTGTCTAACATTAATCATTTATCCAGTGTAAGCTCAGCACCCTAACCATCCTTACCTACCCCTATTTTACACACCTCCGCCATGTGCAGTACCAGACTCTTTCTCCCTCTCCTCCTTCTACCATCGTGTCACATTTGGGCACTTCATCCTTGACCTTTGTGTTGATCCCATCATCCAATCTGTATGAGATACTCTGTACAATTACATTCTAATCCACCAAGTGATATCTAACGTACAACATACTTTTCCTTATGTGATGACATCGAACTGTAATCTATCTATTTAGTTGAAACTCTGATAAACTTTATTAATGGAATAAAAAAAAAAAACTACGAGGCCTAGATTCTAAGTCGGACGTTAACTTAACCAGAGCCAATAAAGTCTACGGAGACACTAATTTTACGTGAGCTCTGGTTAGGTTTTACACAAGGTTTGGATTCTAGCCCCAGGAAGGAATTCTTGTCCACATTGCATATGATGATGATGATTAGCCATTTAGTTGTATCCAACTCTTGGCGACTCTATGGGCCATCTCTCTCCATACTTTCCGATCTTGTACTTCCCCTTATAGCTTTTCTAAGCAATGGCCAGTATCCATTTAGATGGTTCAATCCAATGTGTTTTCCGGTGACCTAGTTTTCTTGTCCCGCAGGCCGAACCAATAATCATTGCTTTTTCGTGTTTGAAGACATCACATCAAAGTAAGTTACACCGTAGTCCCGTTATCTTTCTCTCAAGCAACATTTCTGGCTTTATCCGATGCAGAACCTCTTTGTTGGCGGCCATCGCCTTCCATGATATCTGTAAGTCTTCTCCAACACCATATTGCATATGGCAAGGGATAAATAATGTGTATATGAAAACGAATATATAAAACAATGTATACTGGCCGGAATTTTTATGGACATTCTACATCAAGAGCCGTTCTGGAACAACTTCATCAAAATAGTGTAAATCGCAGGAAAACTCAGCGGGTTCCGATGGAATTTGTTATACTTTTAGAACAATAGCTCGGAAACAGTTTTTTTTCTCTAGATCACTAAATGTGTGGCTTGGGACAAACAATGGGAAGGTTTTCAGGCACATCTAAGAATAGATTATTAAAATTTGCTCTTCACGCGGATAACTCCTTAGAACCGATATCGATCAAGGACATAACAAGAATCCAGAATCGTTTGGCTCCGGTTTTCACAAAAAACGAATTCTTAAATTAAGGGATCTTTATGCTCAACTTCAAATCGCTATACGCAGCTGGCGCTCCGAAAAGGATGAAGTCATAGTCTTAATAGCAGGATAGCTGGCTCCTTCCTTAGCACCAGATCTTGGCACATGCTCATGCACATTCAGCAGCAGACATCTCAATGCCTTGGGCATCTTGTGAAGATGACTGAACCCAACAAATAATTTCTGTCTATCTTCCCTACCCATCAATAGACCAATGGTTTTCCTAATTAACAGTTATTGCTCATTAGTTTGAAGGAAGAACTTTTGGATGCAGAGTGTCTGCTTCGTATCAGCACAATCAAAACGTGAAATCAAGTCACATAATGACTTCAGAAGGAGCACATTCAAATTAAGGCCCTTAGGGGTGCGAGATACAGAAAAAAAATGACAGGAAAAAAAAAAAAAGTGGCTTAGCCAACCCTGGCTTTGCTTTGTTTGAAGAAACTTCTCCGTGATCAAGGGCTCAGGATGTGTTGGAACACCTACGCAGGAAGTAGCAAAATGCGGTCGGTGCGAGCGTGAAAGTGTGTCAGCGACTTTGAGGTGATAGGTACAAGAGATTACAAAGCTCCCACAATGCACACAAGGGCCAGATTGCGAGCCTTAATGATGGTGTCAGGTTCATTTTATTTTCTCGCAGGTAGAAAACAAAAGTGGAGTGTAGCAGCTGACACCCAGCCTGTGCCAACCACAGCGCCATTGTGCGGGATACGGTGCATATGTGGCGACCCGGAAAGCGTAACAGACACGTTTCTGACATCACACAGGCTTCTGCTCAAGTATGGGGATTGAATTTGTCTGGGGGGGGAAGGTTGACGCTTTGCAGAAGCGCTGGCTTACTTGGCCTTGGAAGGTTAAGCAGTATCATGGGAAACGTAGTTCTCAAACACCAGCAGTAGCACGATGAGGAATCACTGTCGGAATACCAGGAAGAGAACAGAAACCTCCCAAAAAAGAGAATTTTGCCGTAATATATATCAAATTGTCAGAAGCAGAACCAACTTTATTAATGGAATTCAAGACACACCCAACTTTCCTTCTCTTCTATCATTACCGAGCCAATGATGAATACACTGAAATGCACACAGTTGTGTTCACCGATGCTGTTATGTATGTAGAAACAACATTGTATGCCAAGGCGCAGATGGAAACATAATGATGTTGACATTACAGACTTTCTGCTAATATGACCTGGTAAACATCGGCCAAGAACTGTCCAATCTCAGATATGGTTTCCTTGTGATTGCCTCTTTGGACTGTTGAAAAGCACAGTCAAAATAGTGGACACTGAGCCTTCGAAAGCGTACGAAGAGGGAAACATACCTAAAATGGCAAAGATTTGCTCTCAAATCCCAAAAGACAGCCATCCAATAAAATATGTGACCATAGCACCTGAAAACAACGTTGAGCACCATATGAAGTCCCAGGATTGCTGGAGATTGCTGTTCATGGTTTTGGTTGGGCAAGTGTTTCTGAAGGAACATGTGGTGAACGACTTGCATACTTTTGTTTAAAATCTGCTTGTTGAGGCCCCATTTAGTAATGTACAGGGTTGGATCCATTGGCATGCCAATACTGGGGTTGAGTGTTCTTCGTATTGGTTTTTATAATGTTTGTCTTTGAATGATGTGGAGAACGTATTGATTGGTGTCTGCCATTTATCACGGACAACGGAGTTCACACAGCTTGCCTTTATCAGTGCCATATTGGTTTGCAGTAGAAAGAAGGCGTGTGAGTTTATGGAGGCGGTTTAGGGTCTTTCGTTGCATCGGAGGCTTTTTCTATCACTCTGAAGTGTTACTGTAGATACTCGAGTATACCACTAGATTTTGGTGACAAAAATTCACCTTAAATTGGAGGGGTCGCGTTATATTTGATACATCTGCATCGTGTGAAAAAAAAAAATTGCCTTGCTCTGGATCCCAAGTCTCGCGGAAGTTCCGGTAATCTCGCTGAAGTGAATACGGGCTCCCTGATGCTTGCAAACACTTCGGGAACTTCAGGATTTGGGAGAGGTGGGATCCATCACAGCCCGAGGGCAAGCTCGGTCTAAGCCAATCATTCACCTTGCTCGCCTCCGCCGGCCATCTAGTCGCTAGTAAAGAAGACGGATTGATGGCGGCTTCATACTTAGTAACAACTGCAATCATTCTAGAGCAGAGCACCCTGGCCTGAGGGGGAGCCTGACTGTGTTAACAGAACCTGGAAGGATTTTAATTGTTTTCCGGTACAGTATACTTATAATTTTGCTCCTCGCGTTATATTTGAGTCTTGAGTAATCTCTCATTTCCATAATAAATCTCTCTCCATCGCGTTATATTCGGGTCGTGCCATACTAGAGTATCTATGGTAATTCTTTAGAAACATTTTTTTTTATATGCGGTTACGCTCCTGGAAATATTATGATCACCCAAGACATTATTCTGTAGGTGCAGTGTAGAGGTTTTCTTTCTTTTGAAATAAAAAAAACAAAAAACAGTTTTTGGAAGCTGACCATAAGAGGCCGGTATTCATGATCGGACGGATTATAGCCATGCCGGATTATAGCTTTATGGAGATCTTGGGGACAAGCGAGAAATATTCTGCAACAAAACATTTCAGCACGTCACAATGGAAATGTCCTGTCCTGTGCTGGTCCTCATATTAGATGGGATTGTCTCGAAGCGATTTGTTCTTACTTAATGAGCAATACATATAAACACATAAGTGTGGGTAGCTTCTATCATAATGCATTTTCTTTGTATTTCTTGTATTTATTTTCTGTTTTTTGCAGTGCGTTATGGTGGTTATTATGTATTATACATCACAGAGCCTTAGTTAAAGAATCCAAGTTATAGAGCTTGATTGTTTATGACACTGTATAGTTTTACTTGAGAATATTTCAGAAATCATGTAAGTTAATTATCGTGTTACATTAAGTCTGAGTCTTTTCACAGTTATGATTTTTTTAAAATTATTTTATTAAATTTTTATCTTTAATACAAAAAATAGAGGTAGGATAAACACACAAATAAACAACACAGCCCAAACAAAGACCCATCTTTATAAAGCATAGCCTTAATAAAGATCCCGGTATCGGAACGTGCAAGAACTTGTTTACGATTCCAAAAACAAAACAATAATAAAAAAAAGGAAATAACACGACTAAAGTTGTGACATTACATTTTTAGAAATAAAACGTGCAACTTTTTAACATTAAAAAGGTTTCTTCAACGCTTCCTCCTTAGTCCAGTATTCCTACTATGTCTTGGATTTTTTTTGACAAGGGAGTCCCCACGCGTTTTCAGCCTTTCATCTCGATCTGCAGCATTATCAAGTAGACAGAGGAGCCGGTAGGGTGTCTGAGTGACGACCAATTCTGTTCCAGGAGCAAACAATGACTTGAACAGCATTGGACAGTATGGCATTCCTTCCTACAACAAGTGACAGTGTGAACAAGATCCCTCTGCCATTCACACTCCACCCTCCACTGATGGAGTGTAGAGAAGGTGTCAATGGAAGCCAAGAGAATCTGGTGGTGAATGTGTTACCCAGACCAGGTTTTTTTTTTTAATACTTAGCAGTCCCATCAGCTGTCCATGGGCTTCACTCCAGTCTCATCCCCCCATGTCCTCCTTCCCACTTTGAAGCTGCATCCTTTGTAATTAATGCCCTGTTGGTCCTCCCATAATCACCTAAGCTTTGCATAGAAATATATATTTAAAAAAAAAAACAACCAAGGCGAGAAACACTGAACCAATTTCAAATTAACAGTGGATATCGTGAGATGTCCTGCGGAGCTGGTAACGAAGAAGTCCGGCTCGTATTACAATAGATGGAGCATCCTAATTAGGCAAAGATATGACTTCATTTAAAGAGGGAGGCGGGGGTATCCTCCCCTTCAATTAAGAGAAGAAGGTGCAATTTCTTAATTGGACATCTGACTCAGACATTTGTAAAGTTCAGCATAAAATGATTTCTAATTAAAAGAGGTGGTCAGTATTAGCGGATCTTAAATTTAGAAGAAAAAAGAAACCCTCCAGTCATACAAACAATACGTTTTACAAGAAATGAAAGCACCCGGTCACAAAGCATGTTGTTCAGGACTTGGACTTGAGTTTTCGATGTGGTTTTAGGCCTCGGCATTCATGTTCACACGCGGAGAATTGGAGTATTTCTAAACGTCATGTAAAACAATCTTTTGGCGATGAGCTGGTGCCTAAAATCGACCTTCTTTAATTTGAATTACTTGGCTTTTTAGGAGTTGCCAACAGTGCGATTTCAACAGGGATATGCGTAGCCGGAACTTCAAAACCATCCAAGACGCTCAACTCCTGAATAGCTCTCCCTTAACCTCCAACACAGAAGACCTTCAAATGAACGTCATACACAATACCTAGCATTTTATGCATTCATACAAGAGAATGGATGAGACACGTGCTACAAATACAAATATACAGTATGAACAATTTTCCCAACCGTATTCTGCATTATCGACCAGCCCCAAAAATTGTCCATGCATGGGATGGAACTTTGGTTTTTAACATTGTGATGCCTTCTACAACACTATGTGGTTGTTTTCCTTGTTGTTGTCCAAGTGTGACATATACCAAGTGTGACATATACAGTAGAAGAGATAAAAAAAAAAGATGATAACCGTGGAAGTGCTGATAAGGAGTAGCCAAGAGCTAGTGGAATGATTGGGGGGGGTTCTAGCAGTCCCATAGTCTTCCAAAGTGAATTCACCCACAATCTGTAAATATATTCTACAAAATTATAGTAGCTCTGGTCAGAACGTTGCCATGCTGTGACTTCTTTTGCCCATAACATTGTATAAAATGTAGAAGGGATCATCAAGTTTGATAATCGTGCCCAAAAACAATGGACAGTCATTTTTTCCTTCCCTTTGACCGAAGAAAAACTTCTTGGTTCAACCACACAATCATGGAATTGTCAACGACTTGAACTAGAGCAGGCAGTCGGGTTTGTCGGAAAACACACAACGGTACATTTCCTTGTAGATGTCTCACCAAGGCAAACAACAAAAAAGGAAGATTCATCCAAAAAGATCTTAAAATAAACCTGTAGATGAAGGTAGTGTTTAGTGATTCAAAATAAGTCATTCACAGAGAATCAGGAAGCCCTTGAGATCTCTTGTAGGTGAAAGTGGGAAAAGAAGACAGATGCATATCATTGGCGAGGGTCCAAGATGGCAGGAACATGTGGATTTGTAGGATATGTGCATGTAAATATAAGCAAAACTGTGTTATCTAGCTTTTCCTTGTATTTTCTCATTTATTAAAGCCCTTAGTTGTACAATGAGGACTTTGCAGATTTATTAGGAAGGAGGAAAGACACATTTTGGAGATATTCAACTACAGTCACAAACAAATCGGAATAACCCGTGGGAGCAACTACACCATGGAGTAAGACCATTTAATAATTGAGAAAATATTGAATGGGTTATTCACGAACCTCCAAACTTGCCACCGATTTGCACTCAACAGTGAATTTCAGGGCAGTTCATCTATTCACTAAGCTGTCAATTCGCCGAATACTGGCGAATTAACGGTGAATTTCGATGCAGTTCAGCAGCACCAAAATTGTCCCATAGAGAAGTAATGGTTCGTCTAATCACAGAAAGACGAACTGCACCGAAATGCCGACGAAATGCCCTGATTTTCGGTGTTTCAGTTCGACTAAACTGGGAAATCCCATAAGATTCAATGAGAAAACAACATGTTCTAAATTTTTTTTTTAAAAAAGACCATTTATTTTTTTCATTTTCAGCAACAACCTTTTTCATTTTTTTAGAACACCTTTTTGTGTTTGATGAAATTTATGTTTTCCAATTTTTAAAAGAAGGCTTTTTTCAAATTCTGTGACAGACCTTTTATTATTTTTTAAAGGACCTTTTTTATTATTTAGACACGTTTTTATTGGTTTAAACACTGATTAGGAGAAGGAGAGTTCCGCAGTTTTTTTTGTGGAATTCGCCAATGCCAATTTGGCGTTTATAGGTGACGTCCAATAACGGATTCGGCAAATCCAGTTTTATCAAAATACGGTGACCATTAAATAGTGAATTCATCATATTTTGGGTGAAATGGAGTCGCCGAAGTACGGCGAAAATCAAAGCACTGAAATTGTGTGCAATTGCTGTGCTTTGTGAGTAGACCTTTTAATGTGTTTCGAAAGATTGGTAAAGGATACCTAGAGAGCTGTATCACATGTACACAATGTTGAGGTTGGTCACTGGAAATGGGCTTTGGTCCTTAATTTCGTGTTTTATTGTACATCCTCTGTCTGCACTTTGTGTGGATTATTTTTTTAACCTGTTCAGGAGGTTTAGAAAAATGTACACAAGTTCTATTGCAAATACTGGGCACTGTGCATCTTGCACAGAGGATCTTCAGTAGCTGCTTGTTTCCAAGATGGTGGTAACCAATCGGAAATCCCCTTAGATCTTCAAGGAGACAGCACTGCTAAGCTTCTTTTTTTCTTCCCATTCATTGTTTTAAGTTGGAGGTGTCCATGTTGAATTTTTAAATATCTGGACTTCGAGGCATTCTTGATGACTGGTGTAATAAATTTGCAATGATTCAGTCAGGACTAGCCTTAGGCCCTTTTAACCACAAATTCTCCAAATTATTTGGTACAACGTAATTGTACTGAAAGCTCCGGAGTATCTAGATATTTACAAATATGACTGTTAAAATGGACCTTGGCCATTGTGTGCACAGAGAAGCCAAACCCTATGTGACATCCATTAAGGTATACTATAGGTGACATTTCTTGTTGACAGATATTGGCAAAACCATATTATCGATTCATTTATGGCAGCCATCTTGAAGGAAACGTAGTAAGCCTTTATAGAAGTACAACTTTGTGATGGTTGATTTGGAGTTCCTGAACTCAAAGCATTGGCACTCTCTAAGAATTAGTCCTCTTCCATTGTCGAATGATTTACAAGGCAATAGATTTCCTACAATTGTCCTTAACATATTTAGCAATCAGTGAGAAATTTTGATTCCAAAATGCTGATACATTAGACTTGTGTTGATTAAAATCCATCCTTTAATGATGATGGATAATGGTTTCCAAAAGACAGGTGCCATTGTGTCTCGATTTTTCAGTCACAATCCAAAATGTTCATTAAACCTTCCAGTAAGTTTGTAGAGTGAGAGACTGAGACCAACTGAAAGCCAGCCACAACGGCCATCATAGATTAAAAACAAAGGAAGGAAGGTATGTAGAAGAGGATAAAAGTCTCGCTGACTGCCTCAATGAATATTTTTGTTCAGTCTTTGCAGAAGAAAAGGAAGGAAAGGGACCTCAGTTAGGAGAGAACACTAAAGAGACATTTACATATCAGTTTACAGAGGAGGAGGTTCTACAGCAGCTGTCTAAAGTAAAGACAAATAAGCCAATGGGGCCTGATGGGATCCACCCTAAATTATTAAAAGAGCTCAGTGATGTAATAGCAAAACCATTAACAGATTTATTTAACCAATCCTTGTTAACGGGAGTCGTCCCAGAAGACTGGAAATTAGCAAATGTTGTGCCCATTTACAAGAAGGGTAGTAGGGAGGAATCGGGGAACTATAGTCCAGTTAGTCTTACGTCAGTAGTGGGGAAATTAATGGAAACCATGTTAAAGGAAAGGATTGTTGAACATCTAAAAACACATAGATTACAGGATCAGAAACAACATGGGTTTACCTCAGGGAGATCATGCCAAACTAATCTTATTGATTTTTTTGATTGGGTAACAAAAATAATAGACACAGGTGGTGCAGTAGACATTGCTTATTTAGATTTCAGTAAGGCTTTTGATACTGTTCCGCATAGAAGGCTTATCAATAAATTGCAATCTTTGAGCTTGGATTCCAATATTGTTGACTGGATTAGGCAGTGGCTGAGTGACAGACAACAGAGGGTTGTGGTAAATGGAGTTTATTCGGCGCAAGGTCTTGTTACCAGTGGGGTACCTCAGGGGTCAGTACTTGGACCCATTCTCTTTAATATTTTTATTAGTGATATTGCAGAAGGTATTAATGGAAAAGTATGTCTTTTTGCTGATGACACAAAGATTTGCAACAGGGTTGACGTTCCTGGAGGGATCAGCCAAATGACAAATGATTTAGGTAAACTAAAAAAATGGTCGGAGTTGTGGCAATTGAGTTTTAATGTGGATAAGTGCAAGATAATGCACCTGGGACGTAAAAACCCAAGGGCTGAATATAGAATATTTGACACAGTCCTAACCTCAACATCTGAGGAAAGGGATTTAGGGGTCATTATTTCAGAGGATCTAAGGGTAAGTAGTCAATGTAATAGAGCAGCAGGAAATGCTAGCAGAATGCTTGGTTGTGTAGGGAGAGGTATTAGCAGTAGGAAAAGGGAAGTGCTCATGCCACTGTACAGAGCACTGGTGAGACCTCACTTGGAGTACTGTGTGCAGTACTGGAGACCGTATCTCCAGAAGGATATAGACATCTTAGAGAGAGTTTAGAGAAGGGCTACTAAAATGGTGTACGGCTTGAAGGAGAAAAGTTACCAGGAAAGGCTTAATGATCTTAACATGTACAGCTTGGAAAAAAGACGAGACAGAGGAGATATGATAGAAACATTTAAATACGTAAAGGGAATCCAGAAGGTAGAGGAAGGGAGTATATTTAAAAGGAAACAAAATAGCAAAACAAGAGGACATAGTCTTAGATTAGAGGGGCAAAGGTTTAAAAGTAACATCAGGAAGCATTATTTTACTGAGAGGGTGGTGGATACATGGAACAGTCTTCCAGTAGAAGTGGTAGAGGCCAAAACAGTAATTGAATTTAAGCAAGCATGGGATAGGCATAAGGCTATCCTAAACAAAAGATAAATCCAGGTAAAGTATCCATGTAATTGGGCAGACTAGATGGGCCGAAAGGTTCTGATCTGCCAACATTTTTCTATGTTTCTATGTCAAATTCCTAATATTGAGGCCATTACGTGGATACTGTGTGAAGGGCAATTATTTAATCTTTTTCAGCCAGAAATTGGCCTTACACAGTTCTAGAACCTCCAACAAATGAAAACATCCTTATTCCAGGTTGGGTTAGCACCTAGAACCTTAATGCATTGTTCAATCTTCCAGAATTGTGCTTACTCCATTCTTACATAGTTACATAGGCTGAAAAAAGACATGCGTCCATCGGGTTCAGCCTCTCCCACATAACCTACTGCTGTTGATCCAAAAGAAGGCAAAAAACCCAGTCTGAAATATGCAACATACTGGGAAAAAATTCCTTCTTGTCCCCAGATTTCTCCTTGGATCAAGAAGCTTTTACCCACATATTAAATATTATAACCCTCAATATTCTGTGTCTGCAGGAAGTCATCCAGTCATTTTTTAAAAGTCTGTACAGACTCTGACCCAACCACCTCAACAGGCAGAGAATTCCACAGCTTTATTGTTCTCACCGT
Organism: Leptobrachium leishanense; assembly: GCA_009667805.1. NCBI lineage: Eukaryota > Metazoa > Chordata > Amphibia > Anura > Megophryidae > Leptobrachium > Leptobrachium leishanense. Next base: position 548,367,329 of record CM019063.1, read on the forward strand.
AAAATAACCCTTCCTATGCTTTAAGCTAAATTTGCTTTCTTCCAGTCTAAATGGATGACCCCTTGTCCTATGCATAGACCTGTTAATGAATAGGTTATCAGACAATGGTTGATAATGGCCCCGTATATATTTATATAAGGTTATCAGATCCCCTCTAAGGCGCCGTTTCTCTAAACTAAATAGGTTTAAGCTTGTTAGTCTTTCCTCATAACTTAACCCTTCCATTCCCCTTATTAATTTAGTTGCCTGTCTCTGCACTTTTTCTAACGCTATAATATCTTTTTTTAAGACAGGTGCCCAAAATTGCACAGCATATTCAAGGTGCGTCTGACCATTGATTTATACAGAGGCTAAATTATGTTTTCATCCCGTGAGTGAACTCCCCTTTTAATGCATGCCAATACCTTGCTGGCCTTGGCGGCTGCTGTTTGACATTGCACATTGTTACTTAGTTTGAAGTCTATGATTATTCCCAAATCCTTCTCCTGCTTGGATTTCCCTAACTCCGTACCATTTAGGGTATAAATTACTTGTGTGTTCTTCACTCCAAAGTGCATAACTTTGCATTTATCTAGATTAAATTTCATCTGCCATTTAAGTGCCCAGTCCCCCAATTTATCTAAATCCCTCTGCAGCGAAGTAACATCCTGCTCACATTGTATTACTTTTCCTAGTTTTGTGTCATCTGCAAACACTGATACATGACTTTCAATGCCTATCTCAAGGTCATTTATAAATAAATTGAATTCATTCTAGGAGAGACGTTCTCCTCCAGCTTCCATTCAGTTCTCTCAGTCAATGAAAATTCAATACTTGACACTTTTCTGTATTGTTTAACAACTGCAAAAGTAAAAAGCCCCAAAGGCAAACTTTTATGAGTGTATCAATTTACTGAAAACCCATTTAAGTGTCATGTTGAGTTTATAGATTTCCTTTCCCCTTCCCGGTGTTGATTAATAGCTTTCTTCATGTATGAAGAAGACATCACTTCTGCAAAAGACTCTCTGGTTACTTAAAACATGACCATGCTCAGTCAGGGCTCAAGAGAATGAAAAATAGAACAAGATGTAAACAAATATTAAAAATAAAATTGGAGACCTGCAGAAGCCCATTTTTTCAGACAATTTCTCGGATTCTGAGGAGAACTAGAGAGAATGGATGAAACAACTGCAAAACTCAACTATACGTACAACATTTTCCTCAAAACATGGACTCCATCAACCTTGTAGGCTAGGGTCAGACGAACGCATTTTTCGCATCGTCCGTAAAAAAGTGTGTCCGAACACATGGACGTACTTTTTCACGGAATACGCGATAGCGGTCATACGATGCGCAATGGCGGCTTACGGATCCAAACCAGGAAGCTTTGGGTGTGTGGACGTTATGTAGGCCAGCCATGAGCAGCATCTGACGTCTCCTAATCACACACACACGCCACTATGCGGACGCAGCGCACTCTGTACGTCAGTACTAGCGGTTCGACGTTCTTGCGAAAATGCGTTAGTTTGCCGCTTGCGTTGCGCGGCCGAACTTTCGTGCGGCCGTACTTCGTGTGTGGCTCTGCGTTGGACATCATTTGCTGCTACCATGGCCGTCATAAAGTGCGGGTAAACGCACGTTCGCACTGCGTTCGTCTGACCCCTGTCATAGAATGGTTACATTATTAATTTCCTTCATGTGGTGAGATGGGGAAATATGCCAGTTTTCTTTAAAAATCATTTCTTTGTTCTTCCTTTACCCCTTTTCCATCCATCACCCCCCTCCATAATGGTTGTGCTGTGAAACTTGGATGTACCAATGTTCAGTTATTGTACTTGTTATGAAATTACCCCATAAATGTTCCAGGAAATATCATCTACTCTTGGTTGTAGGAACGAAAGTTGATGAAAATAACGGATTACAGTCAGAGCTTCACCATTATGTGGGGACCTTGGAACTACTGAAGATAGTTAATAAATCTAAACCAGGGTTCTCAAACTCCGGCCCCAGATGTTTCTCAACTATACCTCCTATAATTCTCTGACCATTTATCGCATTCAAAGAATTTTGGGAATGGTAGTGTCAGGGTCTTCCCTGTAGTGGTTGGTAATAAAACTAAGGGGGCGTCGCTTGGCAGTAAAAGGTACAAAGGGGACAGGCAGAATCGTAGGTCGCGGTCACAAGGCTGTGCCATACACAAGTAGAAATTAGAATCACAAAATAGGAGCTAAGCCCAAGGGGACTACTTCATAACTTGAGCAAGGAAAGAATGGGCTAGCCAGCTTTTATACTCAGCAGATCCCTCTTGTCCAATAGGAGTCCTGTGACATCATCGGTGTGCACGCAACCTGGACACCATTTTGGTGGAGACCAGTCGCGGGCGCACACCTAGCCAGAGGCCTGGACGAGGCCTGAAGCATGGGGCTCCGTCGGGGACCGCCGTCCAGCGTTGGAGAAGCCAGCGCCTGACCTCCCTGGAGCTTGAGGACATGCCGAAGAGGTGAGCCGGCAAACACCGGGCGCAAGGCACCGCCAGGCAACCGGGTCAGCTGCCTCGCCACAACCCAAACAGAAATGCCGGGAGGGCGGAGAGGCGGTCGCACCTTGCGCCGAAGGGCCAGCGGCCATGACAAGTAGGCAATTACCATCTGGGAGGGCAGTGTTTGAGATCCCTGATCGAAACAATGATGGGAAGCTATACCTTGACATAGTAAACATTTCAGTAGTAACGATCTCCCACTAACAGAAATTTAACTTACAGTCATCGAGTACTACGGGTAAGAGAGAAGTCACTATGGTTAAACCCCAAACAAATGATTGGGCTAATTCAAAACAGGAGATGCAGATGTATCTACAAAAAGCAAACCAACGTGATGGTGAAAGCTGCACCATAACAAGACAATATGGTATTTCTTTGGACCTTTCTTTAAATTCTTTTTTAGAAAAAAACCCCAAAAAATTCTGGCGTGAAAGAGCCGAATGTTTATCCCCTCTAAGCAAACTTAATTTAGACATTCTCCAGCGGACCTTTCAATGTAAAAGCCAGAAGAAACTGAGGTCAGCTAACACTATCAGGGCTATTCAGAGAGCGGTGAAAACCTTGAGAATTGTCAGGAGAATGAACAATCTAGACCAAATAGTCAATTTGGAAAGTGAGATAAAATGGGAGAATTTGTCTGGCTTGACCATTTTGACTTAGAATTTTCAATTCTCCAGTCATTCTCAAGGTTTACACCTCTCTCTGAATAGCCCTGAGTATATAAATATTTATATTGGTCTCTGGGATTGATAATGGTAAACATGTTTTAGTTATACTATCATTTTAGGGTTTGTGTCTTCCAATTTTAACTTTGTACTTCTTTTGGTATCATGTATTTTGTATTAATGCTTAAACCCTTAAATTAGGATTCCTAAAATACTGTATTTCTGTACACAAGGAGAGGTCCAAAATCCAATATGAAATAATGATCTTAACCTCCCTGGTGGTCCGATTCTGACATATTTTATATGTCAGAATCGGTCCAATTTATTCTGGCCCCCTAGCGGTATAAGTGAGGCTTGGTAAACTTTCAATACTGAAAGCGGTATCCCGAGCCACACTCGGGCCGATACTTACATGTCCTGCGCTCCCTCGCTGTCCCTGCAGTCACACTGCAGACGATCGCAAGAGATCCAGGCAGTGTGACTTTGCAAGAGGCTGGAGGAGACTGTGGGGATCAGCGAGGGAGCGCAGGACATGTAAGTATCCAGCCCGAGTGTGGCTCGGGGATACCGCTTTCGGTAAAATCGAATGATCGTGCTCTACCAATTTCAGTACTTTGAAGACCTCAAAGCCAATCTTGGTGAGGAAGCCCCAAGTGTTCAGAAGGTCAACAAGTGGTTTAACAAAGTCAAGTATGGACATTTTGACGTCTGATGAACCAAGAGAGGGATGCCCCTCAGGTCCACAGGTGAGACCATGGTGACCGATGTCAAGAAATAACTGGATCAGGAAACTCAAACCATTGTTAAAAGGTTTGTGGAAGAGTTCCAAGTTCCAAAACCAAGAATGCTGAGGCTTCTTCAAGACGAGTTGGACTTAACCAAGAAGTGTGCCCTCTGGGTTCCTCGCTTGTTGAACCTATGAGTGCAGCGAAAACGTCAGTCAAGCTGTCCAGGAGCAGTTGCTACATTGAAAGAAGATTATTGCGTGGAGAAAAATGTGTGGAGATTGGCAGCGATTATTTTGAGAGACGCTGAATAAACAAGCTTTCTTTGAAAAATATATATTTTTTTGAATTAGCATTATTCCACTGATTGTAATCTTATTTTTGGGCCTTCCTCTCATAGATTACACTGGCTGCACTTATCCCGAACATGCATGTTTTCATAAGAATAAAGCAAAGTGCTACACAAAGGATTGACGTATGACAGAGGTAATGAGTTCTAAAGGCTCGATGGATAAGCAGGACACACTATTGTATGTAAATAATCTCATTATCACATGGCACAGAAGGATAGTATATGATATTACAATGGACCAGATCAAAATGGCGGTAGGAAGAGGTTTCGTACGGCCAGCCTTTTATAGTCCATGGATTTATAAATGATCCAAAACAAAAGCCCTCTTCTAGCTTGTTATAACTAGTTTCTTATTATCACGGAAAGCCATCAATGCATGGCACGTCCACGCCGGCAATCGGTGCGCCTGGCTGTCTGTAACAGTTGTGACAGCTCACTTGCAGGTACACAATGTCCACAACAAGTCACACAAAGGGCCACAATGAGATTGTTTGCAACCTCGTGTCTGCCTTACATCTGCTGTGCTAGGCAGACTTCGCCACCCTTGCCGAGAAGTCTTGTCACTTTGTTCGTTAATGGTTTACATTTTGCATAATTTGGCAGCGTTGGCAGGGTCCCCTGGGCATACAGATTTACGTCCATATGCATGTTTTTTGTGAACAAGCGTGCCATCTCATCAGGTGGTGTAAGACTCTGAGATTTTGATAGGAGACACAATGCCACTTCCTGGCGAGATCCGAGATTGAAACCGACAAACCATACCAGATGTTTTTTCACATATATATATTTTAGTAACACTGCATTTCAGACACACATTGGATTCCGTGACGGAACTTGAGTTGATGTACTGACCATTGTGCTATTTCCATGGATTTGATGACACCTCCAATCACTGAAATTAAGGTAAACCACCTACAAAAATATATAATGTGAAATTCAATAATACGGAACCTCTACTCCACTCTCCACCATTTGAATTAATTTCCGCTATAGGTGGAACATGGTGTGGAGGAAAACTAGTCTGGTGTTTGAGTGGGGTTGAATCGAAGGGGGTTATTCACTGACCAACAATCTTTCATCAAAAGAACGATAGCTATGGTGGAATGTGTGTGGTGAAAACCCAGTGAATTCTGCATGGAACTGCCATTGTAGTACACCATACCTTTCACCATTCTTTCCACCATCGTTTCTGTTGAACATGACTAGTGAAGTTCTCAGAATGGTTTCAAAGGGGTTCACACTGATGTTTCGGTCGTAGATTTCACCGTAGACTCCACTGGTTTTTCAGTGGAATTTGATTCAAATGTTCCAACTGTAGTTTGTAAGGGAGGTCCATGGGGATCACCGCTTTAAAATCACTTAAGTATATTCGCGGTATTGCAAACAATGGTGACACAACGTTAAGTTAAGAATAGTTGTACTTTACTCATTTTATGGAAGAATAATGGAGGAACTGTTGCTCAGTGTTGTTCGCAATTTTTTTAAAGAATCTTCACCTGCCATTGTTAAATTTTGCTTTTATGGACAGTCGAAGTTCATCATAGTTGCAACAACACTGATTTCTACTGTTCGCAACAGCATTTCTTGAAATACGGAATTGAGCTTTGAACCATGAACCTTGGCTTGAACATGGGGACACGGACAAGTAAAAGAAGAGGACGTTCACTAAAGCGCTCTACAAGTTTGAAGACAAAGCCTTACATAGAACATAGTCTGGAAATTCTAATCAGACTCAACAATCCATAACAGGATACAAAATGGAAAACCTTGATTCCCCAAATGAAATGGACTCTGTTCCAGAGGAACCGGCTGGGTGGAGTAGAGGCAATGTCACCGCTCTGCATGGAGAGAGCCTGTGGAGTCATGGGCTCGATCCCAGCGAGCAACCTCTCCAGTAAGTGTCCTTGGCAAGACACCCAACGGTACATACTCGCCACCCAGGACATACTTGAAAACGAGAGAAATCTCAATGTATCCTTCCTGGTAAAATCCTTTCTCAAAAAAAATAAAAAAAATAAAAATGGAGATCAGGATTTAAGCACCTTCAGTAACACTTGTTCTTAGACATGGTGGTCATAGTTATAGCGGTATAGTAGTTTTAGAAGCTCCCAATGAACACTGTTGTGCTGGTCAGCCTTCCAGAGGAGTGATGGAGCCCACCAATAAGTGTTACTAGGGAAGGCAGATATTTTCAACAGTCTACGAGTTTCTACAATTTGCGATCCAAATGTCCATGTCTATCATTTTGTACGATGACTGCTGTTGGTGCTGGATATCTCCACATAATAACAGAACGCACTGCTGACCCAGACAGCTCTACCAGACCTCAAACCGACTTTCCTGCATGCTTATTAATGTGTCTCTTGAAGGTTATTGAGCTCTCCCATTCCATAATGAGTTTTTGCAAAGCTTGTAATTGGTGTGAAATAACCGAATCCAGTGATTAGATGGAGCGTCTGCATGACTTTTGGCCATGCAATCTATGAAGCTCCATAGAAGAAAAAAAGTAAACTCAGGACAGGTAAGAGGATAATTACATGGGATTAGCTAAATGAAAATGGATCACAAAGCTAATGTTTAACTGTGGTAAATGGTACACTAACACAGGCGGTGAAAGAGGCCAAAGATAATTACACAGAGAATTGATGGGTAACAAAGGGAGCATCATTTTATCAACAAGACAATAAATGGACATTTTAGCCTTTTTTTTTTCAAAATATTTTTTAATATTTGACATTTTGCAACTGTGGAATTTGTTGTTGACTACTTACGCTCAAAATTGACGAGTAGCTTTTCATCCTGCTATGCACCTTATATGTGGAGATAAATGCTGGTTTCACCAGCTGCCATGAATTGTACAGCTACCAAACAATCAACATGAACGTAACACAAACAATAAAAGGGCTGGTTTCTCCAGGCTCCTCCGATGTCGTTCACAGGTGCCATCACACACTTTATGCCTCACTGATTGCCGTCTTGATTACCAAAATATTTGTTTTGCTTAAGACATACAACATGGGCAAAACATAGACGTATACAGGAGATAACTAATGTCCATTCTTGAGTTACTCAGTTACCTCCTAAAAGAGTATGGCGGACGCCAACGTTTGCCCACAAAGAACCAACATCAGGCAAAGTTTCATGGGTGAACTCTCATATCAACTGGATATATACAACACACTTGTCTTCTAGATAGTGTCCACATGGCTCTTGGCGTTTCTTGCTTCATTTCTGCAAGATCTACCAATCTCTCTGGCCGTCATTAATTCTGAGAGACAGATGGAATATTCACTTGTGAAACACAGGAGTGGTCTATCAAATGTGGACGCTTTTCTAAGTTGTCTATCCTCTATATAAAAGGTTGCCATGAATCTAAACTGGTCCAAGAGAAATCCAAGACTGAACATCGACTCAAGGAGCCAGACGACCATACTGGAACTGGATCCACTTCTACAGAGTGGATCGTTTCTTCCTGGTTTTCGTCCATCTGTATCAGAGAATGTCCAGCATCTCAACCCAAAAATATAAATATTCAGTTAAAAAGAAGTTACTTCACGTTTAACAAGCGTTTGTACATGCAAGTCTACTTGGATAAACGCAACTTATTTTTCGGTCTGACATCAAACTGGAATTAAAAAGTAGTTATATGAAGCTGTGGGGCAGTAGTCCAATACCTCACTTTTTTAGCCATATGCAATGAGTCCCTGATAGAGGGCAGTTTTTGACTTGCGTTTCTTGGAAATATGAAGAAACACCAAGCTCTTCAGCAAAATAGCCAATGCTACATAATTCATTGAATAGAAACTTGTTGTCAGTGGCCAATGAGAATATTCATGTAGAGCAAGGCTACAAATGTGTCGAGGAGCTTGCGGTGGTTTAAAATATGGTGGTTACTTACATAGTAATGTGTCCAAATGACGTCAAGGTCATCCATACTGGGAGTTGGCTGGAACATCCATCCACAGGTGCTAATGATAAACTGGGATTCAGTTGATGTAGGTGAAAGACTGTTAGAATAAAGTTTTATTCATTTATGTGCAATGTCCTTACAAGTAAAAACTTGCCACATCAATTACACTACATACCAGAAGCCAGGAGATTCGCTCCTTGGGAATGAAGTCTTTTTGGCTAGCCTACTGCCCAAATGAATGAATGTTGCACATATATCTTCGGCAAGGGGGAAAAATAGACATGTGAGTTAATTTACCGCAACACTGACATTATGATATATACTTTAATCCTGGTCTACTTACAGTTCCTCATGAGACAGTCTCTTCGCTATGATCAGATCAGAAGGTTTGAGAGCCCCAGGGGCTTCCACATCGGGTGCTAATCCATTTTAGAGGGTTTCGAATTATAGGATACTTTATTATATATTAAAACAAAAACATTGTTACACTTTGTGACATGAAAGTTATGTTTACGGCATGTGCCAAGAAACATTTATTATACATATGTAAATGTAAGCCCCTAAATCAAGGGTGCTCAACCTTGAACCACCAGATGTTTTGGAACTAGATTTCCCCCCAAGGCTCAACTTAATGAACAGCTGAGTATCATGGGAGATGTAGTTTTGAAACATCTGGATGGCCAAGCCTGAGCACCCTAGATTTAAATCTTGACGAGGAACAATGTAGGAAACAAAAACAAGCTCATCCAAAGACAACAATCTTTGCTTTATGTTAACGATTGCAAAGCGTATCAATTATAAATGGAAAGAGTGGTTTATATTTTCTAGAACATGCTCATGTAAGAGTAAAAAAGCACTTACCAGTTCTTCACAACAGACATACAAGTCTGACCACTTTGCCCTTGTTGGCCAATTTAGATACCACAAATCTCATTCATGAATCTTCACGGCTTAGTTTTGTTGTGGTGCGACACACCTTAGTCGTCACATCATTGGCTCGAACCGTTGACCGATGTTGACTTCTTAGCCACTTTGAGTGGAACTCTAGTCACCATAACCATTTAATTTATTTTAAAAAGGTCATGGTATGATCAGTGTTCCTCCGCCAGCTGTACTAGGGTCACTGTGACAACCCTTCAAAAGTGGAGAATTTCCCTCCACACTGAAGGCCGTCAACCACCGATGGCCACCCATGGACCTACATTGTGTAGGTTGATTGCTTCAACGTCTGCAACGAGAGGTGTCTGTTGGCTGCGTGCGAGCTAGTTGGGCACATCCCGATTGTCATGCAGCAGCACATGCAAGCCGGGCGACTCCCGTATGATGCAAACAGGTGGAGAAGTTGTGGACTCCTTTTAAATGCCCTGGCCAAATTTTGGAGGCAATATCAACTTCACTTATAAATTTTGCACATTTTGAGGCAATATCCACTTAAAAAAACATTCTTGACATGTTACAGGTTTTGAACCATTATGGATTCAGATTAGAGTTTTCCTTTAGGAGTTGGACAGGACCATTTGAGTTGTTCAAATTCGACAACAAGGACTTTTTTGAGCTTTATCTGAATTGAGTGAAAGGTTTGGAATGGGCATTTTACTGGATCCATGTAGTATCACCAAGGAGAGATATTCCTTGTGTACCGAAGACAATACCATATGCAGATCAGATGTAGCATCGCCCGACAATCATTTCGGCCTTGTTAAGCCTCGTCGGGTGGGTATACCTATACCTCCCTAGGCACCTCAAGCAAGGGGTCCACATCTGGATTACCCTTTAGACTCCTAGTGATCAAAACCAAAATAGTTCTTCACCAAGCTGTCCAGATCGCACATATTGACTTGAATTATTTGTTTTGATTAACATGTTTATTTAAAGCTGGTAAATAACTGAAGGAACCCCCCACCCCAAACCAAAAACAGATAATATACTGAAACGACCCCTTATGTGAATGTCCTGGCAGAGGAAACTTCTATTGCTAGAGATCTAACCCACCATGCATTACAATAGTCATTCACCTTGCGAAGCGTTAAAAGGAATTTTTGAAGGACTTGGGTGATGAAGACATCAGTAAAAGACAACATAGAAAATTCCTCATAAAGTCTATTCCATGCTTCACCATCACCCAGTCTCTTCAAATCATGTCCGCCCATGGAAATGTGGCAAACAAATGACGAATCCTAACTGCATTGGAAAATGTAGATGTCACGGGTAAAGTTCTTGTCTTACTTTAAGCACAAACAAAATATGTCGAGGCCACTGCATGGGCTTTCAGTCCAACGGTTAAGACGTTCCATGAAATTCCTGGTCTTAAACTCTATTGATTTAAAAGGAGGACATTTTCCCAGTCCTAGTGTAACCGACAACTAATAGGCCCCCATTACATTCTTCGCGCATTGCGTGTTGCGTGGGCAAATGCGCATTTGCGCGAGGGGCAAAACCCTTTGCGCTGAACATCATATTACAGCGTTCGCGCAAACGATGCGCGTTATCGTTTAACACGGATGGACCTGTGCGAGCGTGATGAACTGTGCGCGTCCTATACTTAACATTGTGAGCGCAAATGCGTTCGTGCGCTGGTATGCGGATGGTATTACAGTCGATGTGCAACTTTTCCGAACGACGTTTGCGCGTATAATTTTAACGTCTTTGAAAAGCTGGTGGTAACGGCAAATCTGAACGTTCTGGTCGAAACAAAATACACCAGCACGAAAAAAAATACAGCCTAGTATAGTTACACATTCTACACATACCCAAACAATAAAATTGTGAATTCGTGCGTGTTTTTATTATTGCTGCAGCATATATACACAGATTTATTTTGACAGGTGGAAAAACTTAAGGGAGTCAATTAAGGTTCTTAATTCTGATTGGCTGAATCCCGCGCAAAAACAGTTGGCACACTGATTTACATGCGCTACGTTACTGCGCGCATATTACACTTCGTTTTGCACATCATTTTTACGAACGTTTTTTTTGGACGGATGAGAAAATGCGTTCGGATCGGAATACCACGTTAATTTTCGCGCAATAACGCTGGACGATGCGCGCAAAAAAATTTGCGCTGCGCTAACGAAATTGCGTGAAGAATGTAATAGGGGCCATAGTTTGTAATTCCACAGTCTGATTTTTTCTTCTTTAAAGGGATACTCAGCTTTTTAAGGTGGTCATATTGCCTGAAGTATCCCATTTTTTCCCCAGCCTTCTATCTTTTCCCGATCGGCTGATATTGCTGAGAGAAGCGGTGGACTTTACTCCGCCCTCCCAGCTGTCAATCAGCCGATCGGGTTTCAAGGTCCCGCGTTTTGGAACTCTCGGCAAAGCTGGGACGTCATCGCGCTACAAGCGCAATGACGTCCCATCTCTCCGGCAGAGTCGCGGGAACGCGCAGGAGAAGGAGCCGCTGCCTCCTCTTCCTTCTCCTCCGCCTAAGAGTTTTAGACGAGCAGGCGGGGTGAACTTCAGCTCACCTCGCCGCTCGTGAACGTGCGCTGCTCCGCGCATGTGCGGTTGAATGAGCAGGATTCCGGGAGGAAGCCTGCTGATTGGCTGGTTTACGTGATAGGCGCGCATGCGCGCTTTGCACGTAAACCTTTAGCCAAGTTCCAACTTTACCACGACGGGAGCGGAAGAGGAGGAAGGTGAGTAAAAAAAAAAAAAACCCCGTTGGAAAAGTGTCGTTTTTAGGGTATTACATTAATAAAAAAAAATAAAATATATATATATATATACACACTGAATGACTAGTTAGGGCAAAAGGTTTAATATAATGTAAAAAAATAGGGGGGTGATTTTCAGCCTGGAGTGTTCCTTTAACTATGACCTATTAACTCATTACAGCCCGTTCAACATTGAGCTAGGAAAGAGAAAAAGGAGCCGCATAGCATATAGTACCAGGAGCGAACGTTGGGTATTTCTCGACTACATCTACTTTACTGATCTCCATCTGCACTTAACTAAATAAAACAAACAATAAAAAGCAATGTGGGTCGAAAGTAAAGATAATTAAGAAAAGGAAAAACCTCTTATTGTAGAAATACGTGTTTGAGTTGCTGGACCTGGAAACAGCCGGGGGACGTGATCTGCCTTGTAAAGTACTATTAGTTGATGGGTATATGAAGATACCTAATCATCACATCATTAGCAGGCCAATCTCTTCCAGGTACAATACTGGCCTCCAAGCTGAAGGGTGGCCTCATAACACCTCAGCAAGCTAACCAGAAGTGCCTTATAGCCATGAGGCAAGGAAACTACATGAGATAATGGCATTTTAATGGGCCCTCATAAATTTGGGTTCATTACAGGCGCTCCCAAACAAGCTGGGCGAATGGCTGTAACCCAGGAGACTTGGGTGGAAACACCTCTGCAATAAATCCAGATGGAGAGATAAAGAGAGCCGGCACTTTGAAGGCATTGTCCTGAGGGTGAGGAATATATTTCTGGTATGTGACCTCTTTCCTGCAGGCAGGACCTGCTTCACTTCAAAGAGTGGAAGCTGCTACTCCCTGACAACAGGTAAGGCGCGGAACATCTGCTGGAACTGAACGGCGAGATCACTTCTCTAATGGGCGCAAAACACATTCCGAGATAAAAATACATATTTTCATATTAGTGCAGGAACTATAATTAGTGCTGCCATAAGACTGCTTTAACGAGGGAGGATTATTAACGAGGGGGGGGGGCGGTCACATACGACGCAGGTGAGCATTTACGATAAAACTGCAGACTTTTTAATTTCATTTTAATTTTCTTTAAGGGACTTTAGCTTTTTTTATTGTATTAACCTACTGAGTGCCAATAGGGGCGCGAGATATTTTTCTCACCTTTCCGGCGCAGAAAGATTTAAAAAAAACAATCCCACTAATTACTAGAATGTATGAAACCCCTCTATATGTTTTATTAACACGTTTTGAGACGATATAACAAGATAAAAAAAAAAAGAAGGTATTTGAGTTTATTTATAATACACCTTAGCGGTTTCTTATCTTTTCGCGTCTTTCCAGTGTATATCACAATCCTTTTTTGGCTGCTCCTTTGATTATATCATTTTTAAAAATTATTTTTATTGCGAGAAAAAAAAAAAATAGTATAAGAGGATCGGCTCGTTTTTCGTGATTTCAGACATTTTCGTGTATTCAGTGTGGGAAATGTTTTGCCCCATAGACGTCATTGTTAAAAATATTCCCGTTTTAATTCAATATCTAATAAACCGTTTATTATTATATTCTGTAGTAAAGAGTCTCTTTATATATATAGATTTTTTAGGATCTTTTAAGCATTTTTTTGAAAATTACCGAAGTGGAACTGAAATTCCGAATTGAACGAAAATGATTTCCGATTCCGAAAATTTTTCGTTTCGGATCGGAAATCATTTCGGACATTTTCAGATCGGATCGGATCGGATCCGATTCGGAAAATCGGCAGAATCCGAATCACCGAATCGGGCCGACTCGTGAAAAAAAAAAAACGAATCGGTCCGAAACGAAACGCACATCCCTAAAAGAGACTTTTTACTACAGATTAATGGAATAAACCTTTTATTAGATATTGGGTAAAAACAGGAATATTTTTAACATTGAAACCTATGCAGGGTTATTCAGAGAAGGGTGAAAACCTTGAGAATGACTGTAGAATTGAAAATTTTAGGGCAAAATAGTCAAACCAGAAAAATTTTCCCATTTACAGTGGCAAGAACAAGTATGTGAACCCTTTGGGATTACGTGGAGGTTTGCATGAATTGGTCATAAAATGTGCTCTGATCTTCATCTAAGTCACAACAATTTGAAAAACACAGTCTGCTTAAAATAATACAACACAAACATTATATGTTTTCATGTTTTTATTGAACATAACATGTAAACATTCACAGTGCAGGGTGGAAAAAGTATGTGAACCGTTGGACTTAATAACTGGTTGACCCTCCTTTGGCAGCAATAACCTCAACCAAACATTTCCTGTAGTTGCAGATCAGACCTGCACAACGATCTGGAGTAATTTTGGACCACTCCTCTTCACAAAACTGTTTCAGTGTAGCAATATTCTTGGGATGTCTGGTGTGAATCGCTCTCTTAAGGTCATGCCACAGCATTTCAATGGGGTTGAGGTCAGGACTCTGACTGGGCCACTCCAGAAGGCGTATTTTGTTTTGTTGAAGCCATTCTTTTGTTGAATTACTTGTATGCTTTGGGTCATTGTCCTGTTGCATCACCCATCCTCTGCGGAGCTTCAGTTGGCGGACAGATGGTCTTACGTTTTCCTGCAAAATGTCTTGATAAACTCTGGAATTCATTTTTCCATCAAAGACAACAATCCGTCCAGGCCCTGAGGCAGCAAAGCAGCCCCAAACCATGATGCTCCCTCCGCCATGTTTTACAGCGAGGATGAGGTTTTGATGTTGGTGCGCTATGCCTTTTTTTCTCCACACATAGTGTTGTGTGTTTTTTCCAAACAACTCAATTTCGGTTTCATCTGTCCACAGAATATTTTGCCAGTAGTGCTGTGGAACATCCAGGTGCTCTTTTGCAAACGTCAAACGTGCTGCGATATTCTTTTTGGACAGCAATGGCTTCCTCCGTGGTGTCCTCTCATGTACTCCATTCTTGTTTAATGTTTTCCTTATTGTAGATGTGTCAACAAAAATGTTAGCATGTGCCAGAGATTTCTGTAAGTCTTTAGCTGACACTCTAGGATTCTTCTTTACCTCATTAAGCATTCTGCGCTGTGCTCCTGCAGTCATCTTTACAGGACGACCACGCCTAGGGAGAGTAGCAACAGTGCTGAACTTTCTCCATTTGTAGACAGTCTGTCTTACCGTGGACATAGGAACATCAAGGCTTTTGAAGATACTTTTGTAACCCTTTCCAGCTTCATGCAAGTCAACAATTCTTGATCGTAAGTCTTCTGAGAGCTCTTTTCTGCGAGGCATGGTTCACATCAGGCAGTGCTTCTTGAAACCAGTAAACCCAAAACTGGTGTGTGTTTTTAAAGGGCAGGACAGCTTTCAGCAACACATCCAATAATATCACACTGATTGGACTCAAGGTTGGCTCACTCCTGGCTCCAATTAGCTCTTGGAGAAGTCATTAGGCTAGGGGTTCACATACTTTTTCCACCCTGCACTGTGAATGTTTACATGTTATGTTCAATAAACATGAAAACATATACAGGTTATCCAAAGAGATTCGAAAAGTCACCGCACGTTCGGTGACTTTTCGTTCTCTTCAATTCGGTTCCTTTTGCCGATTGCATTTCGGTGACCCTGCGGTGTATTCAGCAAGCACCACAGGGTCCCCGAATTGCAGGGAAAAGCTGCCGCAAACCTGACGAAAACTCACCGAATGCACGCTGAAAACAAGCAAAAACATCTGGATTAACCTTCGAAAAAACGAACAGGAGCCGAACAGGAGCCGAATCACACAGAGCCGAAGCAGCTGTGACGTAGAGGAGGCAGTGAATAAATTAGCAAAACCATTTGTATGAATCTGGGAAAATGAAACGCTGTTTGCAAAGAAACTACTGAGCGAAAATGTCTGAATTTTCACAGGAGGTCCAGGGAATGATAATAAAGAGGGCTGTTACAAAAAAAATAAGCAAACTGAAAAAAAATCAAAAAGAAAATCGGACTTTTAATTTTTTTTTAAAAATTCAGAAAAATGCTTAATGTATCCTAAAAAATCTATAAATAAAGAGACTTTTTGCTGCAGAATTTTATAATGAACGGTTTATTAGATATTGAATTAAAACGGGAATATTTTTAACATTGAAGCCTATGGGATTCTCCTGAATAAATTTGCCGAATTAAACCACCGAATGGCAGGGCATTAGGGGAACCTTTCACTGCTGGTTTGTGTTCTCTGAATAGTCGAAGCAGTGCTTCTCTATGGGGATTTCTTTGCCCTCGAACAGGGACCGAACAGGCACCGTATGTGCAGGCAATTCGCCAGGATTTGGCGAATTGTCTGCTCTCTGGATAGCCGAATGGTCAGGAAAGGTAACCGAACGCGGATTTTCACTGTCCGGTTACCTTTCTCAAGCAATTCGGATCTCTTTGGATAACCCTGATAATGTTTGTGTTGTATTATTTTTTAAGCCGACTGTGTTTTTCAAATTGTTGTGACTTAGATGAAGATCAGAGCACATTTTATGACCAATTCATGCAAACCTCCACGTAATCCCAAAGGGTTCACATACTTTTTCTTGCCACTGTATCTCACTTTCCAAATTGGCTATTTGGTCTAGATTGTTCATTCTCCTGGCAATTCAAGGTTTTCACCTCTCTCTGAATAGCCCTGATGGTGTTCGCCTGAATAATGAAACCACTGAAGATCAGGACATTTCTTTGCTGTTCGGTGTCTCTGAACAGATTAACCATTACTTCTCTATGGGGGCTTTCACTGCCGTTGAATAGGCACCATACTTGCTGGCAGTTCACCAAAATTTGTGTGTGAGTATATGAGAGAGCTCCACAGCAATAAACCTCACCGTAATGTGCGCCGTGTATTATGAGCATTCAGTGTTATATGGGAGTACTGATTTATGAGTAAGAGTAGTTACAAAAAAAACATAAAAAGCGGGGGGGGGGGGGGGGGTGTGACACCATGAGTTACCGCATCGGGTGACACCAACCCTAGTGACGCCACTGTCAAGGATACCTGTATTCCAGACCCTTTGGCTTCTATCCACTGACCTTACTTGTCCTCCGCCTGCCCCCGACCATTGGCTTGCTCTGACTAAGCGTCTCAAATTGTGCCTTTAGAAACCGTGCCAAGATCTCTCCAGTAACCCATAGATACAGTATGTGAAGAGTCCCACCAGAAGCGGCAAAACTGAATGTCAAATACGTCTTCTCTGCTCAAGTGATACAACAACCCCCCAATGACCATTCAGGCTTTAGTTGGACCAATATGTAGGCAGTCGCCTCATGGAAACTGGAAGCGGTTAATATTTGTGTGATACATCAATGTGCATGTGGCGGTCATGTAAATACAGACATACAAAACAAGATTCATCATTTTAGCTGTCTCTAAAACCAGCTTTTGTTGGTGGATCCCCCAAAACTCAATATGGTTACCACTGATGACATCATGACAGTTCTGGAGCAGAGACGATTCTGCCGGCTCATGAGCACTTACTTTTCAAGTACAGACATAATGATGGGAGGTAGAACCAGGATAGGCATAGGAAGCACCACTCGAGTGAGCGCCGTTTCTATCAAAGCCTGGGGAGAGAAACAGAAGAAGACATGTGTGTCTTTAGGTGAGGGACATTATTAATATTGGTGAAAATAATGTCATACAAGCAGCACCCCAACGTGCTATAACGCATTTGTTTAAACAACTCGAAGATATATAAAGGCTGAATATCCCTTATCCTAAATCCCCAAATCTTCGGAGTGCCGACTTGAGACTAAACCTGGAAAATTCCACCCCTGACCTCATGTAACAAGGACACATTATTAAAATATTGTAGAAAATGACCTTCAGGCTGTGTATAAAAGGTGCAAATGAAGCATAAATGTATCTTATAGCTCATTATTATATGAAAATATTCCAAAATGCGGAACAAATTCCATATCCAAAAAGACAAGAGGTCTCAAGCATTTCAGATAAGGGGTACTTAAAGGTGTAGATCAACATTCGTGAGACGTGTCACGTTCCAACAAGAGGAACAGCAGGAATCATCTCTTGTTCGGCGCGTTTAACGATAATGCGATGACCTTCGCAATGGAATATCTGGGTATAATGTGAAGGATATCTGGCAAGTCACAGCTTTACCTGCAATATAAGAAATAACGGAGTCATGATGGCATCACAGGTCAAGATTAGCTCCTGAAAGCCACATGTTTCACTCATGGATGACACGAACTACGGACCAAAATGACACCGGAGTTTAAAAGATTTGTCTGAAACTTTAATGTTCCTACTTCAGGAAACAATTAAAGGTTAAGGAGGCATCAGGACAGTCTGACCATCATTCTGAGATACTGAAGCTCCTGATCCATGACATAACTAAATCTTGAGCCAACACGATGGGACTCGAAGAACTGTTAAAATGGAGTTGATGGTTCTTCACCTTTGATAGGAATTTAGATAATAATAATCACTTTCCGTGAGGTTACTCTTGGTGAAGATTGAAAAGTTGACACCAAAGGGCTATGAGGTCACATACTGGTAGTCATGGGTTCTAGTTGACATCACATGACAATAGGACCACATTCTGAGATTTAAAAAGAATAAATCCAAACATGGGGAAACAGTCTTGGCCACAAAATGCATCACAATCTTATTAAGACCAGTAGATCCTGGAAGCCTTGAAAGATACTAATAACCCAACATACTCCAGATGTCTTGGAACTTCATCTCCCATTATGCTCATTGCTCAACAATTCATTAGGTTGGTTGAGCTACATGGAAGACCTCTTTCCAAAACATCAATGTCATTGTTGTTGACCTCTTCCATATGGGAAACTAAATGCGTGGTCTACCTAACCCTGCACTCTTCCCATTCTTAAGTTAGATCCAAAAGAAAAGAAGAAGCTGCTCAGGGTAAGCTTGGGCTCACGGATGCACACATTTTATCATGATGAGCAGTAAAAAAAAAAAAAAGGATGTTTATGAGCAATATACAATGAAAATACGGACATGGTGCCAAAACATCTATTTATGATTTCTCGTCAGCATATAGCACTAAATGAGCTGCATGAGTGGGCCCAAGATGCTCTTCTGCTGTTCCTTTGATGTTCCTTTGCTGCTGGATCCATAGTTGCTGGTCTGTGTGGGATTGTGGGATTTAAATAGAACGCCAAGCTGTGCAACCTGCTTTAGAGCAATACATGGGCATGGAGCATCCTTATTGTTGACGTTCTACTTTGGTGGCCACTTCCACTTTTGTTTGGAGCTAGTGAAAGTTTTTGGGAGAAGAGGAAGCAAGAGACCAACCTCATGCATTCAAAGACAAGGAAGCTCCGGGCTAGGGGACTTAAAAGGCTTGTGAATAGAATCAGCACTCGTACGATGCATGCACATCTCATTACACAGGTCTTCTTCCAGTAGGGAGTGCAAGAAAATCATCTAAATGCGGCCAAAAAGCTGGAAAAATTCAGGGTGAAAGGTTTAACTGGTATTACGAGCAACTTGTACCACCTACAAAACCGAGGTATTCCCAAAAAAAAACGTTTTCTGTGAACTGGTGCTGTCTGCACACGATCATCACCAATCCATAGTTCTGCACAGGCGCTGTGTAACTTGCATCTGAAAGTATGCAAGTTGTGCAAGATACCTAATTTGTTAATGCTGCTCCCGTGCCGGATCCCCGTTCTGCCACCAGCAATCTTTCGTGCCTTTCTCCAGCCCTTAGCCGAAGCTTAAGGACAGGTACACTGAAAGACCGGTGATAACATTCCCCAGAAATGAAGCGGCACTCAGATCTTGGGGTTAGAACAGTCAGAGAGGAACTGAGCCTTTAATGAGCTAGATATAAACAGTGCCAGGCGGGCCTAGCGGCCAAAGGAAAAATGACACCCTGACGTCTTGCTGCGCTACATTAGGAATCCCTCTCCTGGCATCTTGCTCTGCTATATCAGAAATCCCTCCCTGGCATCTTGATGTGTGGGACACATAATGGCATTAACTCTGGACACCAAGACGCAGCACAACATTCCAACAAAACAGAACAATTGAAGATTGTGGGGAAACAGGTGATCCCGTTTTTACACTATCTGACAATGGGGCAATGTTTGCCCAACGAGACAGACTTTCAAAGACCACTCAAACCTTTCATAGATGTAAACAAATTCTCGATAGCGGAGTTGGAAAAGGCTACAGTGACCCACACAGAAATCATTAAGGATAGGAACAGACAAGCATAGACAGTAACAAAATTAACAATAAAAGTATTCATACATAACACAGACAACACAAACAATCTACACCTAGAATTGTAGGTACAATGTGATTTCAACATAGGAGAGGGCAGCAAATAATATAGAACATCAGGCCTGCACCTCCCAAACGCATCTCTCGGTCCATGTAGCCCAAGTTAAAAGTGACTCTGGTCACACTGTACAAATTGCTTAACCCTTTCCCACTGCAGGGCGTACCATGCAGTCCCTGCTGCGGGTGGGCCTTGAAGACACGAGTCTTACTAGAACGCCCCGTTAACTTCTATGGGATGACTCGGCCCCACCCAGTAGTCGCGTGCACTGCTGGCTGTTGCGGAACAACCTGAACTCAGGCCATTCCCCTGCAGCCAATGACACGTGTCACGCATCAATGGCTAGACGGGCCGGAGGAGGCACCCACGAAGCAGACGGCAAGTAGGGCGTACTAGTACGGCCCGCTCTGCCTTAAGAAGCTTCAGGGACTTCCGCATTTCAGAAGCCCTTAGTTGAAAGGGAGGAGCAGCTTGGCGCTGTGGGAGAAAAAGTGAATATTTTCACCTAAAATAAAATAATAATGACAGTTATTTAAGGAGGGAAAAAGGGGCGAGTCATTTTTTTTTCTTACAGGGTTATTCAGAGAGAATCGAAAACGTCACTGCACGTTCGGTGACTTCTCGTTCCCTGCAATTCGGCGCGATTTGGCGATCCTAATTCGCCGACCCTGCGGTGTATTCAGCAAGCACCACAGAGCCGCCGTACTGCAGGAAAAACCCACTGCAAACCCGCCGAACACTAACCGAAACAGCTGGATTAATAACCCCGCCGAACACGCCAGAGAAATCCGACTAGCCGCCGATCACAGCGCAGAGCAGCAGACTGGAAAAGCCGGCACGCAGACGAATGAGGTGAAGAAAAAAAAAACTGTACGCTTGAAAAGTGAAACGGTGTTTGCAAAAATACTACTGAACGAAAACGTCTGAAATTGACATATAGGATCCAGTGAATGATAATAAAAAGGACTGTTACAGAAAAAAGAAAAACACTTTAAAAAAAATAAACGGGAACTTTTTTTGCCAAAAATAATCCCAAAAAATGCCTAAAAGATCCTAAAAAAAAATAATCTATGAATAAAGAGACTTTTTGCTGCAGAATAAAATGGATTAAAACGAGAATATTTTTAACATTGAAGTCTATGGGATACTCCTGAATAAACCTGCCGAATGGCAGGGCAATTCGGCAACTTTTCACTGCTGGTTTTTGTTCTCTGAATAGATGAACCATTGCTTCTCTATAGGGAATTCACTGCCCTCGAACAGGCACCGTATGTGCAGACAGTTTGCCAACATTTGGCGAACTACAGGCACCGTATGTGCAGACAGTTCGCCAACATTTGGCGAACTGCCTGCTCTTTGAATAGCCGAATGGCCAGGAAAGGTAACTGAACGCTGAATTTACCCTTCAGCCACAATTTGGATCTCTTTGAATAACCCCCCTAGTGTTTCTTTAATGCTCAAAAACATTTTACGGCTATTACTGAAACAACAACAAAGAATTACTGTAGATACTCGAGTATACCGCTAGATTTTGGTAACAAAATTTTACCTTAAAATTGGAGGGGTCGCGTTATATTCGAGACATCTGCATCACGTAAAAAAAACAAAAAAAACTTGCCTTGCTCTGGATCCCAAGTCTCCCGGAAGTTCTGGTAGTCCCGCTGATGTGAATGCGGGCTCCCTAATGCTTGCAAACAATTCAGGAACTCCCGGATAAGGGAGAGGTGGGATCCATCACGGCCAGAGGGCATGCTCGGCTTAAGCCAATCATTCGCTCGCCTCCGCCGGCCATCTAATCGCTATTAAAGAAGACAGGTGGCCGGCGACTTCATACTTCATAACAACTGCAATCATTCTAGAGCACAGCACCCTGGCCTGAGGGGGAGCCTGACTGCGTTAAGAGAACCTGGAAGGATTTTAATTGTTTAACGGTACAGTAAAATTTTGCTCCTCGCGTTATATTCGAGTCTTGAGTATTCTCTCATTTCCATAATAAATCTCTACCCATCACGTTACAGTCAGGTCCAGAAATATTGGGACATCGACACAATTCTAACATCTTTGGCTCTATACACCACCACAATGGAGTTGGAATGAAACAAACACAATGTGCTTTTAACTGCAGACTGTCAGCTTTAATTTGAGGGTATGTACATCCAACTCAGGTGAACGGTGTAGGACTTACAGCAGTTTGCAGATGTGCCTCCCACTTGTTAAGGGACCAAAGGTAATGGGACAAAATAATAATCATAAATCAAACTTTCCCTTCTTAATACTTGGTTGCAAATCCTTTGCAGTCAATCACAGCCTGAAGTCTGGAACGCATAGACATCACCAGACGCTGGGTTTCATCCCTGGTGATGCTCTGCCAGGCCTCTGCTGCAACTGTCTTCAGTTCCTGCTTGTTCTTGGGGCATTTTCCCTTCAGTTTTGTCTTCAGCAAGTGAAATGCATGCTCAATGGGATTCAGGTCAGGTGATTGACTTGGCCATTGCATAACATTCCACTTCTGTCCCTTCAAAAACTCTTTGGTTGCTTTTGCAGTATGCTTTGGGTCATTGTCCATCTGCACTGTGAAGCGCCGTCCAATGAGTTCTGCAGCATTTGGCTGAATGTGAGCAGATAATATTGCCCGAAACACTTCAGAATTCATCCTGCTGCTTTTGTCAGCAGTCACATCATCAATAAATACAAGAGAACAAGTTCCATTGGCAGCCATACATGTCTACGCCATGACACTACCACCACCATGCTTCACTGATGAGGTGGTATGCTTAGGATCATGAGCAGTTCCTTTCCTTCTCCATACTCTTCTCTTCCCATCACTCTGGTACAAGTTGATCTTGGTCTCATCTGTCCATAGGATCTTGTTCCAGAACTGTGAAGGCTTTGTTAGGTGTTGTTTGGCAAACTCTAATCTGGCCTTCCTGTTTTTGAGGCTCACCAATGGTTTACATCTTGTGGTGAACCCTCTGTATTCACTCTGGTGAAGTCTTCTCTTGATTGTTGACTTTGACACACATACACCTACCTCCTGGAGAGTGTTCTTGATCTGGCCAACTGTTTTGAAGGGTGTTTTCTTCACCAGAGAAAGAATTCTTCGGTCATCCACCACAGTTGTTTTCCATGGTCTACCGGGTCTTTTGGTGTTGCTGAGCTCACCCAGGGCCGGCCCGACAATGGAGCAGTGTGGTGCCACTGCTCCAAGCGGCAAATTTTGGGGCACATTTTAGGGCGGCATATTTTGCCAATGCTGCACTATTTTTTCGTATCAACGATGCACCGGTATCTCTTCGAGGCCGGCGCGTGCTGGGACAACTGACCGCGCCCACACATGCGGCCAGGAGGGGTAGTGCAGTGAGAAACGGATTACTACGCCTGTGGGCGGGCCGGATCTCATTCAGCATCTGAGCACGAGGAGGCACGCAGCTGGACCCTGTGAAGGCAGGGGATTCCCAGCAGCACCAAGAACCTGCAGCAGAGGGAGAGTGTGCCTCCCCCAACAGACCCTGGATCACCCCACATGCCGGCTCATCAGGTCTCCTCCACAGCTGAGGCAGAGCAGCAGCTTCCCGGTGTCGGTGAGTCAATGCATCAGCTGGGGTTGGGAGATCTCTATCTCTCATCCTGCCTCTACCAAGATGTAGACAGGGTGAGGGGAGAGAGCCAGGACCGTGGGGGTGGGGAAGGGACATCAGGACCCCCCCCCCCCCAGTGAAAAGTATAAAAAGTGAAAGTGAAAAGCGCAAGCTGCTGAGTGGGGGAGGAAGCTGGGTGTAAACATGTCAGTCAGTGTATCTGCTGGTCTGTATGAGATGGCCCTGTGTGTGAATCCAGAGCTTCCTCATACTGAAACTGACATGATACACATTTAGCCAATTAATGGAGAGAAAGCTGCCCTATATACCAAATGCAAAGCAAAATCTGTATATAAGGCCGCTCTCACTCTATGTTCTACACCAAAATACAATGCATATAGCTTTATATAAAGACAACCCTTGCTCTCTGTATAGGACACACAAATAAATACAAAGCCTGTGCCCTATACAGAGAGCAAGTGCTGCCTTATATAAAGCTATATGCACTGTATTTTGGTGTATACATTACAAAGAGTGAGCGGCCTTATACACAGATTTAAGGCAGCTCTCAATGTGTAAGGCAAATATAATTAAATGCAAAGCACATACCTGCATATAAGGCTGCTCACACTCTCTGTAAGGTATATACCGAAAATACAATGCATATAGCTTTATATAAGGCAGCCCATGCGCTGTATAAGACCCAGGCTTTGCATTTATTTATGTGTCTTACACAGAGAGCATGGGCTGCCTTATATAAAGCTATTTGCATTGTATTTTGGTGTATAACATAGAGTGAGTGTGAGCAGCCTTATATGCAGATATGTGCTTTGTATTTAATTATATATGCCTTACACATTGAGAGCTGCATTAAATCAGCATATATCTTTATATATGGCACCTCACACTCTCTGTGACATGCTCATACACAGCACACATTATGTTGAGCTTTGTAATATGCTTATATACACTCCGTACTGTATCACAGAGCTCCACAGCATTAAACCTCACAGTAATGTGCGGTGTGTATGAGCGTATCACAGAGCTTCATAGCATTAAACCTCACAGTAATGTGCAGGTTTTCATATACCGCACATTACTGTGAGTTTTATTGCTGTAGAGCTCTGTGATATGCTCATACATGTCGTTTTTTTTTTGTTGTTGGGGGGGCAGCATTTCATCCATTGCTCCAGGCAGCACAGTGGCTTGGGCCGGCCCTGAGCTCACCGGTGCGTTCCTTCTTCTTGAGAATGTTCCAAACAGTTGTTTTGGCCACACCTAATGTTCTTGCTATCTCTCTGATGGGTTTGTTTTGTTTCTTCAGCCTAATGATGGCTTGCTTCACTGATAGTGACAGCTCTTTGGATCTCATCTTGAGAGTTGACAGCAACAGATTCCAAATGCAAATAGCACACTTGAAATTAACTCTGGGCCTTTTATCTGCACATTGTAATTGGGGTAATGAGGGAATATCACACACCTGGCCATGGAACAGCTGAGAAGCCAATTGTCCCATTACTTTTGGTCCCTTAACAAGTGGGAGGCACATCTTCAAACTGCTGTAAGTCCTACACCGTTCACCTGAGTTGGATGTACATACCCTCAAATTAAAGCTGACAGTCTGCAGTTAAAGCACAATGTGTTTGTTTCATTCCAACTCCATTGTGGTGGTGTATAGAGCCAAAGATGTTAGAATTGTGTCGATGTCCCAATATTTCTGGACCTGACTGTATATTCGGGTCGCGCTATACTCGAGTATCTACGGTACACTTCTGAGGAAAAAGATGGAGCAATCAGCAGGGAAAAAACATTAGAATCTACACTGATCACTCCAGTTTAAGAACTTTGCCCCCAGAAATTATACATTACATGCACAGTGGATTAATACACACAAAAAACTAATATATATATATATATATATAACACACATAATGTTTGTGGGCCTGCACCACATGCTGTCACCCAGTCAGTTATATAAAATCCAGAAGATACACATTCAGGCGTCTTGAACATGAATGTTAATCCATGATGTTGGCACATTAACTACATGTAACAGAGCGACGAATCGTTTCAATATGGATTTTACATGAACATGTTTCACATGGAGCTCCTCGGAATCCAAGGGAAATGTTTAATTATCGAATTTTATTATAAAAAACTATTTACGCAAGACAGCGTTTTGCTATCTGGTCGATCCCACGGGAGGACGAAAAGCAGAGTAGGATTAAAAGTTTTTTTTCTTTTAACTCTGAGCATATGCTCGTCTAAAAATCTTTTCCAGACAGGTGTTTTGCAAGGAAAATTAAAACAGCTGGAGATTTATCAGCAGCCCTCATCATTTGGACACGAGGCTGCACAAAGCACGGCAAGCTAGTTAGCGAGGAGCTAACACTCTAATATGTGTGTGTGTAATTTTTTGGAAAAAATCTTAAGGGTTGCACTTTTTTCTACTTTGTATGCGATGCAAGCATGCGGCCCTCAGCACTGGATAGTCTTTCATATAGACTTTATGATTTTATGGGTGAGGTCCTAGATGATTTTATTTTTGTACATATATTTGTGTACACAAAAGTACACACACGTATGCATATACAGTGGCAAGAAAAGTATGTGAACCCTTTGGGATTACGTGGAGTTTTGCATGAATTGGTCATAAAATGTGCTCTGATCTTCATCTAAGTCACAACAATTTGAAAAACAGTCTGCTTAAAATAATACACCACAAACATTAAATGTTTTCATGTTTTTATTGAACAGAACATGTAAACATTCACAGTGCAGGGTGGAAAAGGTATGTGAACCCCTAGCCTAAGGACTTCTCCAAGAGCTAATTGGAGCCAGGAGTGAGCCAACCTTGAGTCCAATCAGTGTGATATTATTGGATGTGTTGCTGAAAGCTGTCTGCCCTTTAAAAACACACACCAGTTTTGGGTTTACTGGTTTGCAGAAGCACTGTCTGATGTGAACCATGCCTCGCAGAAAAGAGCTCTCAAAAGACCTACGATCAAGAATTGTTGACTTGCATGAAGCTGGAAAGCGTTACAAAAGTATCGCCAAAAGCCTTGATGTTCATGTGTCCACGGTAAGACAGACTGTCTACAAATGGAGAAAGTTCAGCACTGTTGCTACTCTCCCTAGGCGTGGTCGTCCTGTAAAGATGACTGCAAGAGCACAGCGCAGAATGCTTAATGAGGTAAAGAACAATCCTAGAGTGTCAGCTAAAGACTTAACAAAAATGTTAGCATGTGCCAGAGATTTCTGTGACACATTTACAATAAGGAAAACATTAAACAAGAATGGAGTACATGGGAGGACACCACGGAGGAAGCCATTGCTGTCCAAAAAGAATATTGCAGCACGTTTGAAGTTTGCAAAAGAGCACCTGGATGTTCCACAGCACTACTGGCAAAATATTCTGTGAACGGATGAAACCAAAATTTTATTGTTTGGAAAAAACACACAACACTATGTGTGGAGAAAAAAAAGGCACAGCACACCAACATCAAAACCTCATCCCCACTGTAAAACATGGCGGAGGGAGCATCATGGTTTGGGACTGCTTTGCTGCCTCAGGGCCTGGACGGATTGTTGTCATTGATGGAAAAATGAATTCCAGAGTTTATCAAGACATTTTGCAGGAAAACGTAAGACCATCTGTCCACTAACTGAAGCTCCGCAGAGGATGGGTGATGCAACAGGACAATAACCCAAAGCATACAAGTAATTCAACAAAAGAATGGCTTCAACAAAACAAAATACGCCTTCTGGAGTGGCCCAGTCAGGGTCCTGACCTCAACCCGATTGAAATGCTGTGGCATGACCTTAAGAGAGCGATTCACACCAGACATCCCAAGAATATTGCTACACTGAAACAGTTTTGTGAAGAGGAGTGGTCCAAAATTACTCCAGATCGTTGTGCAGGTCTGATCTGCAACTACAGGAAACGTTTGGTTGAGGTTATTGCTGCCAAAGGAGGGTCAACCAGTTATTAAGTCCAAAGGTTCACATACTTTTTCCACCCTGCACTGTGAATGTTTACATGTTCTGTTCAATAAAAACATGAAAACATATAATGTTTGTGTTGTATTATTTTAAGCAGACTGTGTTTTTCAAATTGTTGTGACTTAGATGAAGATCAGAGCACATTTTATGACCAATTCATGGAAAACTCCACATAATCCCAAAGGGTTCACATACTTTTTCTTGCAACTGTATATGTGTGTGTATAAACTTCTCTAGGTTTGTATATATACAGTTGTGTTCAAAATTATTCAACCCCCAATGCTGTAAAGGGTTTTAGGGAATTTAGTGACATTTGTAATTGTATTCAGAATGAAATCCTACAAGGACTTTTTAAAGAACCATATGCAACTAAAATGACATCAATTGGTTTTGTAATACAGTAGTAAATGTTTCTTTTGTGAATTCTGCATTGACACAATTATTCAACCCCTTAAAGACTACCACTCTGAAGAACAGAGGTTCATTCAAGTGTTTTCAATCAGGTATTGAAAACACCTGTGGATGTCACGGAGCAGCAATAAAGCATAATAAGCACCAATTAGGCAGCTTTAAAATGACTGTGATACTCAGCTCCTTCTAGACATTTACTGGTGTGGTTACAAACATGGTGAAGTCAAGAAAATGGTCCAGGAAGACAAGAGAAGAGGTGATTACTCTTCACAGGAAGGGCAATGGCTATAAGAAGATTGCAAAGATGTTAAACATACCAAGAGAGACCATAGGAAGCATCATTCGCAAATTCAAGGCAAAGGGCACTGTTGAAACGCTACCTGGTCGTGGCAGAAAGAAGATGCTGACTTCAACTGCTGTGCGCTACCTGAAGCGTAGAGTGGAGAAAAGTCCCCGTGTGACTGCTGAGGAACTGAGAAAAGATTTGTCAGATGTGGGTACTGAAGTTTCAGCTCAGACAATACGGCGCACACTGCGTAATGAAGGCCTCCATGCCAGAACTCCCAGGCGCACCCCCTTGCTGTCTCCAAAGAATAAGAAGAGTCGACTGCAGTATGCCAAAAGTCATGTGGACAAACCACAGAAGTTTTGGGATAGTGTTCTGTGGACTGATGAAACAAAATTAGAACTGTTTGGGCCCATGGATCAACGCTATGTTTTGAGGAGGAAGAACAAGGCCTATGAAGAAAAGAACACCTTGCCTACTGTGAAGCATGGCGGGGGGTCAATCATGCTTTGGGGCTGTTTTGCTTCTGCAGGTACAGGGAAGCTTCAGCGTGTGCAAGGTACCATGAATTCTCTTCAGTACCAGGAGATATTGGATGACAATGTGATGCAGTCCGTCACAAACCTGAGGCTTGGGAGACGTTGGACCTATCAACAGGACAATGATCCCAAGCATACCTCCAAGTCTACTAGAGCATGGTTGCAGATTAAAGGCTGGAACATTTTGGAGTGGCCATCGCAGTCACCTGACTTAAATCCGATTGAGAACCTCTGGTGGGACTTAAAGAAAGCAGTTGCAGTGCGCAAGCCTAAGAATGTGACTGAACTGGAGGCTTTTGCCCACGATGAATGGGCGAAGATACCCGTAGATCACTGCAAGACACTTGTGTCAAGCTATGCTTCACGTTTAAAAGCTGTTATAACTGTAAAAGGATGTTGTACTAAGTACTAAGATTGAATGTCACTTGGGGGTTGAATAAAACTGATAATGATGTGAGCACAGAAAAGACATTTGTGGTTAGTTCATTATAAATGTTATGTTATATTTGTCTGACCTACACGTGCCTCTTTGATTTAATTGTAAGCAAGATGACTGAATGATCAAAATCAATGTCAAACTGGCCAAAACACTCAATTTCAGTGGGGGTTTAATAATTTTGAACACAACTGTATATGTATATATGTACTTTATATGTGTAGATGTATACTTCTATGTGTGTATATATCTATATTGAGAAAGCTGATCCCCTGAACTAGTTTAGTGGGAACACTGTGCATCAGTGAAAAATGTTTAAAACCAAAATTTATTATGGCCCGAAGCCTAAATCTAAAACCAACATCTAAGAATCGACAGTGATCACTTGGAACAAACACAGATAAAAGTAAAAACAACAGGTATTCTTTTGGTAAAGTAGTCAAAGGTGTATTTACTATTTGGTATTGATGTACTCAGAAACACATTTGTATCTAGATTGTCTACACATACATCAATTGTGACCAAAGAGCTCAATCACACACGGAGATAATCGAATACTTGAGAGAAAGTTGCAAAGTGAGCAGAGGCAATAACGAGCACAAATAACATGCTCAAATAAACCTCATATATTATCAGAGGGTGCCTCAACAAAACCACCAAAACCTCTTTTTTCCTCCTCTCTGTGCAGCAAAGTAAATAGCTGATGGAGGACGCGGCTAGGTAAGAATATGCCCACACATGGTCTCAATTTGAAAGGCAGCAGCCAGATCCACTAAAGTCAAAAAGCCACACAGTGACACAATGTTCAAAAAAGGGGAGATTTGGGGGTAGATTGCCCACAAGACGCACCCGACGCGCGTTTCGCCTTGCACAGGCTCGTCAGGAGTGCCAGGAATGAGAAATGAAATTGCGTGTGTATTTAAACCCACTTGCCGGTAGGCTGGTCCCAGAATTAACCAATGAAGTTGCTTGGGTGTTGTAATTAAGTAGCCATCAGTTGGTATTTTGATTGCCACTGATATAGTCCAATAGGAGGGGAGGCTTCAGTACGTGTATTGTGCTCCATCGACTCGATATCCACATGATCGATCAATATATAATCCAATGAGTGCCTTCTATTACGCTCTTGTAATTCCACCTCCATATGATTGACTATTAAACAATCCAATCAGTGCCCAGTGTTGGTCGAGTAGTTAGAATTGCCGAATACATTGTAAATATGAATACATGATTCGGTATTAAGATGCGTGGTGCTTTTTGGCAAATCCAAAGGGTTGTAAATAGTCAGAATTATATTGGTGCCAGAATAAATCGTCACCGTGACCAGGCAGATAAAAGATTGAATAATCTGTATCGGGTAAAAAGGCACATTATATTATTTATTTGGTGCATCTAATTACAATGAGGTGTACAAGATGAATGGTAATCTTTTAGCACGAAAAAAAACGGCACAACAAGCATATCGAGATTGTATCCCCCCCCCCCCCGAGGGGTTTGATTTGGCTAGCAGGATAACTAAATTACAGAGCTAAACTAGCATTTTGAAGTGACCTGTAGGGGCAAATAGTAAAAGAGATGATCAGTAAAAAACTGCTGATACACCCTAGAAGTGCACCTATATATTAAAGACCCCTATATAAATCTAGCAGCTGAGGGGTATCAATAAGTTATGGATATATATATATCTATATCTATTAGGGATGCGCGCACCTAAGGCTAATGTCAGATGAACGCAGTCTGAGCGCACTCAGCGTGCATGCATAATGGACAGACGTACTGACGGAAGATACTGTAGACACCACACGGTCCGTTTTATTTAACAGATGTAGAACAAAAAAGGGAAATATGGGAACCATAATTAATTATAAATGACATAGCAGCATAACTCACACAGGCAGCTAAGCGGACATGGCGCACTCTACGCTTCCGTCTTAGCGGTTTTACGTTCTTGCCTAACTTGCGTCAGTTTACCACGTGTGTTGTGCGTGCGCAGTTCGGTGCGCACATACTTTGTGTGTGGGTCTCTATTGATCATGATTCTATGCTACGACGGACGTTAAACTGTGAGGCGACACAGACGTGATCACTGAGTTCGTCTGACACGGGCCTCATTCTGCAAGATCTCGCAAGAGAGCAGCACCAGCAGAGCCACGTTACAACCTTCACATGCCGGCGGCTGCTCGCTGGAACACGGCCAGTCGTAAGGGCCTGCCTGAAGGCTGTTAGTGCATTCTGCCAGCTGGCCCCAGTGTCTGTGTCTGGGAGATATATATAGATGTTACGGGTAAAGCCCGAAGTGCGGTTAATCCTAGCATTACCCGGTTAATCCTGACATTACCCAGGTGTCATTAGCAAAAGTCCGAAGTTAAATGAAATTTCGGACTTTACCCGGGTAATCTGCAAAGTATCCAGAGGCCTCTGGATACCCTGGTTTTCTGCACTGTTTTAACCGGGTAATTCACACATTACCCGAGTGCTGCTGAATAAAGTGTGATGTGCAACGAAAGATCCGTACTTCATCCGAGTAATCTGCAAAGTATCCAAACGCCTCTGGGTACTCTGCTTTTCTCGGGTTTTCAGCAGGTTACAGATGACTGAATTCCGAGGAAAACTCAATTTACGGAGATAATGGTATTATATAAAGAGTAACCTGACGGTTGTTATGTTTTACAAACGATATATTAGCACACATGACACGTAATAAAGATCACGTAACTGTTTTCACATCCATGTAAGAAACATATCCTGTCACTCTGTATATTCATTATATCCTCAATACATTTTAATGTTTGTCTTTTGTCATTTTCATTTGATAATATCCATAGATAATAGCAAAAAATTGACTGTTACCCAAGCGGGGTTGGATGCTCTGCAGATTACCCAGGTGAAGCTGTGGATAGTCCTCAGATTACCCAGGTGAGGCTGTGGATAGTCCTCAGATTACCCAGGTGAGGCTGTGGATAGTCCTCAGATTACCCAGGTGAAGCTTCAGACTTGCACATTATCCGGGTGAAGTGCGGATTTTTCAGCTCTTCCAGACTGTTACCCAAGGGCAGTTGGTTAGTCCTAAGATTACCCGGGTAAAGTCCAGAATTCTAATTTTTTGCAGCTTTACCCAGCGGTTTTGGGCAATTCTAGGATTAGCCGGGTAATCCTATGATTAACCGCACTTCGGGCTTTACCTGTAACTAACTATATATATATATTATATATATATATATACACACACACACAAAACACCAAAAAAGAGCACTCCATATCAATGACCACCTTCATCCACCATTTTGGAGTGCTCTTTTTTGGTGTTTTGTATTTGAAGTCTCCGATGCACCCGCTTGTGTTGATGCACCCGCTTGCAAGTTTAGGTTGATTGCAACCCCCCCTGTGGTTTGTTCTATATTATATACAGACATGTATCTGAGGTCTGGTGTGTGTGTGTGTGTGTGTGTGTGTGTGTGTGTGTGTGTTGTGTGTGTGTGTGTGTGTGTGTGTGTGTGTGTATGTATATGTATCTGAGGTCTGGTGTGTGTGTGTGTGTATATGTATCTGAGGTCTGGTGTGTGTGTGTATATGTATCTGAGGTCTGGTGTATATCTCCATCTCTGAGGTCTGGTGTGCGTATATTTATATATATATCCGAGGTCTGGTGTCTGTGTGCAGGGGGTAAATGGGAGTCTGGCGATACATTTCAATATTAACATAAATTGGACATGCTTTCAGCAGAATCCTAAATTATTTATTGGAAAAAGTATCGGTACTCGGTTTAAAAAAAAAAAAAACGATACCGTGCATCCCTAATATATATATATATATGAAGCAATAGGAGCTGCACACGTGTGAACTGGTTAAAAACAAAAAATCTTTATTAAAGCATCTTAAAATCAGACCGACGTTTCGGTTCTCTCTGGAACCATCTTCACCCTGAAGATGGTTCCAGAGAGAACCGAAACGTCGGTCTGATTTTAAGATGCTTTAAATAAAGATTTTTTGTTTTTAACCAGTTCACACGTGTGCAGCTCCTATTGCTTCATATCTATCCTGTCCATGTTATTGGGCGTGCACCGTGGATTTCAGTTTGGCAGTGTGAAGATTGGGAGTAGCGGGAGTCCTAAGAGAACTATATATATATATATATATATATATATATATATATATATATATATCTTTGAAGAGAAAGTAATGGCGGCACTCCAGGACTGTTAACCTCTAATTTATTCAACCATACGAGTCAACGTTTCAGCTCCAACCTGGAGCTTTCCTCAGGACAAAGAATTATTACATTGTACAATGCATAAACACACTTTTATACATAAAAGGTAGCATGTACTTACCCCTCCCCACACCCACGGCGTTGCTGATCACCTAGTGCGCATGCGCGTACTCATCACGGGCGCCCTGAGATGACGTATCATGTAACCATGACAACCCTGACGCACACTTGCCTTCCCTGACACCGGATGAAAAACGAAAGTAAAAAATAGAAAAATATGTGAGCTGCTTAGGTGTACAGCTTATTGTATGGGGCCCTGTATTAGCTGCGGTAGTCCTCTGTACTATGTTCATTCATGTTGGTGCATTCCCTTGTGGTGAGCCCTGTGGAGGCTGTGGGCTAGCCGCAGGTCTGGCTGTTTGCAGTGGTTATATACTGTAGAGCGCTGTGAATGTTTGCTGTTTCTCTTTTTTCTATTTTTTACTTTCGTTTTTCATCCGGTGTCAGGGAAGGCAAGTGTGCGCATCAGGGTTGTCATGGTTACATGATACGTCATCTCGGGGCACCCGTGATGAGTACGCGCATGCGCACTAGGTGATCAGCAACGCCGTGGGTGTGGGGAGGGGTAAGTACATGCTACCTTTTATGTATAAAAGTGTGTTTATGCATTGTACAATGTAATAATTCATTGTCCTGAGGAAAGCTCCAGGTTGGAGCTGAAACGTTGACTCGCATGGTTGAATAAATTAGAGGTTAACAGTCCTGGAGTGCCGCCATTACTTTCTCTTCAAAGCTTTTATTCGTCACCGAATGACAGGCACCGGGCAACATTGAACTCTTGAAGGAAGCGTGAGTGCATAGTATTGCTTTTGTCTATATTATATATATATATATATATCTCTCTCGCTGTGTGTATATATATATACATATACACACACAGCCTGGGAGTGGCTTTGACCAGTTGCATAACCTTATCTTTGCTACAAAGCCACAGTGCAGCATAGCATTGATTTTAGGGTTCTGTGTAATAACAGATCCAGGATGCTTAAAAGTGAGACAGAGGTGATTTGCATATCCTACCCAGAATTCCTTGCTGCATATGGGGAATGTGGCACAGGAGCTCTGGGATGCAATTCTTTGAGTTGCTATGATGTGCAGGTGGCTTCTGCAATAATAAACACACATATATATATATATAATATATATATATATGATACAGACATACTTTTTTGCATTCTTTATAGAATATCTGGCCTCGCTGTTCACACTCTATGTGAACCATTGACACTTGCCAGGCTCCTGCGCTATTTCCCTGAAAGCGCCATTAAATGACTGCTGGCAATCCAATGAGAGACAATTCACGGAAAGTGTAATACACACGTGTTTTGCAGCAATCTTTGAGGATCCGACAATTTGGCCACTGCTGTCAAGGACATCGATACCGTCTTCCAGCTCGCTGTGTCTCATGAGAACCACATTGCAGATATTGGCACTCGCTGAAAAGACAAGAAAAAAAAGGAATCCGGATCAAACTGCACATTATGTCAATGAGACAAACAAAAAATACACAATCAACGGCAAAAGTGCGAACGTGAATGTGAGCTTGTAACCTCCTAGTCCATTAGACCAAGAGGGGGCGCTCACACCTGTACATTACTGTCCATCCTATTTTACACAACCAGTGAAGCAACCAAATAGTGAGGGGGGGGGGTGGATACAAAAACATTAAAAAACAACAACAAAAAAGAACTAGGAGTCATACTTCGATGGATTGCAGCCTTACTGAGCAGAGGAAAGTATGAGAATCTGTCACCTCGGAAAGGGATGCGGTGTATTTATTTGTGAAGAAATTAGATTAAATCAATAAACCAGGATTTAAAATAAATCTCTTTAATCCTCCTGAGATAATTGACACGGATTTCTTATTAGGACATTATACATATACAGTGGCAAGAAAAAGTATGTGAACCCTTTGGGATTACGTGGGGTTTTCCATGAATTGGTCATAAAATGTGCTCTGATCTTCATCTAAGTCACAACAATGTCAAAAACACAGTCTGCTTAAAATAATACAACACAAACATATGTTTTCATGTTTTTATTGAACATAACATGTAAACATTCACAGTGCAGGGTGGAAAAAGTGTGTGAGCCTTTGGACTTAATAACTGGTTGACCCTCCTTTGGCAGCAATAACCTCAACCAAACGTTTCCTGTAGTTGCAAATCAGACCTGCACAACGATCTGGAGTAATTTTGGACCACTCCTCTTCACAAAACGGTTTCAGTGTAGCAATATTCTTGGGATGTCTGGTGTGAATCGCTCTCTTAAGGTCATGCCACAGCATTTCAATGGGGTTGAGGTCAGGACTCTGACTGGGCCACTCCAGAAGGCGTATTTTGTATTGTTGAAGCCATTTTTTTGTTGAATTACTTGTATGCTTTGGGTCATTGTCCTGTTGCATCACCCATCCTCTGCGGAGCTTCAGTTAGTGGACAGATGGTTTTACGTTTTCCTGCAAAATGTCTTGATAAACTCTGGAATTCATTTTTCCATCAATGACAACAATCCGTCCAGGCCCTGAGGCAGCAAAGCAGCCCCAAACCATGATGCTCCCTCTGCCATGTTTTACAGTGGGGATGAGGTTTTGATGTTGGTGTGCTGTGCCTTTTTTTTCTCCACACAGTGTTGTCTGTTTTTTCCAAACAATTAAATTTTGGTTTCATCTGTCCACAGAATATTTTGCCAGTAGTGCTGTGAAACATCCAGGTGCTCTTTTGCAAACTTTGAACGTGCTGCAATATTCTTTTTGGACAGCAATGGCTTCCTCCGTGGTGTCCTCCCATGTACTCCATTCTTGTTTAATGTTTTCCTTATTGTAGATGTGTCAACATAAATGTTAGCATGTGCCAGAGATTTCTGTAAGTCTTTAGCTGACACGCTAGGATTCTTCTTTACCTCATTAAGCATTCTGCGCTGTGCTCTTGCAGTCATCTTTACAGGGCGACCACGCCTAGGGAGAGTAGCAACAGTGTTGAACTTTCTCCATTTGCAGACAGTCTGTCTTACCGTGGACACATGAACATCAAGGCTTTTGGAGATACTTTTGTAACCCTTTCCAGCTTCATGCAAGTCAACAATTCTTGATCGTAGGTCTTCTGAGAGCTCTTTTCTGCGAGGCATAGTTCACATCAGGCAGTGCTTCTTGAAAGCAGTAAACCCAAAACTGGTGCGTGTTTTTAAAGGGCAGGACAGCTTTCAGCAACACATCCAATAATATCACACTGATTGGACTCAAGGTTGGCTCACTCCTGGCTCCAATTAGCTCTTGGAGAAGTCATTAGGCTAGGGGTTCACATACTTTTTCCACCCTGCACTGTGAATGTTTACATGTTATGTTCAATAAACACATGAAAACATATAATGTTTGTGTTGTATTATTTTAAGCAGACTGTGTTTTTCAAATTGTTGTGACTTAGATGAAGATGAGAGCACATTTTATGACCAATTCATGCAAAACTCCACGTAATCCCAAAGGGTTCACATACTTTTTGTTGCCACTGTATATATATATATATATTTACACTTACACACACAAATTCCCCACTGATCTGTAAATGCCATTACTCCTGAAGAAGCCAGGGCTCAACTCCTGCAGGAACGATGTTGTGAAGGCTGTGACGCGGCCTACTGCCGAGATCTCGCAAGATCGCGTAACAGCCTTCACACCTGAAGAAGCCGGCGGCAGCGCGCAGGAGCTCAGAGGACCACGTGGGAGGAGGTCTGTCTGGGTAAGTATAATCCCGGGCTCCGCTGCTGGTATACAAAATTCTGGGCTCTGCCGGTACATACATTCTGGGCTCTGCCGGTACACACATTCTGGGCTCTGCCGGTACACACATTCTGGGCTCTGCCGGTACACACATTCGGGGCTCTGCCGGTACATACATTCTGGGCTCTGCTGGTACATACATTCTGGGCTCTGCTGGTACACACATTCTGGGCTCTGCTGGTACATACATTCGGGGCTCTGCTGGTACATACATTCGGGGCTCTGCTGGTACATACATTCTGGGCTCTGCTGGTACATACATTCGGGGCTCTGCTGGTACATACATTCTGGGCTCTGCTAGTATATACATTCTGGGCTCTGCTGGTATACAATTTATGGGCTCTGCTGGTATACAATTTATGGGCTCTGCTGGTATATATAATTCCGAGGTCTGCTTGTTATATACAATTCTGGGGTCTGTGCTGGATATATATAATTCTGAGGGGTCTATGCCTGGTTACACATGATTCTCGGGGGGGGGGGCGGGCGTATATATACATCCTTTTTTTTCTTCTTCAGGTAATGAAGAAACGGAACTTGTTAGCTCTTTATAAATACCTGTAACTGTAACCATTCCCGAAAGTGACAGATATAATGGGGGGTTGTGGAATTCTTGGGTGAGTTCCCTCACTTTTTTCCCCAGGACTTGACCCCTGAAGAAGCCTCTTCCCCCTCTCATAATCAAGTTGTAGTCAGCAGGTACTGAAAGCAGCCAATAACAGCCAAACCTTCTGTCTTACTCTTTCCCTCTGTAAACTGATCTTAATCTTCCTTCTCTGCCCCAACACAGGAGTCCTCACTCCCTGCTGCAAACCTGGCCCTCAGGCTCCTGAAGAAATCCTTTTATTCTCCCCATAACAGGTTCAATCTAAATACATTGTTTAAATTAATATACTTTTATATCTGTCACTTTCGGGAATGGTTACAGTTACAGGTATTTATAAAGAGCTAACAAGTTCCGTAGCGCTGTACGATGGGTGAGGCAGAATTACAAATATACATACAACTTAAACACACAGAACAGTAGGAGAGAGGACGCTGCTCGAGAGCTTACAGTCTAAGAGGAGAGCGGTGACACACTACGTGAGGGAAAATAGAGAACCTGAAGAAGCAGGGCGCATGTGGGCTGGGTGGGAAGATGTTGCATGAAAAGTACAGTGAAGGATCGGAGTGAGCTGATTGGCTTCTCTAAAGTAATGTGTTTTCAGAGACTTCTTGAAGGACTGGAGAGACGGGGAGAGTCTGATGTTGAGGGGGAGGGCGTTCCATAGAAAGGGGCAACTCGGGAGAAGTCTTGAAGGCGGGAGTTGGGGTGCAGGTACGAGGAACTGATAGCATCAGATCATTGGCCGAGCGAAGTGGTCGGGACGGGATGTACCTGCTAATAAGGGAGGAGATGTAGGCAGCGGCGCGGTTATGGAGAGCTTTGTATGGGAGCACCAGCATTTTGAATCAGATTCTAAAGGAGACAGGAAGCCAGTGTAGCGATTGACAAAGGGGTGAGGTGCATGAGGTGAGGTGGAAGAGCCTGGCACAGGCGTTCATTACAGACTTCAGAGGGAGAATCTGTGATCTTTTAAGGCCAGAGAGAAGGAGGTTACAGTAGTCAAGGCGGGAGATAATAAGAGCTTGGATGAGCATTTTAGTAGAGTCCGGATTAAGACAGGGGTGGACGCATGCAGTGTTTTTTAGGTGGAAGTAGCAGGATTTGGTTAGTGACTGAATGTGAGGAGTGAAGGAGAGATCAGAGTTGAAAAGGACACCGAGACAACGAGCCTGAGAGGTAGAAGTAATGGATGCACCATTCACCTGAAGGGAAATGGGTGCAGGAATGGAGGATTTAGAGGGAGGACAGATGAGAATTTCAGATTTAGAGAGGTTGAGCTTTAGGAAACGGGAAGTCACCCAGTCAGAGACAGCTGACAGGCCGGCAGTAACACGGTCCAGCACAGGAGGAGAGAGATCGGGGGAGGGAAGGTAGATTTGGGTGTCGTAGAGAGAATATTGGAGTCCATAGGAAGAAATGAGGTTGCCCAGAGAGGCAGTATAGATCTAGAAGAATAGCGGACCCAGGACAGAGCCTTGAGGCACCCCAACCGAGAAAGGAGTTAGGGGGGGAGGCACCAGCGAAGGAGATACTGAAAGAGCGAGATAGGAAGAGAACCAGGAGATCAATAAATTTAGAATGCATATCAAAATGTTACACCTCCTCAGTATCTGGTGACCCCTCCATACTTGTCCATGCGGGAAACAGTATATTGGTCGGACTAGTAGTGTATTGAAAGTGAGGAATCTGCTCTTTCCAGTGGTGCCTCTATTTAACCCGTTAGGTGCCTGATTATGATTCTGCAACAATCGGCACCAAATCGTGGTCCACTCTCGGAGGAAGCCGACATCATGAATGTCAGCCAATTCTCCGGGGCCACCCCCCACCCACTGACGTAGTCGCCATACTGTACACGATGATGTCAGTTGGCCAGTTAACCCCCTAGCTGCCAAGTGGAGATAGGAGGGTCCTTTGGAAAATCATGCACAAAGTACAGTAAACTTGCAGAATCAACGATGCGCCAATGGATTTTTTAAGGGTTTAGAGTCAGGAGGGTAATATGGGGGGCATGCGTTAAAGTCACTTATGCTAGCGGTAACACTTACTCTTCCGAACGCTACAGTTAACGTTAATTAAGGGATGGAGCCCCAAATGTTTTAGAACTAAATTTCCCACAAGTCTTTGCCAAACTGGTGAGTGACTGAGAATCTTGGGAGGTGTAGTTCAAAAACATCTGAAGGGACAAAACTGCTGACCATAGAGTTAAGTGAAATCTACTGAAAAGCAATAAAAAAATAATATATATACACAGACAGTCTGTCCATAAAGTCTCTTTACAACTTCAAAAACTTATTCCAAAGGCAAATGAAAAGAGAGATAAGTGAAAATTATTACAAAATGAGACGTATATATTTAAAGGTTTTTTGCCTCATTTAATACACCTCTATATGGGCACCATTAGTTGCACGAACCACATCAAGACGGTACTGCATTTCTTGCCATATTGGCTGTAGCAGGGGCGTCGTAACGTGGGGGCAGGGGGTGCGGCCCGCACCAGGTGACACCCGCTCTTAGGGTGTCTCACACCTAAGGGCGGGTGTCTCACCCTGCGCCGCGTGTTCGCTCCCTGCAAGCGTCCGAAGCTATGCAGCTTCGGCGCTCGCCTGGGGGAAACACATCACCAGCCGAGTTCTCGCGAGATAGCGGCTGGTCACGTGGCTCCCCCAGGAGAGCGCCCAAGCTCCATGCCGCCGGACGCTCAGAGGGAGCGGAACACAAATTTGCGGCGCAGGTGGTGAGCTGGGGGCATTATCCATGAGCTGGGGGCATTATCCATGAGCTGGGGCAGTATATCCATGAGCTGGGGCATAGCCATGAGAGGTGCTGGGGCAGTATATCCATGAGAGGAGCTGGGGCAGTATATCCATGAGAGGAGCTGGGGCAAAATCCATGAGAGGAGCTGGGGCAGTATATCCATGAGAGGAGCTGGGGCAATATCCATGAGAGGAGCTGGGGCATATCCATGAGCTTGGGGCATTATCCATGAGCTGAGGCATTATCCATGAGCTGGGGCATTATCCATGAGAGGAGCTGGGGCAGTATATCCATGAGGGGAGCTGGGGCAGTATATCCATGAGAGGAGCTGGGGCAAAATCCATGAGAAGAGCTGGGGCAAAATCCATGAGAGGAGCTGGGGCAATATCCATGAGAGGAGCTGGGGCAGTAAATCCATGAGAGGAGCTGGAGCAGTAAATCCATGAGAGGAGCTGGAGCAGTATATCCATGAGAGGAGCTGGGGCAATATCCATGAGAGGAGCTGGGGCAGTATATCCATGAGAGGAGCTGGGGCAGTATATCCATGAGAGGAGCTGGGGCAGTATATCCATGAGAGGAGCTGGGGCAGTATATCCATGAGAGGAGCTGGGGCAGTATATCCATGAGAGGAGCTGGGGCAGTATATCCATGAGAGGAGCTGGGGCAATATCCATGAGAGGAGCTGGGGCAATATCCATGAGAGGAGCTGGGGCAATATCCATGAGAGCTGCTGGGGCAATATCCATGAGAGCTCCTGGGGCATATCCATGAGAGCTCCTGGGGCATATCCATGAGAGCTGGGGCATATCCATGTGTGCTGGGGGCAGTATCCATGAGAGCTGGGGCAATATTCATGTGTGAGCTGGTCTGGGGCAATATATCCATATGTGAGCTGAGGCGCAATATATCCATATGTGAGCTGGGGCAATATATATCCATGGGTGAGCTGCTGGGGGCAATATATATCCATGGGTGAGCTGCTGGGGGCAATATATAATTGTGAACTGGGGCAATATATCCATGTGAGCTGGGGGCAATATATATCCATGGGTGAGCTGCTGGGGGCAATATATCCAGAGCTGCTGGGGGCAATATATCCAGAGCTGCTGGGGGCAATATATATCCATGTGTGCTTTCACTGCCTTCGAACAGGCACCGTACTTGCTGGCAGTTGGCAAAAATATGTGTGAGCATATGAGAGAGCTCCACAGCAATAAACCTCATAGTAATGTGCGCTGTGTGTATGAGCATTCAGTGTTATATGCGAGTACTGATTTAAGAGTAAGAGTAGTTGGAAAAAATTCCGTAAAACTCGGGGGGGGGGGGGACACCATAAGTTACCGCACCGGGTGACACCAACCCTAGTGACGCCACTGGGCTGTAGCATCCCATCAATGGTGGCAATGGCATCAGTGATCCTCTGCTTTAGATTAGTGATGTCCCTTTGTACCTTTGTTCCATACACCATGGGCCCTATTACATTCTTCGCGCATACGTTTGTGCCCGCGCAAAAACGCATAAACGCGAGGGGCAAAACCCTTTGCGCAGAACGTCGTATTACAATGCCAGCGCAACAAACGCGCGTATACGTCTACTGCGGGTGAACCTGCGCGAGCTTACTGTACTTTGCACGTCCTATACTTAATATTGTGAGCGCAAATGCGTTTGTGCGCTGATACGCGGATGGTATTACAATCTATGCGCAGTTTGTAACGCACAGCCTTTGCGCGCATAATTTTAGCAACTCCTGAAAGCTGGTATTAATGGCAAATTCTATCAACCTGGCCGAACCCAAATACACCAGCTCAAAAAAAATACGCAGCAAAGTATAGTTACACATTCTACACAT
This sequence comes from Leptobrachium leishanense, assembly GCA_009667805.1. Taxonomy (NCBI): domain Eukaryota; kingdom Metazoa; phylum Chordata; class Amphibia; order Anura; family Megophryidae; genus Leptobrachium; species Leptobrachium leishanense. Next base: position 548,409,931 of record CM019063.1, read on the forward strand.
ACTCAAACCAATAAAATGGAGAGGTCGTGTGTGTTTTTTTTATTGCTGCAGGATACATGCGCAGATTGACTTGGACAGGCGCAAAAACTTAACGTGAGATAATTGTGGTTCTTAATTCTGATCGGCTGAATCGCGTGAAAAAAAAGGTCCATACAAGGATTTCTGCGCGCAACGTTGCTGCGCGCGTGTTTGTGCGCGTCCGTTTTCCACGTGTTATTTTTTGACGGATGAAAAAATGCGCGAGGATTGTAATACCAGCATTGATTTACGCACGTTATTGTTTAACGCTTCGCGCAAAAATTCATGCGTTCTGCGTGCGTTTTTTGTACGTGAAGAATGTAATAGAGCCAACATATCTTTAACATAACCCCATAGAAAGAAGTGGAGGGGAGTGATATCTGGTGAACGAGGTGGCTAGGGAATTGGGTCACCCCTTCCAATCCACCGCTCTGGAAAGGTCTCATTTAGGAAGCCACGAACATGCAGCCCCCAATGTGGTGGTGCAGCATCTTGCTGGAAAATGATGGATGGTGATCGGTGGATTGGAAGGGGTGGCCCGATTCCCTGGCCACTTCGTTCACCAGATAACCCCATAGAAAGAAGTGGAGGGGAGTGTTATGTTAAAGATATGGTGTATGGAACAAAGGTACATCACTAATCTAAAGCCGAGGATCACTGATGCCACCATTGATGAGGGTATGCTACAGCCAACATGGCAAGAAATCCAGTACCGTCTTGATGTGCTTCCTGCAACTAATGGTGCCCATATAGAGGGGTATTAAATGAGGCAAAAAAAACTTAAATACTGTATATACGTCTCATTCTGTAATAATTTTCACTTATCTGTCTTTTCATTTGCCTTTGGAATACATTGTGTGTATAATATATATATATATATATATCTCTGTACTGGGAGGGAACAGACTAAGCCAGAACATACAATGTCAATCATTATTGGTAAAAGACAGTACAGCGATTTCACACATAGTATCTTTTGCGCTCGTTAAGCAACTTCCTATTTTGACTCTGTATAAATTAATACCGACTATTTAGGAACATACTGATTAACCCCTTCATGCCTAGCGGTTTCAATATTCAGATTGAAGCCACCGCTGTTTTCCAAATGACATTAGCGTGTTTCACGTCCTTAGACTCAGGTTTATACAAAAACGTAATTTTTATTTTCCAATGTCCATCTCATGGGCCTGAAAGGGTTAACATGCGATCACAGCTTGTTATAGGAGATATACGATTGTCAGCCAGGAGTCCAGACGGATATACACTATATTGCCAAAAGTATTCACTCACCTGCCTTGACTCGCATATGAATTTAAGTGACACCCCATTCCTAATCCATAGGGTTCAATATGACGTCACTCCACCCTTTGCAGCTATAATAGCTTCATCTCTTCTGGGAAGGCTGTCCACAAGGTTTAGGAGTGTGTTTATGGGAATTTATGACCATTCTTCCAGAAGCGCATTTGTGAGGTCACACACTGATGTTGGACGAGAAGGCCTGGCTCTCAGTCTCCGCTCTAATTCATCCCAAAGGTGTTCTATCGGGTTGAGGTCAGGACTCTGTGCAGTCAAGTTCATCCACACCAGACTCTGTCATCCATGTCTTTATGGACCTTGCTTTGTGTGCTGGTGCACAGTCATGTTGGAAGAGGAAGGGGCCAGCTCCAAGCTGTTCCCACAAAATTGGGAGCATGGAATTGTCCAAAATGTCTTGGTATGCTGAAGCATTCAGAGTTCCTTTCACTGGAACTAAGGGGCCAAGCCCAGCTCCTGAAAAACAACCCCACACCATAATCCCCCCTCCACCAAACTTTACACTTGGCACAATGCAGTCAGACAAGTACCCTTCTCCTGGCAACCGCCAAACCCAGACTCGTCCATCAGATTGCCAGATGGAGAAGCGCGATTTGTCACTCCAGAGAACGCGTCTCCACTGCTCTAAAGTCCAGTGGTGGCGTGCTTTACACCACTGCAGCTGACGCTTTGCATTGCACTTGGTGATGTATGGCTTGGATGCAGCTGCTCGGCCATGGAAACCCATTCCATAAAGCTCTCTGCGCACTGTTCTTGAGCTAATCTGAAGGCCACATGAAGTTTGAAGGTCTGTAGTGATTGACTCTGCAGAAAGTTGGCGACCTCTTCGCACTATGCGCCTCAGCATCCTCTGACCGCGCTCCGTCAGTTTACGTGGCCTACCACTTCGTGGCTGAGTTGCTGTCGTTCCCGAACACTTCCACGTTCTTATAATACAGCTGACAGTTACTGTGGAATATTTAGGAGCGAGGAAATTTCACGACTGGATTTGTTGCACAGGTGGCATCCTATCACAGTTCCACGCTGGAATTCACTGAGCTCCTGAGAGCGACCCATTCTTTCACAAATGTTTGTAAAAACAGTCTGCATGCCTAGGTGCTTGATTTTATACACCTGTGGCCATGGAAGTGATTGGAACACCTGATTCTGATTATTTTGATGGGTGAGCGAATACGTTTGGCAATATATTGTATATATATATATTATATATTTTTGCAGCAGATTTTGAAATTGCTGTCAATTGAGTGTTTTGTTTTGGAATCCATCACCGTTCCTGAACTTTCCTGTCATTTCATCCATCCAAGGAAGGGGTGGCGGGGGGGGGGCGGTTCTCAAAAGCTGTCAAAAACATAAAGGCTTAATACCCAGTGAAAGGTCACTTCTAGAATTTTCGGAGAAACCTGATTTATGGGACGTTTAAGGTGCGCTAAGTGGTTCGAACGTGTGATTTATGTGTCTAAATGTGATCTTTAGCATATGTTTGTGAATGAACTCTCACCGAAGCGGCGGACAGAAGGTTCCTGTATCTGCAGGTTTTTTTTTCTATTTATTTTTTTAAAGACCTGCGCAGATGGTATTTCCCCCCCCCCTCCCCGTGGCTACTAATCTATGTTTCTTTAGAATTGGTGATCTTTAATAAATGCAGCTGTTAAAGTGTCTGCACGTGGAGAGAAAGGAATCGGGATCTTCACAGGGTGGGGAGGATGAGTCCAGGAGGCGTCTGACGCACCAGGCATCACACACACACACACCCAGAGTGCTCAGCCGTCATTTTCCCAAGACATACATAATGGGTCACTATCCTTGGGTGAATGGGGGGGGGGGGTGCAGGCTCAAATATAAATCATATATTAAAAAATTATATAGTTTATATATTTAATGTGATATTAATTTACAAATAATTATCTATTGATACAAGTATAATTATAAATGCAACGAACCACTGACGCCCACACACACATAATTTTATATATATATATATATGAGACAGAATTTGCATATCCTACCCAGAGTTCCTTGCTGCATATGGGGAATGTAGCACATGAGCTCCTTGAAGCAGTGCTCGGACATTGGCTGGGATGTGTAAATGTCTTCTACAATAATAAACGTAAATTATATATTGTGACAGTGTGATTTGGGGCAGGGTGGTAAGACCTCAGGTTTATCAGCAGGCAGATTGAGGATTCCCATTTTCCCCTATAGGGTTAACCTACACCCGAAGCCTAATTAAGACTGCCCTGCCCTTATAGGAGACGTGGCTCCCTCTGAGAGGACAGTCTTTGAGCAGGATGCAGAAGGGAAGTGTGACAATGTGATTAGGGGCAGGGTGGTAGACCTCAGGTTTAAATCAGCAGGCAGATGGAGGACTCCCCTTTTCCCCTATAGGGTTAACCTACACCCGAAGCCTAATTAGGACTGCCCGTGTCCTTTATAGGAGATGTGGTTCCCTCTGAGAGGGCAGCCTTGGTGCAGGGTGCAGAAGGGAAGTGTATTTGATTTTAGTTTTCACTGATTGGTAAACGACTTAGCTGCCCAACACGTCAGAGGGGGATTCTGAATGCTCATTTAGCCTCCTCATAAAGGAGGTGTTTGTTTTGTATTTGTTTATTTGCCGTTTTTGCTGCACACTGCAAATTTCATGTCTGCACAATAAAGAAAAGCGGGAGCACTAACCCCGTGTCCTGTGGCTGGATCACAATATACAAACACACACACAATATGTAATCATCTCATGCACTCGGGATGTGAACCACACACCTTATCTAAAATTCTACAGCACAATGTGAGCCCAGACACTGAGCTGAATGTAATTTTATGCAGCATAGGATTTAGTTCCACACCCTGCCGTAGATTAACGCACATTGTGACCAGCACAAAGCAGGGTTTAATGACACGCTGTGCCCGGGGATTTAAAAAATGTTATGTCTTGTACAACTATATGCAGTGCGTCGCTTAATTACACCCCCTGTGCCATGGGTTAATATATTATGACATATATAATTACAAGGAACACAAGGTTTAATTACACTCCGCACCGTGAATTCATACGCACCGCGACACGTACACTCGCGATGCGTAACTACTGGCTGCGTTACGGATTAATAGCGCACGATACGACTTACACACAATGCAACTGGGCTCGATGCAGCGCTTAATTACACAGCGTGCCATGGGTTAATGCAGGCCCGAGCGTGTATAATTATACGCAGCGCACTAATTACTCCCTGTGCCACAGATTAATATATTAAGACACGTAAAATATGTTTAACATATACGATCGCATGTAATGCGAGGTTTAATTACGCTGCGAGATTAAAACGCGCTGTGACATATATAATTATACGCAGGGCTTTGCTGCAGATTTATATTGTATGTTATGACTTGCATAATTACATCGCGCGGCGGATTAATACGCTCAGTGACATATGTTCTGTGGTTATTTATGTTGCGATTACACGCAGTGCAGTGGATTAACGCGCCCTGCGCTATATTAACTATAACAGGTAAAGCAGCGCTATATCACGCCCCGTGCTAATACATATTTTATGAAATCACGTTCAGAATTGTTGGCGAGTGCAGGGGTTAATTCCTCTCCGTGCCGTGGACTGATGCGCGCGGTGACAATACATTATTTCACGCCGTCATCCAGTAGATATGATGGCTTCTATAAATGTATCAGAGGGCAGGCTGTGCTGCAGAGCGCTACATGCCGTGACAAGTAAAAACACGCGCTGCAGCAGCTAATTATACGCGGAGATACAGAGTACGCCATGCGGTGACCTCTGTAACTACACGCAGTGCGGGGATTATATAGACCTCTCTCCAAAGATTATTACATGCTGTGATGTGTAAGTATCTGCAGTGCGGAGGTTAAATATTCCCCGCTCCTTATATTATTACATCCTGTGGTCTGTATATCTCTGCAGGGCAGGGGTTAAACTTGCCCTTCTTCGCAGATTATTATTACATGCTGTGTTGTAAGAGTGCGTGCAGGGGTTAAACATACCCCACCCCAGAGATTATTAAACACTGTAACATAACTGCAAGGGTTAAATCTAGATTATTATACGTCGTGATGTACCGATCAGCCACAACAATAAAACCGGTTCAGAGACGTACATGCCAGGACTACATCACCAGTCAGTGGTCCAAAAAGTCTAGGGTCGCCAGCCTGGACGTGAACAACAAAGGAAGAAGACTGGTCACACAAGGCTTGGCTACGTTGTAGGAACAGCAACGTTTCAGTCCTCCACTCAGGACCTTTCTCAAACCATTGGTTCCGAACCCTACATACACCGTATAATGGATGCGGTGACATATTACCCAATGAAGTGTTTCTTCTCATTCTTGTGAGGAACATCTGGGATCAAAGTGGTCCGTGCCACCCCTCGGGAGAGGGTTCTTTGCCTTACCTACGGAGCCAGAATTTATATTTACAGGCTCTAAACTATGTGAGTGGGAAATTATTATTATCCTTTATTTATATCGCGCCACATATTGCGCAGCGCTTTACAAGATCAGTGTACAAGGGGTTAATACATTATAATATCACACATGGATGATCTGATTCAGGGGACCCTGTTCCCAAGAGAATTTACAATCTATGAGATGTACAAGTATTTGTGAGGTAGACGCATCCATATCGTTAGGTGTCTTGCCCAAGGACCCTCGCTGGTGGCGTCTTCTGGGTGGGATTGAGACGTCTTTCCATGATTGTAGAGCAGCGACCTGGTGGTTAGATTGAACCCGCTTCTCGTAAAGTTGAGACTTCACCATAGTTGTATTGGAGGGATGTGCCGAATGGTATTTGGACTTGCTTCACCACGGTCAAAGGGCAGAGACGTTACCACTGGACTCCACAGCCGATATTGTGTGGTAGGCAAGAAGGTGTCTTGCCCAAGGACACTTAATGGAGAGGTGCTCTGGCCAGGATACGAACCTGGGTCTCCACGGTTAAAGAGCAGTGATGTTACCTCTACTCCACCCATTCGGTCTCTATAGATTACATCGTATACTTCAGTTTTAATAAGATTGTTTTTCTTTTCTTGTTTCTCATGTTTTTGAGCGGTCTAAAGAACCATAAATGAGCCATGTGAGTAGCTTTCCTTGTTCAAACTTTTATGTAAAAACAGTGCAGGTCCTGCACTTAATACACAAGTCACTAATTTTGTATCTGTGTATCTAATATTGAGCACGGTTTATTGCTTCATGCACTGACCACCCACGGTTACATTGTGCGCATGGAGCATCTCTACTACCCAAAAACTTTTCACCTTATCTGGAAACAGTCATCTGGTTTCATTTTAATGACAACCATCTTTATAGCCCCATGCTCTATATAGATGATATAGATGACAACCATCTTTATAGCCTCATGACACACTATCAGGGTTATCCAAAGAGAATCGAAAAGTCACCGCACGTTCGGTGACTTTTCGTTCTCTTCAATTCGGTGCGATTTGGCGATTCCATTTTGGCGACCCTGCGGTGTATTCAGCAAGCACCACAGGCCCCCATAATGCAGGGAAAAGCCGCCGCAAACCTGTCGAACACTCACCGCAAAACCCGGCGAACGCACACCGAAACCCGCAAAAACATCTGGATTAACCCCGCCGAACAATCCCGAGCAGTCGCTGAACACACAGCACAGAGCAGGCGCCGGAAAAACCCGACACCGCAGACGAATGGAGTGAGAAAGAAAAAACAGTTTGCTTGAATGTTTGAAAAGTGAAACTCTGTTTGCAAAGAAACTACAGAATGAAAATGTCTGAAATTTACATATAAAGATCCAATGAATGATAATAAAAAGGGCTGTTACAGAAAAAATTAAAAAACTATTAAAAAAGAGAAAATTTTCGTAAACAAATCCCGAAAAATAGAAAATGTCGGCAGATAAGAACCTTTCGGCCCATCTAGTCTGCCCAATTACATGGATACTTTACCTGGATTTATCTTTTGTTTAGGATAGCCTTATGCCTATCCCATGCTTGCTTAAATTCAATTACTGTTTTGGCCTCTACCACTTCTACTGGAAGACTGTTCCATGTATCCACCACCCTCTCAGTAAAATAATACTTCCTGATGTTACTTTTAAACCTTTGCCCCTCTAATCTAAGACTATGTCCTCTTGTTTTGCTACTTTGTTTCCTTTTAAATATACTCCCTTCCTCTACCTTCTGGATTCCCTTTACGTATTTAAATGTTTCTATCATATCTCCTCTGTCTCGTCTTTTTTCCAAGCTGTACATGTTAAGATCATTAAGCCTTTCCTGGTAACTTTTCTCCTTCAAGCCGTACACCATTTTAGTAGCCCTTCTCTGAACTCTCTCTAAGATGTCTATATCCTTCTGGAGATACGGTCTCCAGTACTGCACACAGTACTCCAAGTGAGGTCTCACCAGTGCTCTGTACAGTGGCATGAGCACTTCCCTTTTCCTACTGCTAATACCTCTCCCTACACAACCAAGCATTCTGCCAGCATTTCCTGCTGCTCTATTACATTGACTACTTAGCCTTAGATCCTCTGAAATAATAACCCCTAAATCCCAAACCTCAGATGTTGAGGTTAGGACTGTATCAAATATTCTATATTCAGCCCTTGGGTTTTTACGTCCCAAATGCCTAAAAGATCCTAAAAAATCTAAAAATAAAGAAACTTTTTGATGCAGAATATTATAATGAACGGTTTATTAGATATTGGATTAAAATGGGAATATTTTTAACATTGAAGCCTATGGGATTTGCCTGAATAAACCTGACGAATTAAACCACCGAATGCTGGTTTGTGTTCTCTGAATAGTCGAAGCAGTGCTTTTCATGGGGTTTTCACTGCCACCGAACAGGCACCGAACAGGCACCGTATGTGCAGGCAATTCACCAGGATTTGGCGAACTGCCTGCTCTCTGAATAGCCGAATGGCCAGGAAAGGTTTCTTGAATTTCAGCATTCCTTTCGGTCCCAATTCGGATCTCTTTGAATAACCCTGTATGCATCCTTACACTTTAGATTAATAACGTGGTCAGGCTGCGTGGCATGACCCCCCCCCTTTCCTCTAGACCCAGTTGGCCAATAGCACTGTTTGAAGCAGAGACGTTTTCTTCGACAACACAGCTGTCACTTGGCAGACGGGATTTTGAATATCCCGCCTTCTGAGGACTAACTCCGGGATTGATGATGTTAGTATGCTTCGTGTGTGGACATCCTCCTGTCTCCGAATGCTCATAGCAGCAAGTGGTCTGGAAGATGGCAGTTGAGGACACTCCACACCAATCCATCGTGGTGTGCAGGCACTCGCAACACTTGCATACAAAGGACGCAAGTTCCAGGGGAAACACAATGTGCGTACGAAACTTACACAACTTGCATAAGAGACTCCAGGGAGGAAGAGGAGGATCAGCACGGCCCGGAAGGAGAAAAGGGGAGTATTTAAGCTAAACTAAAGAATAATTGGGCAGAAGCTGCCTGGGCACATTGCGCTTTCCCCGTGAAACAGCCCGATCACCAGAAAGAACAAAAACGGGATTTAATTACAAACCTGAGATTTGTGGTCCGACGATTTGCAACTTTTATTCCAAAGATTCCTAAACGTGAATATTCTCAAATTCAGATTTCACATTTGATATGCACCTTTCCGGTTGGGACTACCCTTGAATGGGGCGCATCTCTGTGTGCACACAAAGGGCCCTAGTACATTCTGCGCACACAATTTAGCGCGCACACAAAAACGCATTAACGCGAGGGGCAAAACCCTTTGCGCTGAACATCGTATTACGACGTTCGCTCACAAAATGCGTGTTAACGTCTAACGCGAGTGACCCTGCGCGAACCCTTTGCGAGCGCGATTTAGTGCGCGCATCCTATACTTCACATTGTGAGCGCAAATGCGTTTGTGCGCTGGTACGCGCATGGTATTACAATCTTAACACAAAATTTAACGGACAACGTTTGCGCGTATAATTTTAACGTCTTTGAAAAGCTGGTGGAAACGGCAAATTGTAACAACCTGACCGTACCAAACTGCGGATTCACAACGGAGAACGTCGAAGTGCACGTTTTTTTTTACTAGATCCATCAAAAATGACGGCCACTACCTTGTGTTCCATCAGAACGTACGCCTGTTGTGCGCAGTCCGCACAAAGTGACGGACTCGCGTTAAAAATTACATTGCGCTCAATGATTTCTGCGCGCAACGGTACCTTGCGTGCATTTGTGCGCGTCAGTTTTACGAGCGCAATTTCCCGACGGATGAAAAAATGCGCAATGAATGTAATTCCAGCGGTGATTTTCGTGCGTTAACGTTTCGCGCAAAAAAACACGTGTTTAGCATGCGTTTTTGTGTTAAGAATGTAATAGGGCCCAAAGACTTTATTACCAATTCATTATAGACCGATATCATTTTTTCAGGGCCGATACCATTCCAATTATTGGCAGCCTTCCTGGCCGATATCTGGTGCCGATATTCTGTAACCTTAAAGTTGTGAAAAAAAACAACACAAATCTGACTACATAAACAATATGGTCATGCCTAGACTCTTGCCTTTGCAAGGAGTCCTCATAGGACCCGTATGTAAGGGGTCAGACAACCCTGGTCCTCCAGATGGTTTGGAATTCCATCTGCCATGATGCTCAACTACTCATTAGGTTTTTGGAGCCTCATGGGAAACATAGTTCCAAAATATCTGGAGGTCCAAGGTTGCTGACCCCTGCTGTAGGTAATACATACCAGAAATACAAGGGTCCCCTGCATCTCCTATATAGGGAATTCCCTGCCAGATAAGAGGGAAGCCCCATTTCTGTTGTCATCAGTCTGATGTGTAATACCGTCAGTGGGCAGGGGAAGTCCTACAGTGAGGACAGCCGGCTGTGGGAGAAGCCCCGGATCGACATTGCTCTATGGGACCTCGCGTGTTGCGGCTGTAATGAGCCAACTTGTCCAATTATCGGCAATATCAGAAAATAAAATGCCGATACCGGTATCTGTAATTTTCGGAATATCGTCCACCGATAATCAGCAAAGCCGAATTGGTCTATTCCTATTACCAATGTCTCATGACTTGCTCTTCCCTTCTAACCTGCACATGTATAGACTATATGAGTAGGTGTGAATGCAGTAGGTGGCACTGCCCGTACCGTACCGGCTAGCAGATCTGTCCATGGCTGACCAGAGAGGTGGTGAAGATCACAGCACCCAGCTTGGTAAAACAATAGAGATGTAGCTTAGGGCCGATCCCTATCCTTTCAATGGTGGTTGTCAACTCTTTCCCAGAGTTCAAACAAGTGTTTCTTGTGTTTGGAATAATTGCAAACCAGTGGATAGATTTCACATCCAAGGAGAAGAATAGACACACGGCACTGGATACCGAAAAAACCTCTAACACACCTCATGAAAAACCGGAGCAGACAGAACTAATCCTGTAACACGTTAGCAGATGAAAAAAATGGAACCATGGCACCCAACGCTTAAATGTGGCCGATTGATACACCCATTCCACAGCAAACAATACCCAAGCGGTAACAGTTATTTTTTGGACATCCAAGAAGTGAGCATTGGGGAAATGCTACATTTTGATACAGAGAATCTACGTTATCTACGCATCTTTATCTTTCTACAGATCTTAAAACAAGGTAGACATCTACAAACACACCCGCTCAGCCCGTTTCTGATGCCTGGATAGCAGAACATGAGGCTGCAGGGCCGGTTTAGGCTAGGGTCAGACGAACGCATTTTTCACGTGCGTTTAGCCGCACGAAATCACGGCCGTACTAGCAGCAAATGACGTCCAATGCCGGGGAACATACGACGAACGGCCGCACGAAAGTTCGTCCGTGCAACGCAAGTGGCCAACGAACGCATTTTTTCTAGAACGTCAAACCGCTACTACTGACGTACAGAGTGCGCTGCGGCCACATAGCGGCGTGTTTGCGTTATTGGGAGACGTCAGACGCTGCTAATGTCCGGCCAACATAACGTCCAGACGCAGAAAGGGTTTTATTGATGATCCGTACAAAATCACGGACGAAAAGGCGCATCGTATGACCGCTATCGCGTATTCCGGGAAAAAATACGTACGTTCGTTCGAACACACTTTTTCACGGACAACGTGAAAAATGCGTTCGTCTGACCCTAGCCTTAGTCCACTAAAATATGACTAAAGCTAAACGGCATTTCAGTCCAAGGCTAAAACTAAAGTAAAAGAAGTACCACCATAACATTTTCGTGTTATTTTTATTATAATAGATTTTCATCACGGTTTTAGTCATCGTGACTAGGTGCTCGATTTCATTTGGCCCAATGGCCAAAAGCAAAACCTTTTTCCAGTCCGGAAGATTTAAACGTTTACCGGCACTTTGGCTACCAATAAAAATTCGGATCGAATGTCATCTCTCTCGGCTATACATTTCAATAGAAATATTAAGAAAAAAAGTTTGCCATTTGCACTTACCACAGTAACTCCATGCGAAACAAAACAGAGGTTTTGATTTACGTGAATGGCCATGAACATTTTAAGCCCATCCGCCACGTCACGGCAACTCTGGGTCAGGTGGGTCCTATCCTAATGAACCCAAGAGCGCCTTTATAAGCAACCGCATATCCTCATGATGCTTCTCAGTCATAAGAGACTGGTGGGTTTATATACCCCCAACCTTTCTAGATTGTGAGTTCCTACGGGAATAGGGCCCTCATCTCCTCCTGTACTGTTTGTCAAATGTTGTTCAATGTATTGTAACCCTGTCTATACTGTGCTTATTGTACAGCGCTGCGGAATATGCTGGCGCTTTATAAATAAAGAATAATAATAATACCCTCACCAGGAATAATTCTACTTTGGGATTAAAAAAGAAAACATGGAAGGAGGCAGCAGCAATAATGACATGGCAAAATATACATATACTGTATGCAGAAAAAACAGTTTTGCACCTATTCCCTACCAGTTTGTTTTTCTGCATATATGTATATTTTGTTGTATTTCCAGCCAGGTCATTTTTACTGCTGCCTCTTTCCGTGTTTTCTTTTTTAATCCCAAAGTGGAATTGTTTCTGGTGAGGGTATAAATGTAAACCCATCAGTTTCTCTATTGGTTGAGAAGTAGCTTGAGGACATGTCGTTGCTCAGAAAAGCAGCTCTTGGTTTTATTAGGTAGGAGTCACCTGACTAGAGGTGCCGTAAAGTGGCGGGTGAGCTTACACTTTAATGGTCATTCAAGAAAACAAAAACCTCTGATTGCGTTTTGTTTTGCATGGAATTACAGGGGTGAGCGCAAATGACAACCTTTTTTCTGGTTATGTTTATACATGAAGGGGGCTGGATACGTCTGGCCTCTGCAGCCGCCCCGGTAGGGAATAGGCGCAAAACATTTTTTTTTTGCAATGGAAATATTAGTTCTAGCGATTCAGTTTCCAAAAAAATTTCAATTGCTGAAAGGTGATGATAAATGAGATTTTCAGGCAAGGAAATAGAGGGAATTATAACCCCCTCCCATCGCGGCTGCAGGTTTCCCCGTAGCGTTCCCATTTTAGCGTGATATTCTGGGGCAGGCGCTACCTCGGCCCCTTGCCCCGGAACACAGTGCTACCCGCAGGGATACTCGCTGTAGCGCTTCCACGTCTTCGCACGAGTATCATCTCCTGGAGTCCATAGGACTGAGTGATCGGAAGCGGGAGACTGGGACCTAATTGTCCCCAGTCTCACTCTGCTCGCGGTCAGAAGCAGCGGACCGGGCCAAAGTTCTCTCCGCACGCTAAGAGGTGAGTATTGGATTTATTGGGGTGTTTATAGGTGGTGCTAAATGATTTCGCAAAAGTAGAAGCATTTCGCACCAAGCTTTTAGGCGTAGCTAAAATTTGGGTTTGAGTGCTAGCACTTTGTAATACCTTACTTATCGTAACGCAATTTACTGTTTGCGCTCCCCATGTTAAGTATAGGATGCGCAAAGTACAGGAAGCTAGCGCAATCACCGATGCGCTGATTTTTTTTACGGGTTTTGTGGCAGGAAGGTAATGGGGGGGCATGCGTTAAAGTCCCTTATCCTGGTGTTAACCCTTACTCATCCGAATGAGAACATTTGCGTTCACTATGGAATAGGGGCCCTAAGTCTTTGTCAGAAATTAGAAGTCGACTAAAGTAACAATAGAAGGCTGTGATCTTGGGTAACAGTTTATGTGGAAGATACATTTGAGGATCATTGATAAAGAAGCGAAGTCCAGACCTTCTTGATCGCTGTATTTTTGAATAATAGCTGAATGACATAATATAAAAAATAAAAAAAAATCATTATCAGTTTGCATGAATGTTTGAAAAGTGAAACGCTGTTTGCAAAGAAACTACTGAGTAACAATGCCTGAAATTTACATATAAGATCCAATGAATGATAATAAAAAGGGCTGTTACAGAAATAATAAGTAAAAAAAATAATAAAAAGATCGGATTTTTTTTTTAAAAAAAAAAATAAAAATGCCTAAAAGATCCTAAAAAAAAATCTATAAATAAAGAGACTTTTTACTGCAGAATTTTATAATGAACGGTTTATTAGATATTGAATTAAAACGGGAATATTTTTAACATTGAAGCCTATGGGATTCGCCTGAATAAACCTGTCGAATGAAACCACCAAATGGCAGGGCAATTCGGCAACCTTTCACTGCTGGTTTTTGTTCTCTGAATAGCCGAAGCATTGCTTCTCTATGGGGATTTCACTGCCCTCGAACAGGCACCGAACAGGCACCGTATGTGCAGGCAATTCGCCAGGATTTGGCGAACTGCCTGCTCTCTGGACAGCCGAATGGCCAAGAAAGGTAACCGTACGCTGACTTTCAGCGTTCGGGAGCCATTCGGATCTCTTTGATTAACCCTGATAGTTGTGGACTCATAGGGGTTTGCAGACATTAGAAAATCAAAATACATAAAAGGAGGAAGGAGTGATCGGAAAAGCATAAGAGAATAAAAAAGGATAAAGAGTATATGTTCACAAAAGGTGAGAACATCCAGATTAATGCTAATTACAAAGTAGATGTAAAGACACTTTTGCACGGCGTAGTTACTGTAGTGCAGCTCACTAAGAGTCCGCCGGGTCTACAATCCAGTAATTAACATGTAATAAAGTAATTATCACGTTGTATCAGTGAGTTCCATTCGTAGAGTTTTCTCATTACACCCGACTTCTACGCAATAGGGTCTTTTCTCGGCTACTGACGTTCTCTATGGAATAAGATGTGGCGAGAGTGCAAGATGAAGCGGACTTGGAGCAACACTGCTGATTTCTGGCGGCAATAGATAGGTTTCATTTTTGAACTTCCATGCCAAAGCACGGCAAGTGCACCTACAACAACTAGACGTCCACTTGGGCTTTACAGAATCGACTCCCTGTCAGGATAGACAAAACCCAGTTAAGCGATGAAGCCCCTAATCTGACAGTCTGGTCCGTATAAAAGCCAGATCTGACCTGAATAGAGAATATGAACAAGGACAATATATAGAAGTAATGGAGCCTACAGGGACAAGAGAAATATGGCTGTACAAATACGAAGCCAGAGGTCGGTACACGGAATCAGTATAATAAATAACTATGGAGGGAATATCGAGAAAATCCAGATACCATAGTCAGGGTCAGTACACAGAATCAATATAAACCAAACAGGGACAAGAGAAATATGGCTGTACAAATACGAAGCCAGAGGTCGGTACACGGAATCAGTAGAATAAATAACTATGGAGGGAATATCGAGAAAATCCAGATAACATAGTCAGGGTCAGTACACAGAATCAATATAAACCAAACAGGGACAAGGGCAGAAACCAGAATACTTAGCCAGGGGTCAAACCAAAGGATCACAGATATACAGGAACGCGCTGCGGGGTCACTAGAAACCACGGCAGGGCAAGTGCTCCAATTTAAAGCCCTCCTAGGTCTCTGATCAGGTACAGCAGTCCCAGATGCAAGATTGCCAGAATGGCGCCCTCTCTGTCCAGGAAGCCTAACTGCAGCAGCACCAGCTGGCATGACATTCCCAAGCTCCACAAAGTGCTCATCCATCCGAGTTTACATTTTTAAGGAAATAGTCAAGTATAGATAAAAGGATAAGGCAACAGATGTAGGTCAAGGCCAACATGGAGGTGGAAAATGGAAAAAAACACAGCAATGTTCGTTTTGGCTGCAATTTTTAATTTTCGTTTTATTCACAGTCTTTTGACTAAAATGCCATTTAATTCTAATGTTTCAGGCTAGGGTCAGACGAAAGCATTTTTCCCCGCGAACGTGAAAAAGTGCGTCCGAACGCATTGACGTATTTTTTCACGGAATGCGCAAAAACAGGCAGACGACGCGGATTTTCGGGCGTGATTTTGTACGGATCGTCAATAAAACTCTTTTTGCGTCTGGACGTTATGTAGGCTGGACATTAGCAGCGTCTGACATCTCCTAATCACGCACACACGCCGCTATGCCGCAGCTGCGCACTCTGTACGTCAGTACTAGCGGTTCAGCGTTCAGAAAAATGCGTTCAAATTCCACTTGCGTTGCACGGCCGGACTTTTGTGCGGCCGTACATCGTATATTGGCCGTCATTGCCCGTCATCTGCTGCTAGTGCGGCCGTAATTATGTGCACCAGAACGCACGTTAAAAGTGCACTGGTCTGACCCCAGCCTCAGTCGTGACTAAATGTCACAAGATTTTATTCGGCTAAATCTGGAGTAGATATAAGTCGACTAAAATCGAATGGGTTTAAAGTGTAAAACGCACTATTTAAACATTTCTCTGGAATTTCCAAATTCATTATGAACTCCTGGAGGAAACATCTCGTCTGAACATAGAAAATTCATCATTTCTCTCTCACTCGAGATTAGTTCTGGTTGGATCTCTTCCCAAATAGTCCCTCCTTAACATTTTAATTTAGTTTATATTAGTCGACTAAAATGTCAATGGATTTCCGTAATAGTCTTAGTCGCCATAACTTATTTTTTCCTTCTTTTTTTTTTTTTTTAATTTAAGATTTTTATTTTGCATTCAAAGGGTCGCAGACCGACCAGCAAGATTGGCCTCGCAGGGCCAAATATCACAGGTATAAGGTATACAGAAAACATAAGGGGGGGGGGTGTTCAAAAAAAAAATAAAAAAAAATAAAACAGGAAAAAAAAAAAAATAAGGGGGTAGCAATAATAGAGAAAATTCCAAAGAGTAAAAAGAAAATAAAAAATCTCTGCTAGGATGTCCCCAGCCGGGGACAGACCTATCACAAAAAGGGCACAAAAATATAATAAGATGATAAGTCCTCACAAAAGAGAGAACATAAAAAAAAAAAAGTGTGAAAGCACTTCTGGAGTAACATTCTCAGCCAGTATCTCTGAATGGCCTCCGCTTCAACACAGGTAGGGTCACGGTATGTAGGCCAGGCTGATCAGCATAGACGCAGCCAGGGATGGGAAACAAGATCCGCGCAGCATACAAGCCCATGTGGCGGACAAGAAGGACGACCCACCATTGGGCCTGCTCGGAGGCCACACCAGCCGTACCGCCAGAACAGGGCCGACGCTGCCTCTCACCAGCGCTGGGCCTAAAAGTCCCGGTCAGCGCCCTCTGCACAGCTCCCGGCGAAGGCTCCCCAGCAGACATCACCTCTGTCAGGGTAACTCCGGCTTCGCGCGCCTGACCTTTGACTACGCTTCCCCTCGAACACGAAGAAGGCAGGCGCAGCCCACAATCCATGCCTCCTGGTGCACCACTTCGCCGGATAGTGCTAGGCTGAGTGTCCCCTTGTACCTCTTCCGTTGGGCCGTCAGTCCCCTGACCGACTCCCAGCAGCACCATCAGCCGCCGCCATGAGTCAGGAACGAGCAGATTCTCCTCTTCCCAGGTAACTGTTCAAGACAAGTCTCGAGGGCCGTAAACAAAGCCTCCATGCCACTGGTGGGTGCGTGGAGCACCATATCGTGCGCCTCCGATAGCAGAGGGACTCCATAACAAGCACTCAGCAAAGGATCACCTCTGGAGGGCACAGGAGGGATAAGGTGCTAGACTGCCAGGCGTCAAAAGGTAGGCCTTAAAATGGACGACGGCCGTCGGTGGCGCCGGAGGATCTCCACAAAAAGAAAACTCAGCTGTGCTTCGGCGAGGGGGGCTAAAACGGACCCCGAAGCAATCCCCGTAATGGCCAGCCGCACAGGGTCTCCATTAATGGGCAAACCCACGGGAAAAGTCCCTGTAAAAACCTCTGTTGTAGGAGAATCCCAGAGAGCTCCACAGAGATGCGTTTGCTCCCATCCCGAGCTGGCCACGCCCGCAAATAACTTCTTTTTTATTTAGTTTTAGTCACACAAAAAAATTTTGTAATAAAAAAATTATTACTTGAAAAAATTAACACTGGAATTAATATTATCATCCTTTATTTATACAACGCCACAAATTCTGCAGCGCCTTACAAGGGGTTGATACATTAGAATACCACACATGGATGATGACCTGATTTAGGGGGACCCTGTTCCCAAGGGAATTTACAATCTATGAGAAGGATTTTGTGAGGTAGGCGCATCCATATCTTTAGGTGTCTTGCCCAAGGACACTTGCTAGTGGTGTCTTCTGGGTGGGATCAAGTCGGATTTCCATGATTGTAGATCTACGACATGGTGCTTAGGTTGAATCCGCTTCTCGTAAAGTCGAGACTTGCTTCTCCACAGTTGCATTGGAGGGATGTGTTGAATGGGATTTTTGACAGGCTTCTCTACGGTCGAAGAGCAGAGACGTTACCACTGGAATCCACAGTCGATATTGTGTGGTAGCCAAGTATGTACCGTTAGGTGTCTTGCCCAAGGACACTTACTGGAGAGGTGCTCTGGCTGGGATTTGAACTTGGGTCTCCATGGTTATAGAGCAGTGATGTTACTTCTACTCCATCCAGCCAGTACACTGGAATGACTCCGAGAAAGGAGACAAGTGGGCTAAACATTTTGCCAGAATGGTTATGTGGTTGACTTAGAAGGCCAAGACAACCCTTGTCTCAATATGTGGTTTGATTTTAAAGGGGCCATGTGAATTAAAATGAAATCTGGGCATCAGCAAAATGAGGAGGACTGATTCAGGGATGCCGACAGCGACGCTTGGTTGAAGAGAGTTTACTCTGGACAATCAGAAGGACAACACAAAGCCAGAGCCAGCATCATCATAGACACATAGGTAGATTTTGTACCTTACGCCTAAGAAGAAACCAAGGGGTAACGTGCCAAATGCTTTCTAAATGAAAACCCAATGCATCACAGCTGAAAAATAAAGAGGCACATGACAAATGGAAGACCCAAACTTGGTGGACAACTGCGCATGACAATGGATAATTTATTAGCGAAGAGATCCATAATGGTGGATTAACTATGCCCAGGGGTTTTGTTAGGAAAACTAATAATATGTCCGTACGGAATTAAATGACACATGACGGAACCAGAATGCAATTAGTAGGAATTTTTTTATCCAGAGCTTCTAACCTGTAGGCAAGTTACAACACAGACTGGAACTAATTGAAGAAAAGTGTTAGCTGTAATGTGTCGATAAAGGCATCATTTGTACAACCTTGTTGGTCGTAATCAGCAGATGTTGGGTATCAAACACATCAATAAGCATAGATGATCCTTAAAATGGACAGTGGGTAACGAGTGCTTGCTCTTCCCAAAGTAGTCTATTACTCCAAGTGGCATAAACGGCCAGAGCCGGAGACAGGTAGAAGGGCGCGGACAGAACAAGGAAGGCGAAAGCTAATTGTGCCACTTTCTGCATCGTTCGAGATCAAGTCAGGACTGAGGAGACCCTTGATTGACCAACATAAAAATCAATTAGTGGCTCATTTAAATTGACTGGTGTTCATAAGATCACATTGTTATATTAATTGGCTCAAGTAGAAAGCATCATTTAAGTGTTGCTCAGGAACCGGAGCTTCAGATAATGATTTTAATTTTATCATTAATACCATTACTTTACCTAAATTAACCCAGAAACAATTAATGTTATTATATCACAAGATCACGGCCTGCCATCAGCGGGCCTCGGTCAATACATCAGTAAATTCCTGTCTGCAGGGACCAACAGAAGATCGGACACGCATGCATTAATTCCGCTTCATAGCAGCTTGCTGAGATTTCAAATTGGGCCGAGGAATGGAGCGTTGGGGCTTTTGGGTTTCTCAATAGATCATAGTTTTTTTATTGCATATATTCACTCTTATATATCTTAATATTATACTTCTTTTGGTGCATAAACCTTTTATATAATCTATTTGGGTAGGAAATTTCACACTTTTTTGTGTTGCTGTAAAAGGAGGCAAAATATTTTCATGTTTCAATGGGCAACAGCTTCTCCTCTGGTTTCCCACTGCCAGTAAGAAAAAGTTGGCTTGACAGAAAATAGGCGATTTGGGCTGACACGGACAGTGGGACTATAAAAAAAAAACAAACAAAAAAATTCAAATGTTGTAAGAGAAGGCAGAAGAGGTAAAGATGTGGGTGTTGATAGATGGGTAAATCAAGGCTGTTAAGGAAATACGAGTGATAGGAATTGTAAAGGAGGAAAGTAAGATTGTGGTGGTTACAAAGGTCTGGTAGACTGAAGAAAGACATGGGAGGAGGGCCAAGAAGGAAGACATGGAAGGAGAGCCGAGAACGAAGAAGTGGATGGAGAGCCGAGAACGAAGAAGTGGAAGGAGAGCCAAGAAGGAAGAAGTGGAAAGAGAACCAAGAAGGAAGAAGTGGAAAGAGAGCCAAGAAGGAAGAAGTGGAAAGAGAGCCAAGAAGGAAGAAGTGGAAAGAGAGCCAAGAAGGAAGGCGAAGACATGGGAGAAGGACCAAGAAAGAGAAAGACGTGTGAGGACGACATGGGTGAAAGAAGAAGTGGGTGGAGGAGCGAGAAGGAAGACATGGAAGGAAGGGTTGAGAAGGAAAAAGTAGAAGGAGAGCTGAGAGGGAAGAAGCCTGAGAAGGAAGAAGTGGGAGCAGGGAACGAGAAGGAAGACGTGGGAGGAGGGAACAAGAAGGAAGACCTGGGAGGAGGGAACAAGAAGGAAGACAAAGATGTGGGAGGAGGACCGAGAAGAAAGAAAAAGAAAGAGGCCCGAGAAGGAAGACGTGGGAGGGCTGAGAAAGAAAACAAAGATGTGGGAATAGGACTGAGAATAAAATAGAAGGAGGGCCGAGAAGGAAGGGAGGATGTGGGAGGACAGCCAAGAAGGAAGAAGTGGAAGGAGAGCCGAGAACGAAGAAGTGGAAGGAGAGTCGAGAACTAAAAAGTGGAAGGAGAGCCGAGAAGAAGGCAAAGACATGGGAGAAGGACCAAGAAAGAAGTGTGAGGACGCCATGGGAGAAGAGATCAGAAGGAAGACATAGATGGAGAACTGAGAAAATAGGCATAGGAGGAATGAGAAGAAAGACATGTGAAGATAACTAAGAATGAAGACAGAAGGAAGACTGAGAAGGAAGACATGGGAAAAGGACTGTGGGATTGAGAAAAATATAAAATTAATCGGCGGGACGACGGGAAAAACATTACTTGCCACATTATATTCGAAAACAAATTTAAATAAAATAAATGGTTTCTTTACTGAAACCTCATCTGTTCGTGATGTTTGTACAATGCTGTGCGCTAAGGAACCTTAACATACCATAACGGTTAATGAAGAACCGATTGAGAATAAAAACAATCCCACTAGAATTAAATGGTTCTTCCTTACCTACAGCTGGGAATGGCACAAATCGCTGAATGAGGAGGCGGGTGGAAGGAGTAAACTTATTTGCTCTCTGGACCAGAACATTAAGGCCGACCTAGAAAGAAGAATGAAAAGATAATAACATTCCTACATGGTTTGAAAATATTACACCAGGGCTGTGCAAAAGGAAGAGTTCCAGTTGTAGGAATACAACCAGACGAATGCTTTTCTGGTGTTACGACCTGTCAAGTATTACATATGGCACATGGGCAAGTAATAAGAAAGTGGGCATTACGTATTTCAACAGTTTAGGATCTACCTTTTGATTAGTCTCGCAATTCACTGTTATTTGTGAGCGAACTCTAAATTTGATGTAAAATAAACAAATTACTCTTACACCAAAAAAAGCCTTCATTTAATTACCGATACCCAACAGGACCGGTCCAAGTCAGCAAAACATAGATTAAAAACATGCCACGATAAATTAATATAAATGATCAATCTGTAATATTACAGCATTTTTTTCCCCGTCAATTCATAATATGTATCAGGGTTATTCAAAGAGACCCGAATTCGGCTATTCAGAGAGCAGGCAATTCACCAAATCCTGGTGAATTGCCTGCACGTACGGTGCCTGTTCGAGGACAGTGAATCCCCATAGAGAAGCAATGCTTCGTCTATTCAGAGAACAAAAACCAGCAGTGAAAAGTTGCCGAATTGCCCTGCCATTCTGTGGTTTAATTCGACAGGTTTATTCAGGTGAATCCCATAGGCTGTTAAATTATTCCCGTTTTAACTCAATATCTAATAAACCGTTTATTATAATATTCTGCAGTAAAAAGGCTCTTTATCTTTAGATTTTTTTAGGATCTTTTAGGCATTTTTGGGGATTTGTTTGGAAAAAAAATTTTCCGTTTATTTTTTTAAATTATTTTTTCTGTAACAGCCCTTTTTATTATCATTCATTGGATCTTCTATGTAAATTCCAGACATTTTTGTTCTGTAGTTTCTTTGCAAACAGCGTTTCACTTTTCAAACATTCAAGCGTACCGTTTTTTTTCCACTCCGTTAGTCAGCGGTGTGGGCTTTTTCCGGCGGGTGCTCTGTGCGGTGATCGGCTCCTGCTCAGGTTTCTCCGCCGTTTTCGCCGGGGTTAATCCAGATGTTTTTGCGGGTTTCGGTGTGCGTTCGCCGGGTTTTGCGGTGAGTGTTCGTCAGGTATGCGGCGGCTTTTCCCCTGCACTATGACGGCCCTGTGGTGCTTGCTGAATACACCGCAGGGTCGCCGAAATGCGATCGCCAAATCGCACCGAATTGAAGAGAACGAAAAGTCACCGAACGTGCGGTGACTTTTCGATTCTCTTTGAATAACCCTGTAAATATTTTTTAAGGGAAAATACATTTTTATGGTTGTGTTGGAAATTATTTTGATGGAGACCCAACTATAATTTCTATTTAAAGCTAGGCTTGAGGTTTGTGACTACTTTGACACACTGAACCTATTATTAGGCCTCTCCATCAATAACAAGCTCAGAACCTAAAAGTCATGGAGGCTAGAGTGTCCTTATAAAACAAATGAAGTCTTCATTGCCTACTAATAATAATCACAGCCATCGCCGATAAGTAGTACATTGTTGTAACCGAGTTGTGTTTCTTCTGGTCAACTCAGGTAATTGCTAGAAGAACTCCATGGAACTAGCAGACTATTCAAGATGATCGAGATGACTGCAGCTCGACACCACTAGGCGACAGCTTGGATGGTTCGAAAAGAGTTTTTGATATTTAACCGACAATAATAAACAAAGTCAACGTGGTGTCTAAAATTTAGCTTGAGGACTCGATCAGTCACTCGATCAAAACAAATCAAAGATGGAGGTAAAGAACTTGTCGTAAAACACAAATTGTTATCTAGTCTAAAAGAGAAAAGGAGACTGGAATAATAAAAAATATGGTTTCTAAAGATCCAACAGAGTGGTCTTGGCTGTATGGAAGACGACACATCAATACAAACAATCAACTTCCACCAAAAGTGGCAGATGAAGTAGACGCACACGGTGACACGGTGACACAGTGACAAAGTGGGTCCCCACATGCCCTCATTTCTGGTCCAAGCTTGAAAATGTTTCTTGAAAACAATAAGTAGCAGATAGTCCCGAGGGCAGTAGGAGGCCCCAGCGACTTGGCACAAAGTGATTATGGGCAACAACACCCTCTTCGCAAGCTGTCAAAGGCAGCCAGTCTGCGCGTTGCTCGCAATTATCAGGGACGGGGACTGGGATTAAAAAGCCCACGGGGGCTTTGTCACGTAGGAGGCCGTGAAAAATAACCTGAGACGATATTGTGCTGGAAAGGACAGGATTTTATCAAATACATAAATAGAGAAAGCCAAGCCTGGAATTAACCTGTTACTCTCTAGAGTGGCGTATAAATAATGTTTCATTAAATTTATATAAATGGATGCCGTAGAGAGGATTGGCAGCCGTTTAAGTCTGGTCGGCCAGTGTTCGGTAAGGATCTTGGAATTTTGCCAAGATTCTAATACATAGAAAATTTTGGTTTCTAATCAGCGGGTAAGAATTAAACCATGAAATATGGTCAAATAAACTCATAATTAACAATTAAACTAATGTGTATGTAAAGTCACATAATGAGGATGTAATTATTTTAGATGTGCATTCAGGACTGGTCGTAAGAGGTTTCCTACTTTCCTTCAGCAGAAAAAACAATCCAATGCAAATACGACACTTCTCCATTATGTTCATGGACCTAATGTTCACCTCTATGTAGAATAGATTAGTCATGACAAAGCTTGGCGAAGGTAGTAATGCAAAGACCTCATATGATAAAGTAAATGTAAAGACACTGGTGGTGACCAACCTTGACATTGAGGTCTTCTGGTACAGCATAAAGATTAGTCATGGCCAACTTTAGCATTAGAGCTTCATGTAGTATAGTGAAGAGTGATGGATGTTCTTGGCAAGGAGACCTCACTGGGTGTACAAAGGAGGCCAGTGGCAATAAATTGGATATAGGATGGAGAGTAGAGATTGTTACTCTTGACATTGAAACCTCAGTGGGGGCAGTAGAAGGACTATTAATAGGTAAACTAGAAATCATTGTGCATAGGGTAGTGACTAGTCATGCCTGTTCTTGGATTTTACACTAGAGGCTCTATTCAGACCTTGTTAAGATAATGGCTGAAGCATTATACATAATGGATCAAGACGCTATTCCGACCTTTCCGCAAGCTTCGCTTGTGGCTCCGAATTAGCGACTCCGTACTGCACATTAACTGGTCCAATGCTTTGTATAGGAGTCATTAAGGCCAAATATTTCCTAAATGTCCCTAGCATGAACCCGCATATTTGAGAAAGTATTTTACCAGGAAGGATACATTGAGATTTCTCTCATTTTCAAGTATGTCCTGGG
Source organism: Leptobrachium leishanense (assembly GCA_009667805.1). Classification (NCBI taxonomy): domain Eukaryota; kingdom Metazoa; phylum Chordata; class Amphibia; order Anura; family Megophryidae; genus Leptobrachium; species Leptobrachium leishanense. The sequence continues at coordinate 548,434,364 of CM019063.1, forward strand.
TGGCGAGTATGTACCGTTGGGTGTCTTGCCCGAGGACACTTACTGGAGAGGTGCTCTTGCCGGGATCGAACCTGTGTCTCCACAGTCTCTCTCCACACTTATAGAGCAGTGATGTTACCTCTATTCCACCCAGCTGCTGAACTTGCACAGAGTTGCATTGCCTCCATAATGTCCTGTCGACTCCAGGAGCCGATACCTGGGGTGGAATAAAGTCGGTAACAGGCTGCCAGTAAGGGTTATCAGCTTGTACCAATATTGTGCCTTTGCGGGTCCCTGGTTTTGACAAAAGGTTTCTCATTGGATATTGTGTAGTATAGTGACCAGCGACTACTAAACTGGCACTGCATCATCATTGGGTATAGTATAGTATAGTGACCATTGATTGCTAACCATGGAATTTAAAGCCTTGTAAAATATATATAGCTCATTGATGTTTAACACTGGCATTGCAACATGGCATAGAAATCGTGGACGCTGCCCTTAAATTGCAACTGCCACACTTACATACAGGGTGACGCCATCCTGATGATAGTCTTGTCTTGTAACAACAATCTGAGGTTAAATTACATGCCAGGTGAGATCGGAAGGGCTGTCCAGTAGGAGTCGGCCAGTGGTGGTGCCCTTAGCTGGTGAGTATAAGAGGTGCCCTTATATTATAGTATATAAATGGAGGATACTTAATCTTGACATTAAAGTATTTTATGAATTAGGTTTCCCAAACAGCAAGTCTCAAACTATATTATGTAATAAGTAGGTTAATTCCTTAAAGGCATATGGACAATGGTCTACAAGTCTTTCAACAATGAACCAATACATTGTCCTTTTTCATCACTTTGTACACTTAAATTAAGGTTTTCAAGACCATAACAAAGCATTTAAAGATTTTTTTGTGTATAACCGAGGTGGCAAAGAAAACCCGGCAAGAGTAACTTTGTAGAACAGAAGACATCAACCTCGGCCCTCCAGATGATTTTGGATCTCCAATGATGCTCAGTCGTTCATTGCACTGGCTGAGCCTCGTGGGGAAATGTAGTTGGAAAACATCCAGGGGGCTGAAGGTTGTTAACCCCTGTCCTAGAAGATCCCTCCAAATTGTTAAGATCACTAGCTGGAAAGAGAATGGAAGAGGTGGGAGCAAACAACAATTTGCAATCAGAAGGCAGGTTTACAAATTGGATAATCTCACGAAACAAGCTGTATTTGTTGTGCAACTTGAAGGAAGTATTCTTTTTCCCTATTTATTTTTCACACCATCAGGTCTTGAAAAGGTGTGTTTTTTTCTTCTCTCTGCCGAGCGGTGTAACTGGGGAGTGTGAGTTTATAGAAACCAAGATTGGAAGCACCTGGCGAAGGGACTTCGTGAAATTGGTGTAAGATTGTTTGCGACGGCATTAATACAATTCCTAAGACGGCGGCGAGGGTGTCAAGTTTACACCTTTTATTACCGGTCTTTAATTAGTTTGTGTTATGGAAATGGCGGTATGAAACGCTCTAAGTTCTCTAAAAACAGCGTAATGAAGGAGCAGTGATGAAAATGAAGGATGTTTGGGCAATTAGGAATTAGTATTTATGGTGACAAAACATCCAGCTGTGGATAATATTCCTCATTTGCTGTTTACGAGAATAGCTAATATATCTGTTAGCTTACCGTAAAATCAATACGTATTGAGAGTGAACTTGGCAAAAACAAGGGTATGAATAGTGGCTAACCCATCAGGTTATCTTTGACCATTGGTGAGGTCTTCAGATAACAGTACAAATCCTTGAGAAAAAAGTCCTCTTTAATCCTCGAGATAAATGTCCTCTTAGGAGACACAGGGGTTCATCAATAACCAAACAAAACCCTGGAGATAAAGTCAAGTACAAACCCTTGAGAGAAAGGTCGACTTTGGAGACAATGGTTTTTCAATAGCTATGAACCCTTGTAATCAAGTTCTTCTTTTTTTTTTTTTTATTTTTTTTTTTAATTCTTTATTTTGGAAGAAAACTTGCGTAGAGACATCAAACAATATACACAGAGATACAATAAAGACCGCTAAGAGGGCATAAAACCCACCTAAACATCACCCGTAAATATCAATCGTAAAAACAAAAACACCCCGAAGCCTCGGCATAGTGTGCGTCCGCAATGTTGGCTGCCGTAATCGGGGGGACGGGGACGGAAAAGGAGCTATCTCCAAAAAACCAAACAGGACCAGTGAAAAAGATAAGAAGAAAAAATATAAAAGAGCAGCTGGCCAAGTCCAAGTCTCTGTCACATCAGATAACAGGGAGGTCCAATAGGACTATCACACTGTATTATAAGAGGCAGTTCGGCACATCAACCCGGCTCACCGCTGAGAGGTGCCGCCACCTCACCCCTCTGAGAGTGCGAGCCCAGGGAGAGACCCAGCGATGTCAAAAGGGGCCACGCGGTATCCAGAGAAGTGATTGTGTGAGGCACGTTATCGAAAATAAAGACGAGGGTACCGGCCAGTCCCCATCTATAGCGCACCCCTCCCGCCCGTAAACAAGCCGTGACCTCCCGCAGTTGGCGACGGCCATCAGAGTCCCAAAAGGCAAGTCATTGAAGAGCGATACAGATGTTCCCTCGAAGTCGACAGCGACGCGGGCCGCCGGCAGAGCCATCAATTTCTGGCGCACAGAAACCACCGCGGCAATTGCTATAACATCTCGTGCTGCCGACTGAGGGGCAGCGGCCGATTTACGTATGCGAAATGCCCCACCAAAGACCTCTGGGGACCCAGCGGGAAGCTGCAGCAGCATCCCGGCCAGGCGGTTAACGAAGGCCAACAAGGCAGCGGGCGAAATCTTCTCCGGGATTCCTCGCAGCCGGATGTTCCGTCTGCGATGCCTGGCATCCAGCATCTCCACGGTTCGGGACAGCCCGTCCACTTGCACCTGGAGAGCATCCACCACAGCGTTAAGGCGTGTCTGCTCCGTTTCAGCAATCGTTGCCTTTTCTTGGATCGCCGTCACTTGCTCCTTCACTAATGAAATGTCCTGTCGGACCTCAGTGACATCCGCGTGCCAACGGGTACGCATACCCATCAGCATTCTGCGGATATCCCCCTTAGTCGGGGGTAGCATGTCGTCTGCTGGATTCTCTGCGAGAGGGTCCGTGTCGGCGTCCTGGGATACCGGGGCCGACAGACCTGCAGAGGCCCGTGGTACCTGCGATCTCCGTTGTGTTGACACTTTCTTAGGGGCCCTCTGAGGTCGTCGAGGCAGGTCCTGAGCATCGTCGCTGTCCCCGCGCCAGTAGGATTCCGCCCCATCCGAGGATTCATATCCCGGTGGCAGGACCGGCGTCAGCGGCACATCACGAGGGAGGCGGCCGCTGCCCAGGGAGTCGCGGATATCTCTCTGGCCGGATCCCTCAGTTTGGCTGTGCCGTTTAGCGGATTTCTTACCCATCAGGAACTCAGAGGGTAAGTTTCACTGTGCGTAGAATGCCGTTGCAAAGGCTGGGAGGATGTCCAGGCTCACCAAAATGGCCGACCGCACCAGGCCTCAATCTCAGCCAGTAGTTCCCGCGTGTGTACCGCACGGCACCGGGTCCCAAATCGCCAGCGAGTAGAATCAGCAGAGTCACTAAAAGATCCCGGGACAAGTGGAGAGAGATTCACAGGGCGAGTTGGTCATCAAATAGTCTCTAGGGTATATCTCCGTCACGGAGCTCAATCAAGTGCGACCTCTCCTGTCCGCGTCTAGCTCCGCCCCCTCAAGTTCTTCTTTTGAGATGAAGATTTATGAATAGCGGCACAAAACTCTTGAACCAAAGACACTCTTCCAAGACACAAGGGATAGCAAACAGCAGCACCAACACTTGAGACAAAGGATCTCTTCAGACACAAAAGTGGTTACAAACAGCAGTGAAAACCCTGGAGATAAAGGTCTACTTTGGATTCATGAGGGTTTACCAACAGTAGTATGAATCCTGGAGATAAGTGTTTGTGTTCTTGCAGTCCAACATCTGGTGAAACCATTTGAGAGTCGGTCCGCCTTTCAGAGAAGTTGAGGAATAAAACCCAACCCTTACAAATTCATCCTCCTACTGAGACATTGGAACTCTGAATTGTGATCAGGAGAAATTTCTTACATAATCCCATGTTGTGTGAAAACAGTGTGACTTGACTGGTCTTTACCACCATTCGTTGACCTACAGATCTCTCTAGGAGACCTGATTTCTAATAGTTAAACCATTGAAAGAACACCACCACATCTTGAATGCCGTGAATATTAAATTCACGGCATTCAAGATGTGGTGGTGTTCTTTCAATGGTTTAACTATTAGAAATCAGGTCTCCTAGAGAGATCTGTAGGTCAACGAATGGTGGTAAAGACCAGTCAAGTCACACTGTTTTCACACAACATGGCATTATGTAAGAAATTTCTCCTGATCACAATTCAGAGTTCCAATGTCTCAGTAGGAGGATGAATTTGTAAGGATTTTGTAAAACGTAACCTTGGCCATCACCCATGCTGACAAGGAGAATTTAGTCTGCAGCTGGGATCTTTTCACTGTCCATTATCTCACTTTCGGGGACATCAAAGGAAAACTCTGGCTAGCATGATAGAGCCAACCTGATGTACTTTGTTCTAGTGAGTAAATCAAGAGGTCGCATTTTTACCAGTGCCATTTTATTTGGTAATTTTTAACTCAGAATTCTCATAAAAATGATTTGCTGCCTTACAGTCCAAGTCTCCAACCAAGCATTCCACTTTCAAGGCATTCTGTGTGGAACTGATTAACATTCATGATATTTACCTCTAAACCCAGAGAGCCCCCACAGACAACTCTCGTCACATACACAACCCTATAGACAACTCTCGTCACATACACCCAGCCTCCACACATGACTACCCTGGGACCCTTGATATACAAATATCACCATCAAATATCCCATTTTAAATTATGTCACTTCCTGTGACCTTAATAAATGGTCATATAAATGACCAATTGGCCAACACTAGAAAATATTTCCATAGTTGGCAGGTTTGGTGGTACCACTGAGAACTGAAGGTACAGGAATGCCAACCATTGATATTTAGCCAAACATAAGCACTTTAAATAGATATTTTCCATATAAAATAGTCACATCTTTGATGCAGAGTGTACAAATCACAAACAAAACCACTATCGCTGTTACATATCCCAACAACAAAGGAACTTTGGCAGTACCACTATACGGACTACAAAGGTTACACCAATTACACCAGTTTACGCTTTCCTAAAAATGGTAGGCATGGGAAAGGCGGATTAAAAGTAATTTTAAGCCGTCACAAAGTCCATTGGATTAGGGTGATTCCTTCAATACCCTATTTCCCCAGGGATTGTAGAAGATCATAGCCTGGAAGATCGCAGTGGTATCGCCAGTGACCTGTTCCAGCACCAACACCAGGCACTTCATGGAGAACCAAAGAGCATCCTTTACAAAGCTCGTAAGGAATTATGCCACCTTCATTGTGCCCTCTGAGTATGTTCCTGGGAATAGTTTGTACTGTGTACAGTGGTGAGACAGGTATTTCCTGCATATTGAGATACTGGGTTCCCTCTTGAAGGCTCATACGAAAAAGTATGGGAGGCCGTACACGGCCAAAAATAAAAAGCCATGTCTTCACCATTGCATTGCAGTCCATGCCTTTGGGCCAAAGACCACAATCGTAGGGGAGGCCATTCTGAAAGGCAATCCATGCCGTGTCTTTATTGGTCAGGCTTTAAAAAAAAAGGTATAAATGTGTTCTCTGGAGACCAAAGCATTTAACCAAAAAGTAAATTTTAGTTACATTTTTAGTATTCTTTATTTTATAACACCCCCCCTCCCAAAAAAGGCAATTAACTCCAACATTTGAGGATTTTAGCAAGTACATCCTTTCGTTTGAAATAATAATTTTGATGCTACTAAGTATAGTTGTTAGCTGTCCTTGAACTAACAGATCATTTAATCTGTCAAAAATGTCACATAACAACCTTTTCTCTCTTAATTAATCATTTCCTCGCAAAAATCCGTGCGACCGTCACACCTCCCGGGGCTTCGACAGGTTATTAAGAATTGAAGATGGGCCGGTCAAGAATATCGATGGTTCATTACAGGGTGACTGGGAGAAACGCTATTTTTAGTTGAGAGAGCACTTTATTAAATACTTTAAAGATATTCTAATTGCAGTCTAAAACTTTCACTGCATAATTGCCAATTTTAAAAACGTACATTCAGTATAAAAATAGTAATTTCACAAATAACCAACATGGAAAAGAAATGGGGATTAAAACACTAAACCGGTCACTAGACCACGCATCCATTTGTGTTGGGTTGAAGGTTCTTAATTAGGCAAAAACTACCGTAATGTTGCTCGTTTTTCAATGGCAAGGATCAAATGGGAGGAACGACATGTGCCTGGTCCGACTAGGGCGGAACGAGGCGTGCCTGGTCCGACTAGGGCGGAGCGAGGCGTGCCTGGTCCCAATAGGGCAGAACGACGCGTGCCTGGTCCCAATAGGGCAGAACGACACGTGCCTGGTCCCAATAGGGCAGAACGACACGTGCCTGGTCCCAATAGGGCAGAACGACACGTGCCTGGTCCCAATAGGGCAGAACGACATGTGCCTGGTCCCAATAGGGCAGAACGACACGTGCCTGGTCCCAATAGGGCAGAACGGACAGGTGCCTGGTCCCAATAGGGCAGAACGACACGTGCCTGGTCCCAATAGGCAGCAGAACGACACGTGCCTGGTCCTAATAGGGCAGAACGACACGTGTCTGGTCCCAATAGGGCAGAACGACCCGTGTCTGGTCCGAATAGGGCAGAACGACACGTGCCTGGTCTGAATAGCGCAGAACGACACGTGCCTGGTCCGAATAGCGCAGAACGACTCGTGCCTGGTCTGACTAGGGCAGAACGACTACCCCAAAGTCCATCTGGTGAAAATACAAAACAGGACCAGCAAACCACCCTTGAACAAATGTGGAAAGCAGGTGCACCATGTCCCGGAGAGGTTAACTCCCAAAACACATAGGGCCATATTACATACAGTTGTGTTCAAAATTATTCAACCCCCACTGAAATTGAGTGTTTTGGCCAGTTTGACATTGATTTTGATCAATCAGTCATCTTGCTTACAATTAAATCAAAGAGGCACGTGTAGGTCAGACAAATATAACATAACATTTATAATGAAATAACCACAAATGTCTTTTCTGTGCTCACATCATTATCAGTTTTATTCAACCCCCAAGTGACATTCAATCTTAGTACTTAGTACAACATCCTTTTACAGTTATAACAGCTTTTAAACGTGAAGCATAGCTTGACACAAGTGTCTTGCAGCGATCTACGGGTATCTTCGCCCATTCGTCATGGGCAAAAGCCTCCAGTTCAGTCACATTCTTAGGCTTGCGCACTGCGACTACTTTCTTTAAGTCCCACCAGAGGTTCTCAATCGGATTTAAGTCAGGTGACTGCGATGGCCACTCCAAAATGTTCCAGCCTTTAATCTGCAACCATGCTCTAGTGGACTTGGAGGTATGCTTGGGATCATTGTCCTGTTGAAAGGTCCAACGTCTCCCAAGCCTCAGGTTTGTGACGGACTGCATTACATTGTCATCAATATCTCCTGGTACTGAAGAGAATTCATGGTACCTTGCACACGCTGAAGCTTCCCTGTACCTGCAGAAGCAAAACAGCCCAAAGCATGATTGACCCCCCGCCATGCTTCACAGTAGGCAAGGTGTTCTTTTCTTCATAGGCCTTGTTCTTCCTCCTCCAAACATAGCGTTGATCCATGGGCCCAATCAGTTCTAATTTTGTTTAATCGACTGGGAGTTCTGGCATGGAGGCCTTCATTACGCAGTGTGCGCCGTATTGTCTGAGCTGAAACTTTGTCTGAGTCTGAGGCTTGAGAAAGGCTCATATAAAAGGCACAAATATTTCTATTTTGTTTTCCAATAAATCTCTTGATGTTGGAAGCTTCAGTGTCGGTCCTTTTTTTCTTCATGGCCAAGTTCATCAAGGGCAGGAGGACTCACACTAAGCCAACTAGGGCAAAAGGTCATAATATACCACAACATTTTAAACGTCAAGCAGTCGAAGAGCAAAAAATAAAGAATTATGTTAACATAAAGTTGTGGGCGCACAAAGACGGTCATCAGCCAAAACTAAAAACGAGACAAATTGGGAAAAAAATAAAAGTATCCAGGCCGTATGTGTGTACTGCTCACAATTTCGGCTTCAGATGAGGGACTGACAAAGCAATCAATGATTGACAGCTCTTACAGCCAGTTTGGAAATAAGAATGAACATTAAATTGTAGGTTTTGAATGTATGATAGTCATAATGATGCTTATTATAGTTAATATTAGTAGTAAATGTCTGTAGATCTCAAAATCCAAATCTCCCATACACTGTTTGAAGAGGTCTTCTACTGACGTAGCAAACTGCAAGGACGATGACATACGCAACTCATCAGGGTCTACCCACAAAGCACCGAAATTGAATGCACTTTCAGTATTTTTCATTTCTCCACATTTCGGCTCACTTCAGCGATTCAATTTCATGGAAAATTTGGTGAATTCATTCTTTATCCAATACTCACCGAATTTTGCTAAAAATGGAGACGCTGAAGCAGTTATCGGATGTCGGTGAGAAGTGCCAAATTGCTTCGCCAATGTCACAGATCTCCCCCAAGATATCACTGATCCCTGTACGCAGCACAACTATCTTAAACATCCGATCCTTCAAATGGTCGGTGTGTCTACCGATTAGAAGAACCAGAACCTCAGAGCGGGATATCAAGAGGATAGGCCAAAGTCATAAACCAGAGCAGGTTGTCTGAATAGCCGGGATCATTTACCAGAGAGAATAGTCAAAGGAATGCCAAGCGTTAAGAGCCGGGAGTGAAGTCAACCAAGCCAGTATCGGTACAAAGATAATCAATAGTCACTAACACAAGAGCACTGAGAGGAAGTGGAAACCACGTCAGGGCAACGAGTCTGCCTACACTGACTGGTTTTAAACCCGGCGGGTGCTGCATCATCACACCACACCCTGCCCCGGCTACCCATGTGACCGCCGCGACCCGCATATCAATCAGGGACTGGCCAGCGTGGACTGTGCTGCCAGGCGCCGGGTTAGACAGACAGCGTGGGACATGACAGGCAAAATCCATTTAAGTGATAAAGAAAAAAAAGGAAGTCTCCCATTCTCCTAATAGGAGCTTAAAAAAAAAGCTTAGTAAAAATGCATAAAGTCTTAAAATACAAAAATTATAGAAAGAATTTATTTTAAAAATACATTACATTGAAACCTATTCGATTCGTCTGTTTAATCCTGTTGAATTGAACCACCAAAAATTAGGTCATTTTGCAATTTAGTGTTCTGGTGAATCGCACGGAGTTGCGGCAAAATGCATCATATTGCGCTGTCAAGTCACCTGTATTTGGTGAATTGGTGGCTTTGTGAACAGATTAATTGCCCCGAGATTGCACCTACAGTGAAATTCACCGCTGGTGCAATTCAGTGGAAAATTCAGACGTAAGTGTTGAACCCTCATAATGATTTATACTTTCAAGCACGTCTTTTTAATATGAAGTCAATGCTTAATTTATAACTGCTAGAATTCCCCGAAAATAATGATAGTTCAAGAGGAATGGGGTGGTGTATTTTTGCTGCTGGCATGCCGCAAGTGGGCTCTCGTTTATTGATATTTTCACGTTAATTGAGTGCAGAAGTCATAAAATAAAATTAAACACTATCGGTGTGATGATGGTATCAGTTGTGCTGATGGTATCTGGTCGGTGTGCTGATGGTATCTGGTCGGTGTGATGATGGTATCTGGTCGGTGTGAGGATGGTATCTGGTCGGTGCGAGGATGGTATCTGGTCGGTGCGAGGATGGTATCTGGTCAGTGCGATGATGGTATCTGGTCGGTGTGATGATGGTATCTGGTCGGTGTGAGGATGGTATCTGGTCGGTGTGAGGATGGTATCTGGTCGGTGCGAGGATGGTATCTGGTCGGTGCGAGGATGGTATCTGGTCGGTGTGAGGATGGTATCTGGTCGGTGTGATGATGGTATCTGGTCGCTGTGAGGATGGTATCTGGTCGGTGTGAGGATGGTATCTGGTCGGTGCGAGGATGGTATCTGGTCGGTGCGAGGATGGTATCTGGTCGGTGTGAGGATGGTATCTGGTCGGTGTGATGATGGGATCTGGTCAGTGTGAGGATGGTATCTGGGGGTATTCGTAGAAAGTGAAATGGTAGCTGTGAGATAATATGAAAAGTAAACATGTGATGGGTGGCAAATTGTCCCAGGTATCCACCTGCAGCTGTCCGTGTGATGGATGATGGCAAATGCTTCCCGGTCTCAGGTGACACTGGGGTAAAGTAGTCGGGGTGGCTAAAGCAGAGGTAGCACATGATCCCTGTGCCTTCTAAAGGTGCCGACATACCAAGCAACCTGGTGAGTGGGGAGTGTAAAGAGCACAATGTCATGGAAAAACGTCAACCGTTTATGTAAGATCTCATTACGCAATGAATACATCGTTTACTATAGAAATCTTTGATGAAGGCCATTACATCATGAGTGATCACATCTATACTAACCTTAGTCCCTTTGATGAAGAGTCTCCATGCTGTCACATCCCTAGACTCTTCTGATCAATCCAAATTGCCTCCATCTGCTAATTGACCGGCCCAGCTTGAAACACATTCCCAGCACTGCCCCATGGGGACACGCTGGCTCAATTGGCCAGAAAACCATCATGGTCTGATTAACCCGCAGTGGGAGCAAGAGTACCGTATGTACAAGGTGTCTTCTGCTCTTTTCTGTTGCTCAATCATCAGCATCCGCTTCTCACATAATCCCAGTAAGCAAGTGAGCTCATCACATTTATTATACAGGACCATAAGGCCTCCAAGTCATAAGGAGACAATAAATGTTTGCCAAAGTTGGGCTGTCAGCAAGATGCACTGAGAACAAGTCAATGTATGCTACACATGATGACCTATGCATTACGGGGAAGATGAGCAAAGTTAGTGAGAGCCCCAAGAACGGGTAACATCAAAGGCTTGTGTGGGTCCTGAGAATGGGCATAGGTGGCCTGCCCTAAGGTGGGTTCCTTGCTCAGATCTCACAAGGTTTTAGCTCAATGGCACCATTTCCATATGCAAATCTGACTGCTATCACCCAGAAAGGGCGGCCAGAGCTGAAATGCCAAGGAAGTCCTCTCTGCGAGAGAAGAACAGAGTTATGGGGTAGACTGCCACAAGTGACGAAATCTGTAGACATATTCCACTGGTTTCCATGGTGATCGCTGTACCTTTACAACATTGCTCCGAAATGCAGAACTCTATACAGTATCTTTCCTGTACCCAGTTATTTGGTGGTCCCATTGCTTCTTCATTTTCCATCCAGGGTAAGGGGTAGAAGGATTGCGTTCATTCCATCGTTCAGATTGTTTGATGCACAGATACAAAGTTGCAGATTCATAGCTCAAACTCATGCATGAATGTTAATACGATCATTATCACATCTTTACCAAAACAAGATTTGAAATGCGGTTTATTTTGAGAACAGCGATTTATTTTTACTTCGTGCAGTTTGGAGTTTCAATCAATTAGCACCTAGCAGCGTTTAGTGCTGCACTTAATGGCAGTCGGCAGCTGCGTTGGCGTGGTTTGCGTGACATATGAAATTAATTTTATTGCGGCGTCCGAAGAATACACATCTCTTTTGAAGCAGTTACCCCTAGGTATCTTTTTCACAGATTTTTGGACCACCTAGACTGGTCCTTACTGGTTTAAAATGGCCTGGTAACTATGCAGAACCCACAACAAAAAGACAAACCCATCTATCTCCTTGTTGTAATGAAGTATTATACTGCGAGGACCTGTGTAGTTATATTTAATAGATCGTTATTTAAAGTCTGTACTGGGTCTTATAACAGGCCATTGAAATGGTCACTGGTGGAATGTCGGTACGACTAAGGAACGATCAGTGGGCATCACCCAAACCAGCAGGTCTGATCCAGGCTGACCTGGTTCAGGAATGCTGCTCTGGGCTGGACAGTGAGAACTTTCTGTCTACCCAAAGAACCATCCAGTGGTAGCACTGACCTTACATGGTCCGTAGGTGGAGACCACTTGGTCTTTCCAATTATCAATGGCCAAAGCAGGCCTACTGAGACATTTATCTTGTTTGTCTAATAGAAGTTTGTCCGGGCCTGATGGCCTTCATTAATAAATCGACAAACAAAGGACAAGGCCCTCAGTCTAACAACATCAGCTTTATCGGACGTTATGGTCCTACATTAATAAAGCGGTCGTTGGGGGGAGTGGCCAGCTGCGAGCGGACATGTCCTGGTGAAGCTCCGCACGTCTTCCTCGCTTAAAGGACCCCTAGACGACTTAACTTACGCAATTTTCTCCTTAGGGGTCCTAGGATAGCTGGCCATCGGTACCACTTTGTCTGGAGCCCGTTCAGTCCCCCCTCTGGACCAGAGACTTTGTTGGCGGCTGCTAACTCTGGGCTGGAGCACGACACGGTGGTCATCTTGCAGCCCATTTCCTGACCCCGGATGACTGCTAGCCTTGCTGCCTCCTCCTGCACTGAGATCCTGCTAGAGACCGAGAGGATGGTGGGCCCACATCTCCCGGTCGACCTGGGCTGCAGTCTCATGGGGGAGGAGGATGGATCTCCTCCCCCTATTGGCAGTGAAGGGGATCATGCTTTCGAGCCTGGAGGCCTGCCTACAGATGCTGGCGGGGGAGGACGACGAAGCCCCACTCACCAGGTGTATGGTTCCGGGTGATGGCAGCACCTCAGGGCGGCCGAGTGGCGCCAACCCCGAGGTCGGATGGGTTCGGGAGGCGGAGGAACCGGTCTGTCTCGGAGCATGCACTGTGTCGATCAGCTACTGTGGCCGTCGACGGGAGCTGCAGAGAATCGGCAGCTTCAGGTGGGGCCTTTCTTCCCTGCGATACTACGGGGGATCTACGGAGCAGAGATGATGTGGTGTGCGGTGATGATGGCGTTCGGAGCGCTGGGCGACCAGCGGAACCCCTGCCCTCGGGTGTGGAGTCGGCCACCTGTGGAGAGTTTTTCCTGGTATTGGTAGTTGTTGGAGGAGCAGAGCAGCCTGCTGCGCTGGAGGCCGAGTGTCCCCCCCCTCGTGCTGCAGGACATACTGAGGGCGCCACATTCGGATGAGATACCAGATGCAGCGACAGCACCAAACCAGATAACCCCTTCGCTGAATGAGGAGAAGGATGTGGAGAAATGGAAGCCGTGCAGCCGACTGACCCAGTGCGAGGCTGAACGCTTGGGTGGAAAAGCCCGATCGAGCCTATGTCTGGATACGGGTTGAAGAGATGTGCCTTCCCGGAATTATTGCCCCTGTATTGGTTTCTGATCCGGTCTACCTTCGCTCTCCCCCCCCTTTTTTTTCCCTCTCTTTTCTTTCTCTCCCCACAAGCTGAGATTTCATGTTTTTGAAGACCTCTTTTAAGATTTCCCCTCCCCTACTTTGGGACACTGCGGATCTTCGAGGACTTTGCCTATATGTTGTTATTTGAGGACTAGTACTCGGAGAACTCTTGATTTTCGTTTGCTGAGTTTTAATTTTGCAGCTGATTTTTATTTGTTCTTTTCTTTCTGCGGTATCTTTCTAGACGACTTCATGTGGCCCTGCGAGGCCCTTGCTCTCTGTTTGCTCTTTGATTGTACACTGACATTTTGGAAAAAATAAAAATTATACATTTAAAAAATAAATAAAGCGGTCGTTGTTGGAAGACTGACATGGTTATCCAAAGAGATCCGAATTGCTTGAGAAAGGTAACCGAACACTGAAAATCAGGGTACGGTTACCTTTCTTGGCCATTCGGCTATCCAGAGAGCAGGCAATACGCCAAATCCTGACGAATTGCCTGCACATACGGTGCCTGTTCGGTGCCTATTCGACGGCAGTGAAATCCCCATGAAAAAGCACTGCTTCGTCTATTCAGAGAACACAAACCAGCAGTGAAAGGTTCCCGAAATGCCCTGCCATTCGGTGGTTTAATTCGGCAAATTTATTCAGGAGAATCCCATAGGCTTCAATGTTATAAATATTCCCGTTTTAATTCAATATCTAATAAACCGTTCATTATAAAATTCTGCAGTAAAGAGTCTCTTTATTTATAGAGTTTTTAGGATATTTTAAGCATTTTTCTGAATTTTTTTAAGTTTACTTATTTTTTCTGTAACAGCCCTTTTTATTATCATTCATTGGATCTTATATGTAAATTTCAGACATTTTCGCTCAGTAGTTTCTTTGCAAACAGCATTTCACTTTTCAAACATTCATGCAAACTGTTTTCCTAATTTATTCACTTCGCTCTGTCTGTGGTGTCGGCTTTTTCCGGCGGCTTCGCTGTGTGCAATCGGCTCCTGCTCGGGTTTTTCCGTGGTTTTCGGCAGGTTAATCCAGATGTTTTTTTAGGGTTTTCGGCGTGCATTCGCCGGGTTTTGCGGTTAGTTTTCGTCAGGTTTGCGGCAGCTTTTCCCTGCAATTCGGGGACCCATGTTTGTCCTTCAGAACTGGTGTGATTGCTCGTTTGACCCGACCATAGAATTTGCCAAAAATTACAAGTTTAAAGGTATTCTCCACTGGAACATTGAAAACCATTTAATGCAGGAATGAAGTAACAAAATATTGAAAATTAGCCTTGTCCATGGCATAACTCTGACTCTATGCCAGCTTCTAGCATGACTAGAGGGAGCCTCTTCTCCAGTCAATGTCAGGGTATAGAAGTCAACGGAGGAAAAAAGATCCTCATCAGGTTCTCATCAACCCACCAGCCGCTTGAACATGGGTAAGCTGTATTGGGAAGACTCCTTTTATCGGGGGTAGGAACCAAAGTTGCCCAGGCAGAACGAGAGTACAGAACAAGGTACAAAAGGGTAAGGCAAGGAGAGAGGTCAATAACGGTCTGGGTCAGGACAGGTGGCAAGAGGGGGGGGACGGGACTCAAGCAGCCAAAAAGCAACTGGTACACGTAGAAATATAATGGAGCTACTAGAGACACTGAGAGGAGTGGAAATGTAGCAAAGGTGAAGTGACCTGCAGCCAGACATGCCTCCACTTTCCACTGGCTGCTACCTGAAAGGAGGAAGTCCTCCCCTCAGCTAGATGCAGAGAATCCCCAATTCATCATAGGGAATCCTGAGCCTCTGACGCCATCTTGGCTCCAAACCCCCAGCCAAGCAGGGCCTGCAACAGCTGGGAAGCCCGGCTGCCAGGGGAAGGACCCGGCGGTAAGGTACACAGTGTGGAGAACCAAAGCAAGGCTGGGACCTGCAGACCATCCTAATAACCGTAAATGACCCAGTACCCTCAGTGGTGCTAGGGGACAGTTGGCCGTGGCCTTTAGAAAGGGATACTATGTAAACTGTCAAAATACACTGTCTGGCCAAAAAAGTCACACGCTGTAATACTTGGTTGTGTCGCCTTTTGCTGTGATTGCGGCGCGCATTCGCCGCGGCATCGTGTCTGTAAGCCCATGCAATGTCACAGCATTTATTTGCGTCCAGAGTGGCATTCATTTGAGGCCAAGATCTTGTATTGATGATGGGAGAGTCGCGGCGCTGCGTAAAGTCTTCTCCAGCACATTATCCCAAAGATTAACCTCAATGGGGTTAAGGTCTGGACTGTGCAGTGGCCAATCCATGTGTGACAATGATGTCTTGAGCTCCCTCAACCACTCTTGCACAATTTGAGCCCGATGAATCCTGGCATTGCCATCTTGCAATATGCCCGCTGTGCCATCAGGGGAGAAAAAACCCATTGATGGAAAAACCTACTCATTCAGTATATCCAGGGAGTCACATGACCTCGTTTTTTGGGCACATAACATAACATTGCTGAAACTAGACCTGACTGACTGAGGGGGAATATCTACATATATTAAATATACACTATATTGCCAAAAGTATTCGCTCACCTGCCTTGACTCGCAAATGAACTTAAGTGACATCCCATTCCTAATCCAAAGGGTTCAATATGACGTTGGTCCACCCTTTGCAGCTATAACAGCATCAACTCTTCTGGGAAGGCTGTCCACAAGGTTTAGGAGTGTGTTTATGGGAATTTATGACCATTCTTTGTCATGCCCCATGGCAGCAGCCACCCTGACAACCCCCTGATGGTACATTTCCTGCCCTGCAACCTGCATCCAGCTGTCATGTTCCATCCTGGGGACCCCTGAACCTGCATTCAACATTCATTCTCTGCAAACCAGCTTTCATCCTAGAACCCCCCCCTGGTGGTGTACTTCCTGCCCTGTAACCTGCATCCTACATCCAGCAACCAGCAGTTAAACAGTTAACACCAAAGCACGTCACACCACACACACACACGAAATAAAGTACTCCACCCCACACTGACCAATTGCTGAATCATTACAGCTCTTGAATGCCTAGAGTGAAGTCCTGTTACCTGTTGCTCTGCAAAAACCTATTCCTTTTGTTTTCCTGGTTCCTGCATTTGTTTCCACCACGCTTCCCACCATCCTGCAGAATTCATCCGGTCAGTTTCCATATTTCATCCCCTTCCAAACCTTACCCACCCGGTCATCTGTGCAGGAAACTGCATACTGGGTTCATATCCCCTACATCCCGGTACCACCCCGGTACCTGGGCATGACATTCTTCCAGAAGCGCATTTGTGAGGTCACACACTGATGTTGGACGAGAAGGCTTGGCTCTCAGTCTCCGCTCTAATTCATACCAAAGGTGTTCTATCGGGTTGAGGTCAGGACTCTGTGCAGGCCAGTCAAGTTCATCCACACCAGACTCTGCCATCCATGTCTTTATGGACCTTGCTTTGTGCACTGGTGCACAGTCATGTTGGAAGAGGAAGGGGCCAGCTCCAAGCTGTTCCCATAAAGTTGGGAGCATGGAATTGTTCAAAATGTCTTGGTATGCTGAAGCATTCAGAGTTCCTTTCACTGGAACTAAGGGGCCAAGCCCAGCTCCTGAAAAACAACCCCACACCATAATCCCCCCTCCACCAAACTTTACACTTGGCACAATGCAGTCAGATAAGTACCGTTCTCCTGGCGACCGCCAAACCCAGACTCGTCCATCAGATTGCCAGATGGAGAAGCGTGATTCGTCACTCCAGAGAACGCGTCTCCACTGCTCTAGAGTCCAGTGGCAGCATGCTTTACACCACTGCATCCGATGCTTTGCATTGCACTTGGTGATGTATGGCTTGGATGCAGCTGCTCGGCCATGGAAACCCATTCCATGAAGCTCTCTGCGCACTGTTCTTGAGCTAATCTGAAGGCCACATGAAGTTTGAAGGTCTGTAGCGATTGACTGGATTTGTTGCACAGGTGGCATCCTATCACAGTTCCATGCTGGAATTCACTGAGCTCCTGAGAGCGACCCATTCTTTCACAAATGTTTGTAAAAACAGTCTGCATGCCTAGGTGCTTGATTTTATATACCTGTGGCCATGGAAGTGATTGGAACACCTGATTCTGATTATTTGGATGAGTGAGGGAATACTTCTGGCAATATAGTGTATATCACACACACACATGTATATAATAAGGGTATTCCTGGTGGCATATTCCTTTTTATCTTGATTTCTGTGACTGGTTAAGCGGAGCCATTAAAGCCGATTCCTTTACAGCCGAGCACAACCCGGCCAAATGCAGGTTAATTAAACAAAGAAGGAAACGCTAAGAAAGGAGAAAAAAAATCCACAAGCTTTTATGTTCGCTTCTTGAGCGGCTTTTTTTTTTTTTTTTTTTTTAAAGGCCAAAACCTTCATTAAGTGATCAGGGCTGTCAATTAGCTGTAAATCCCCTCCCAGTGAGAGCCTATTAGAGCGAGATGACCTGAAAACAAGTGCTATCACCCCCAGCGGTCCGAGCCGAGGTAGTATTAATTAAATGGAGCCCCTCGAAGGCAGCGGCCCACCGAGAGGCGAGAAAACACGGCGAGGGGCGACGGCGGGGAGGAAGGGCAATTTTATGGGTAAAAGGGGGGAAGGGATTAAAAAAAAAAAAAAAAGGTCAGCCTGACACCAGCCTTCCAGGTCAGGTTCCCCTGAATTTAAGCTCCCCCCCCTCGTCTTTGTCCCAATCAAGAGATAATATTTGTAGTGATTAACTAAAAATCTAGTTAACCTCTTGCCATGCGTACTTTGTATTCCCACGGAATCGATGTCCAACGCCGCTGACCTCTGCCTTAATTCCGGCACTTAGAAGACAGCTTTGATTACCCAC
Source organism: Leptobrachium leishanense (assembly GCA_009667805.1). Taxonomy (NCBI): domain Eukaryota; kingdom Metazoa; phylum Chordata; class Amphibia; order Anura; family Megophryidae; genus Leptobrachium; species Leptobrachium leishanense. Next base: position 548,452,635 of record CM019063.1, read on the forward strand.
GCGTACCACGCTCTCACGACAGTCAGGGGATTCACCCACAGCTGCGGCGCACTTTTTTTGAAAGGAGTTGATGCAAATAAATAAACAAAAATGACAGAACCCCCCCCCCAAAACAAACAATGTATGTTCTTTCGTATCTACCGGTGATCACCAAATTTTATCGGCGATGACTGGCGGGTAGGATTACAGCCCTTCGTGCCGCCTTAATGCGTGACCCAGAGAGAGAGCTGTAAACTTAGAAGTGAGCGGCTGCCCGGCCTCGGCCATATGTCGCCGGCAGATGTGACGGATAGCCGCAGCTGCACTGCAACTGTATATCGGGCTGGTGTGCGCTGTGCAGACACCTTACACCGGCGATGGTGATCCCCGCCGCTATAGATGTTTGTTGACTACATCTCCCATGATGCGTTGCAGTGTGGGAAATGTAGTTCCCCAAGCTGGGCAATAGCGGACGCTGGAAAGCTGACCGAACGTTGCCCCAACTTGATAAAAAAAAAAAAAAATACTCCATCGTCTTCAAATAAAAATATTTTGAAACCAAAAGGGGTTATTCACTAAGCTCCGAATTGGCAACGAATGGTGAATCCCACCGCTCCGTGCAATTCGTCTATTCACTAAGCTGTCAATTCACCAAATACAGGCGAATTGACAGCAATATACGGTGCAATTCCCTGCGGTTTGGCGCCACTGAAATTACCCCATAGAAGACCATTGTGTCTTCTATTCACAGGACGCCGGACTGCACCGAATTCCAGGGAAATGCCCTAATTGTTAACGTAAAAAAGTAATATCTTTTTAATGATTTTCTTAAAAAGACCGTTCATTCCTTTCATTTTTTGCAAAAAAAATCATTTTTAAAAGGTCGTTTTGTATTTCTTAGATCGAATTTAATTTTTTTGAGACTTTTTATATTTTGTAACAGATCTTTTTTTTATTTTTTAAACTGACTTTATTATTTAGACACATTTTTATTACATTTTTATTGATCGAAACTCCTTCTCACTTTATGTGATATTAGCCGAAGCAATTTGGCTCCTTTTGCATTTTTTTTCCCTCTTCTTGAGTTTGGTGGTATTCGCCAATGCCAATTCGGTGCAATTCGGCGGTTTTTGCCGACGTCCCATAACTGCTTTAGCGACTTCAATTTTGGCAAAATACACTAAATAGTGAATTCACTGTATATTCGGTGAAATGGTATCGCCGAAGTGTGCCAAAATGGGCTGTAACGCATAGCACCATTTGTGAATAGACCCTTAAGTGATTATTCATCAAGCACCATTACGGAAGTGACGTTGCCAACAGTATAAAATTCACAGTTGTTGCAACTACGGTGAACTCCGGCAATTCAGAAAACAAATGCAACACCGGTAGGTAGTGATGTCCAAATTCAATCACTAGGATTGGGATCGGGACCCGATCACAGCATTTATTTAAGATCGGAGAGCATTTTTTTTTCGAGCCGATCCTCAAGCCCAAGACCTGCTGGCCAGTGAGACTCAACTACCTGGCTGGAGTCCCACAGCCACCTTCCCTGCCTGCCTGGGAGTCATGGAAAAGGCAGGAAGACGCTTTGAGTCTCCGGGTGCTGCATGACCTGTAAGCAGGCAAGGGAGACGCTGCAAGCCATGTGGAGTCCCTGGGACACACTTTCACGTTGGAGCTGCCAGTCTGGCCGAAGGTCATACCATATCAGGTCGGGCCTCTGTGTCAGCTGATCCCAAATGCCGCATAACTCGGAATTGGATCGGCAACCTGAACATATCGGTCGGGGCATCACTACCCTACAGTGAAAAGGACAAATGACTACGATGGTAGTTCCAGAAATAGAGAATCTCCCCATGGTTTCACCACAGCTGATCTACCATAGTTCCCCAAAAGTTCAATAAACAAAATCTGATATTTTCTTTTCATTGAAAGAACGGTGATTAGCGAATAGACTCTTCATTGATCCGATGATGGCGAGTGGACTACCTAAACCCAAGGAAGGCATAGATTAGGTCACCTAGAGGGAATCACAGAGTCTAGGGTGAATGGGTCACTGTTCCTTTTTACCACATGTACATGCCTTGATTTTACAGACCTAACAATGTTTTCCTAAAAGATGGGGGTGTCCCTGTACGTTTTGCCGACCACTGGACGATCCTTGCCACTTCCTCCAGTCTTTTCAGGCATTTTAATTGTGATTCTGGAGGATCGGGCGTGATGGGATGGAATAGAAGATGATTGAGATGTTAGAAGAGGCACTTTCAGTTGGGTTTAGACCAGGGGGTTCCCAACCTGGTCTTCAAGGCCCCCTACAGGTTTTAAGGATTACCTTGGGGAAATGCAGATTGAATTCTACAATCTCTGGAACAACAAATCCCATCCATGGAGGCCCCACCTCACAACATGCAGGACTTAAAGGATCTGCTGCTAATGTCTTGGTGCCAGATCCCACAGGACACGTTCAGAGGCTTGTGGAGTCCATGCCTCGACGCATCAGCATGAGGGGGACCTACACGATACTAGACATGGGGTTTTAATGTTGTGGCTGATCAGTGTAGGTCATGTCCATAACAGAGGTCAATAGTTAGTAGTTAGGAAGCTGGCATAAATGCGCTCTCCAAAGGGCACAGGGTCTGTCCTGAGTGTGGGCAAGATGATGAGCCATTGTCTCACACAATGTGAACTGGGATCAACTACAGCAAGGCTGTCAATATGTGGCCCGACCTAGATGTTTCTGAACTACAACTCCCATGATCCTCTGGCCATCTATTACATTGAAGGAATTCTGGGAATTGCAGGCATCAGCATCTGAAGGGCCGTGAGTTTGAAAGCTCTGAACTAGAGTGTCCCAGATCATTCTACCCTAGGTGTTTCCAGAAATATTCATCCTCTCTCAGATGAAACGAGGAACATTGCTTTTTCGGGCCAATTTACCGCGCCACGGGGTCTGATTCCTGCAGGAACTAGGCGATCCGCAGAACCCACGGCGGCGAGGAACGTCCTGAGCTGTCGCGGAGCGCATCCTACCCCTGCAATCTAAATATCACAGATATATCTCTTGCTGTTAACTCCAATTAGTCAGGAACAAGTTCCCAATTAGTAATAATTATTTTTCTAATTTGCGCTGATCCTGGAGAATGGCCAAAGACCATATTGATTCTTCATCTCATTAGCCAATGTTTGTGTTCGTCTCACTGGTACTTTCTGACACGTAAAGTTTTATTTATATCCACCCAGCATCACGTGCCATGCGAGTTCACCCGCTCCTCGATACTATGCGACGAGACAATGCGTTTGCTGCGTGTGGGGGCGGCAGCGAAGGAGGGCGCGGTATAACCAGCCACAAAATACAAATAGAAGATAACCGAATATCAGACTCATAAAAGGGTTAATTATTGTGATGTAAATCATACAGAGAGTTTAAGGCAGTGTTTCCCAACTCTGGTCCTCAGGTCCACCTAACAGGACAGGTTTGCAGATATCTGAAGCACAGCACAGGTGATCTGATTCGCTGCTCAGGGATTGCAGGATTCAGTCTGCATTTCCCCAAGGGAATCCTGCAAACCTGTCCTGTTAGCGGGACCTGAGGACCAGAGTTGAGAAACACTGGTGTAGCGGGAGCCTACCTGAAAGTGTTGCCATGTACATCAATAAAAGTGAAAGGTTATTCCAAAATAAGTATGGACGCCTGGCGCACGATGGATAGGTTGACCATAAAACTTTCCAATTTTGGAAAAATTGCGTAGGCCAAAAACCATGATTGCACAAAGTTTACTTCCTCACAGTTAAAGGGCGCATGGAGAATGGTATTGAGAGAAAGAGAATCTTGGCATAAAACAGTGTTCGATGATCGAGTGATAAAGCTCGTGGTTATTGCCAATACTAGGACGTCGTAATGGAATCAGAATATTGGTCAAACATTGGAAGTCCAGTCCCGCTAAGCCTTTGTGAAACCAAAAGATCCCAGATTCTGCCTCTGTAGTCTGTTATGAACGCCTGTGCCAGGCTCATCCACCTCACCTCCAGCACCTCTCACACCTCACCTCCCGCACCTCTCACACCTCACCTCCAGCACCTCTCACACCTCACCTCCAGCACCTCTCACACCTCTCCTCGCGCACCTCACCTCCCGCACCTCTCACACCTCACCTCCAGCACCTCTCACACCTCACCTCTCACACCTCACGTCGCGCACCTCTCCTCCCGCACCTCTCACACCTCACCTCCCGCACCTCTCACAGCTCACCTCGCCCCTCTGTCAATGTCTACACTGTCTTCCTGTTTACTTCAGAATCCATTTCAAAATACTGATACTCTCCATAACCGCACCCCGGCCTACATCTCCTCCCGACCACTTCACTCGGCCAATGATCTGATGCTATCAGTTCCTCATACCCGAACCCCCAATTCCCGACTTCTCCAAAGCCGCCCCTTTTCTATGGAACTCCCTCTCCCCGCCACAACATTAGACTCTCCCCGTCTCTCCAGTACTTCAAGACATCGCTGAAAACCCATTACTTTAGAGAAGCCTATCGGCTCACTCCCTAACCCCCCATTGTTCATCTCTTGCTCCTTCTTCCCACACAGCCCACATGCACCCAGTTACTTCTTATACTCGATTAACCCTCACCTAGTGTGTGACCCCTCTCCGCTTAGACTGTAAGCTCTCGAGCAGGGTCTTCTCTCCTACTGTTTTGTGTGTTTAGCTTGCATGTATATTTGTTATTCTGTCTCTCCCATTGTACAGCGCTACGGAAATGCTTGTAACTTTAACTATATTTACATTTTTAGGAACAGTATCATGTCTATTCACTAAAGGGTGAAACTCCGGAGAATGACTGGAGAAGTGAAAGTTCTAGGTCAAAATAGCCAAACCAGGAAAATTCTCCCATTTATCTCACTTTCCAAATCCGCTGTTTGATCTAGATTGTTCTCTTCTCCTGCCAGTTCTCCTGGGTTTCACCTTTCACAGGGCTATTCAAAATTCCGGTGCCCTTACGTTCCCTGTACTTCGATGAATCAAATTCCCCGACCCTACGGTGAATTCAGCATTCACCGCAGGGTCCCCGAAGTGCAGGGAAAGTCTGCCGAACAACTGCCGATTCGAAAAATAAAAACCGCTGCAAAACCGACAACATTATCGGGTCTGATAAGACGCCAGTAACCCGACGGCAAACATCGGATCCGAGCCGAAAACCTGCCGAACGAATCCGAAAAAAAGCTACCGAACCGCCGAACAAAGCGAAAGTATGTCACCCCTCTCCTCTTAGATTGTAAGCTTTTGAGCAGAGTCCGCTCTCCTACTGTTCTACGTGTTTAATTTGTATATTTGTTATTCTGTCTCTCCCATTGTACAGCGCTACGGAACTTGTTAGTTACAAGTACTTCTAAAGCGCTAACCAAAAGGTGACTGACACACACTCGGGGTCTATTTACAAAGTACCGAAATGGAGTTCAATTTTGCTTTTCATTTTGGCGATTCTATTTAGTTGAAAATTCGGTGAATTCAATATTTAGCGAATGGTCACCGTATTTTGACAAAAATGTGTGTGTGTGGAAACACATTGTATAGTGTGTGCGCTTGGCTAAGGATGTGTGTGTGTGGAAACACATTGTATAGTGTGTGCGCTTGGCTAAGGATGTGTGTGTGTGGAAACACATTGTTATAGTGTGCGCTTGGCTAAGGATGTGTGTGTGGAAACACATTGTATAGTGTGTGCGCTTGGCTAAGGATGTGTGTGTGTGGAAACACATTGTATAGTGTGTGCGCTTGGCTAAGGATGTGTGTGTGGAAACACATTGTATAGTGTGTGCGCTTGGCTAAGGATGTGTGTGTGTGGAAACACATTGTATAGTGTGTGCGCTTGGCTAAGGATGTGTGTGTGTGGAAACACATTGTATAGTGTGTGCGCTTGGCTAAGGATGTGTGTGTGTGGAAACACATTGTATAGTGTGTGCGCTTGGCTAAGGATGTGTGTGTGTGGAAACACATTGTATAGTGTGTGCGCTTGGCTAAGGATGTGTGTGTGTGGAAACACATTGTATAATGTGTGCGCTTGGCTAAGGATGTGTGTGTGTGGAAACACATTGTATAATGTGTGCGCTTGGCTAAGGATGTGTGTGTGTGGAAACACATTGTATAATGTGTGCGCTTGGCTAAGGATGTGTGTGTGTGGAAACACATTGTATAGTGTGTGGAAACACATTGTATAATGTGTGCGCTTGGCTAAGGATGTGTGTGTGAAAACATTGTATAGTTGTGTGCGCTTGGCTAAGGATGGTGTGTGTGGAAACACATTGTATAGTGTGTGCGCTTGGCTAAGGATGTGTGTGTGTGGAAACACATTGTATAATGTGTGCGCTTGGCTAAGGATGTGTGTGTGGAAACACATTGTATAATGTGTGCGCTTGCTAAGGATGTGTGTGTGGAAACACATTGTATAGTTTGTGCGCTTGGCTAAGGATGTGTGTGTGTGGAAACACATTGTATAGTGTGTGCGCTTGGCTAAGGATGTGTGTGGAAACACATTGTATAGTGTGTGCGCTTGGCTAAGGATGTGTGTGTGGAAACACATTGTATAGTGTGTGCGCTTGGCTAAGGATGTGTGTGTGGAAACACATTGTATAGTGTGTGCGCTTGGCTAAGGATGTGTGTGTGGAAACACATTGTATAATGTGTGCGCTTGGCTAAGATGTGTGTGTGTGGAAACACATTGTATAGTGTGTGCGCTTGCTAAGGATGTGTGTGTGTGGAAACACATTGTATAGTGTGTGCGCTTGGCTAAGGATGTGTGTGTGTGGAAACACATTTGATAGTGTGTGCGCTTGGCTAAGGATGTGTGTGTGTGGAAACACATTGTATAGTGTGTGCGCTTGGCTAAGGATGTGTGTGTGTGGAAACACATTGTATAGTGTTGTGCGCTTGGCTAAGGATGTGTGTGTGTGGAAACACATTGTATAGTGTGTGCGCTTGGCTAAGGATGTGTGTGTGTGGAAACACATTGTATAGTGTGTGCGCTTGGCTAAGGATGTGTGTGTGTGGAAACACATTGTATAGTGTGTGCGCTTGGCTAAGGATGTGTGTGTGTGGAAACACATTGTATAGTGTGTGCGCTTGGCTAAGGAGGCGTGTGTGTGGAAACACATTGTATAGTGTGTGCGCTTGGCTAAGGAGGTGTGTGTAGAAATGTATCTGTGAGAGCAAATGTTTGGCTAAGTTTGTGCGTTTCGACATGTCTGTGTGTGCGACTGGGTGTGTACGTGGAAATGTATATTTAAGTGTGTCCGTGTGTGAGTGTATAAACCTGTGTGAGTGTATGATTATATGATTAAGTGTGTGTATGTAAACAAATGGCTCAAGGGAAGAGGGGATTTCTGGCCCAGTTCATTTTTGGGTGTGAGGGACAGTGAGGTGAAGACACAATTGGGGGCAAGAGGAATAGGGAGGGGGGCCGCTAACCTGACTAGATTTAGGATAGATAGGTTAGTGTGTTGCTCACAGCCGTATACAGGGGTTAATAAGCTCAGGTCGGGGTTTATCAATCATACAGGCGGAAGCAGAGATTTCAAATAGTTATAAGAATAGGTCAGAGTAGTTTCATCAAAGGTAAAATTGGCACAATAGGATAGAAGGTTACACGTCAGCAGATACAGGGACAGGACATGGAAGGGGTTACCTGCAGGCGTGTACAGGGACATGATATCGAAGGGGTTACCTGCAGGCGTGTACAGGGACAGGACATGGAAGGGGTTACCTGCAGGCGTGTATAGGGACAGGACATGGAAGGGGTTACCTGCAGGCGTGTACAGGGACAGGACATGGAAGGGGTTACCTGCAGGCGTGTACAGGGACAGGACATGGAAGGGGTTACCTGCAGGCGTGTATAGGGACAGGACATGGAAGGGGTTACCTGCAGGCGTGTACAGGGACATGATATCGAAGGGGTTACCTGCAGGCGTGTACAGGGACATGATATGGAAGGGGTTACCTGCAGGCGTGTACAGGGACATGATATGGAAGGGGTTACCTGCAGGCGTGTACAGGGACAGGATATGGAAGGGGTTACCTGCAGGCGTGTATAGGGACAGGATATGGAAGGGGTTACCTGCAGGCGTGTATAGGGACAGGCTATGGAAGGGGTTACCTGCAGGCGTGTATAGGGACAGGATATGGAAGGGGTTACCTGCAGGCGTGTATAGGGACAGGATATGGAGGGGTTACCTGCAGGCGTGTATAGGGACAGGATATGGAAGGGGTTACCTGCAGGCGTGTATAGGGACAGGAGATGGAAGGGGTTACCTGCAGGCGTGTATAGGGACAGGATATGGAAGGGGTTACCTGCAGGCGTGTATAGGGACAGGCTATGGAAGGGGTTACCTGCAGGCGTGTATAGGGACAGGATATGGAAGGGGTTACCTGCAGGCGTGTATAGGGACAGGATATGGAAGGGGTTACCTGCAGGCGTTATAGGAACATGATATGGAAGGGGTTACCTGCAGGCGTGTATAGGGACAGGATATGGAAGGGGTTACCTGCAGGCGTGTATAGGGACAGGATATGGAAGGGGTTACCTGCAGGCGTGTACAGGGACAGGATATGGAAGGGGCTACCTGCAGGCGTGTACAGGGACAGGATATGGAAGGGGTTACCTGCAGGCGTGTACAGGGACAGGACATGGAAGGGGTTACCTGCAGGCGTGTACAGGGACATGATATGGAAGGGGTTACCTGCAGGCGTGTACAGGGACATGATATGGAAGGGGTTACCTGCAGGCGTGTACAGGGACATGATATGGAAGGGGTTACCTGCAGGCGTGTATAGGGACAGGCTATGGAAGGGGTTACCTGCAGGCGTGTATAGGGACAGGATATGGAAGGGGTTACCTGCAGGCGTGTATAGGGACAGGATATGGAAGGGGTTACCTGCAAGCGTGTATAGGGACATGATATGGAAGGGGTTACCTGCAAGCGTGTATAGGGACATGATATGGAAGGGGTTACCTGCAAGCGTGTATAGGGACATGATATGGAAGGGGTTACCTGCAGGCGTGTATAGGGACAGGCTATGGAAGGGGTTACCTGCAGGCGTGTATAGGGACAGGATATGGAAGGGGTTACCTGCAGGCGTGTATAGGGACATGATATGGAAGGGGTTACCTGCAGGCGTGTATAGGGACAGGCTATGGAAGGGGTTACCTGCAGGCGTGTATAGGGACAGGCTATGGAAGGGGTTACCTGCAGGCGTGTATAGGGACAGGATATGGAAGGGGTTACCTGCAGGCGTGTATAGGGACATGATATGGAAGGGGTTACCTGCAGGCGTGTATAGGGACTGGTTAAGGAAGGGGTTACCTGCAGGCGTGTATAGGGACAGGATATGGAAGGGGTTACCTGCAGGCGTGTATAGGGACATGATATGGAAGGGGTTACCTGCAGGCGTGTATAGGGACAGGCTATGGAAGGGGTTACCTGCAAGCGTGTATAGGGACAGGATATGGAAGGGGTTACCTGCAGGCGTGTATAGGGACAGGATATGGAAGGGGTTACCTGCAGGCGTCTATAGGGACAGGCTATGGAAGGGGTTACCTGCAGGCGTGTATAGGGACATGATATGGAAGGGGTTACCTGCAGGCGTGTACAGGGACAGGATATGGAAGGGGTTACCTGCAGGCGTGTACAGGGACAGGATATGGAAGGTGTTACCTGCAGGCGTGTATAGGGACAGGCTATGGAAGGGGTACCTGCAGGCGTGTACAGGGACAGGATATGGAAGGGGTTACCTGCAGGCGTGTACAGGGACAGGCTATGGAAGGGGTTACCTGCAGGCGTGTACAGGGACAGGCTATGGAAGGGGTTACCTGCAGGCGTGTACAGGGACAGGATATGGAAGGGGTTACCTGCAGGCGTGTACAGGGACAGGCTATGGAAGGGGTTACCTGCAGGCGTGTACAGGGACAGGCGTTATAAATTCTCTATCTCTAAAATGACCAGATTCATAGTCCATTACTAACCAGCAATACGGAAGCAGCAGATACAAATGTTAACATAATAAAGTCTTACCGCTATCGAGACCGCACTGAACACTGCGCCCGTATACCCCAGGATGAACTTTGATGTTGGCGATGGCTGAAATGAAAGAGAGAAGACCACGGCATCAGAACCTCAACAGATATCTTCAGCTGCGGCAGAAAACTGGAATATACAGCAAAGGTATCACAATATGCACAAAGCACAAACACCAACCCCAGGTCTGTAACATATATGCCATCACTTAAACATTTAAGGAAATTACAGGTGGCCAAGGGTCACAAAAAACCTCATCTAAATGCACAAGCGTATATGATCTCAGTCAATGGGACCCGCTGCGTGATGACAGTGATGAAAAGGGCAGTATGAATGTTCCGACTAATAGAGCAGAAAACATGTTGCCTTCGGTTGACTGGTAAGACAAGTGGACACAGGAGAACCACAAGAGAGCCATGGAGATGGGATCTACAGCTTCATAGATGATGTAAAGGGGTCTAGGCGACTGGAGGGGGCACCTCCAGGCATCAAATCAAGTAGAAAAACTTGCGGATATAGCTCCACCACTATTTTTGCCGAGGTAACAGAGAGCCCATTCAGCCTGCACATTGTGATTATCGGAGAACTTAATTTGTTGATGAAATGTGTGTTTCCTTCTTAGAAAGCCATGAATATATGAAAGATATTAGGATTTTATAGTCGATCCCTAAATCCCAAGCCAAGAATACATAACTATGTAAATCTTGAGAAAAGTCCAGCTGGGGACTGAAACGGGGCATCTGTGGTGCTTAACCTTTCTAGATATATATAAATACATAAATATACATGGCTCAAAAATTCCACTCGCCTGCCTGCCCTGTAGGAGTAGAATCTAAAGAAGGCGAGTGGAAATTTTGAACCTTAACTAGGCAGCAGCTTCAGTTTAGCACCTGCCCCTTTAAATTCAGTCATACTGACCCTGTAAAATATATACACATATACAAATATTTAAAATTAAATTTCATTGAGGTGAGATTGAATAAAAGCAAGATGACAAAGCAAGATGATCAGGGTTGGGGGCGGCAGAAATAGTGGTGCGATCAAACACTTATTTCTTTAGGTCTTCTTTCACATGGACACGTCGTGTCCTGCATCCATAATATACACGTACAGATACATAACGTACATGTGTGTACATCTCATCTAGATTTGCGATTCATGAGAAAAGATGGGTGAGATCGATCATGCACGATCTCCTTGAAACGAACAGTGCAACATTTTGTGAAGACTCTGTTAGCAGGTTATGGAAAGACCTGCATGGCTATAACGTAACAAAAATGCACCAATTATAATGTACCACATGCACAGGATAAATTATTTTGTCCCACCATAAGAGCACACATTAGATGAGGGGATTATCCCCTGCGTTTGACAGCAGGATATAACAGACCGAGGAGGGGTATACAAGGGATGCATAGAATCATCAATGCACAGTATGAAGCACATGTAATGCTGGTCCGGACAAATGGACCCCCTGCCGTTTCTCACCTTGGTGGCGTTCCGGTTTGCATAGTTGACACCTGCGTTATGACTTTGATTCAACCACTAGACCACAAAGAGACAAGGAACAGAAGTGTTAATGGATACATAGGCATCATACACCACTTAGACACTTTGTTACCAGACCCCAAACCCGATTGTATCGACTTGGCGCTTTCTCTACCCTAGTGTAGCTTTTCTGTTCATCACTCATGGATGATGCTCATCACAGAGGTCCTACAGGACTGTGCTCTGCCCCAGATGGCAACGTATCAACACTGAGCACCAGTCAGGACCACAGATTGAATGACGTGTGCAGAGTGCAGATTATAGAACGTGACACAATAAGCACGATGCATAAATTACGATATGAACATGACCACATGAAACCATAAATGAGTGGACCCAGCCTGCTCCAAGCTGGCGTGTATACCATGGAGAGAACCCCAATGTCTCTTATGGTGACCAATGCTCATTAACGGATTTTTGAAGAAGTTTAGGTACTGCACTTGTGAGGGTGTACAATAAGAAGGTAGAGGGTGATCCTACAACGAATTAAAATCACTTAGAGGTGCATGTTATTTGAAATCGATTCACGCAGATCAAAAAACAAGATCGTTATCACCGTTCCATGGGTGCCTGGGACCTGGGGTATGATTTCCTCCACAGCCGGCGCACTTCAGGAACAATCAGCCAAGACCAAAGTTTCTCCAGTCAAAGGAATTTATTAATAAAATTATTCATTGGCCCCTAGTGCTACACATCCGATAGAACGCAGAAATTTGATAACAACTAAAGGTTTTAAAATTTGCTCAAAATGTAAGGCATGTAGGGAAATGAAGTGAGATCAGAAAAAGAAGTCTAGAAGCACAGCAACAAACAAAGAATAGGAGATCAATTCATTTATAGATTGTGAGACTGAGTATGTAATTTACATGCTGACTTGCCCGCGTGGCAAGCAATATGTGGGGCGAACCATAAGAAAATTAAAAACATTATAATAATATTAAGAATAAAAAAGATAATCATTCGGTACCCGTACACTGCAACAGCTGTCCACATTTTAAATTTAGAGACCTAAAATTTATGGGACTAGAGAAAATTGAACCACATTGGAGAGGAGGGGATAGAAGCAAAAGGTTGGCTCAAAGAGAATCTTATTGGATCCATACACTTAAAGGGACACTCTAGGCAACATGACCACCTAAGCTTTTTTGGGTGGTCATGATGCCCGGAGTATCCCGCCCTCTGTCCCCCCTCCCTCCGCTCAGCCGATCAGCTGAAAACAGCTGAGAGAGGCGGAGAACTTTACTCCGCCCTCCCAGCTGTCAGTCAGCAGAGCGGGAATCATATTTCCCGCTTCTGCCGACTTTTGCGGAGTAGGAGACGTCATCACGCTTTCAGCACGATGACGTCTCCAACTCACCGCAGAAGCTGGCGGCTCCCTCTGAGGGTTAGTGTTGCGCGCATCCTCTTGCGCGCAACACTAATCCTCAGAGGGATCCGGGAGGAAGCCTGCCGATTGGCTGGCTTATGTGAGAGGCGCGCATGCGCGCTTCTCACGTAAACCAGAAGCCAAGACGCAGCAAGAAGGACGGGAGCGGAAGAGGAGGGAGGTGAGTATGAAAAAAAAAAACAGCGCTGGACACAAGAGGATTTTAGGGTAAGTATTACAGTTACAAGAAAAAAAATAAAAAATAAAGATTTATTAAGGGAATAGGGATAGGTTAGGATAAAAAAACGGGGGGGGGTGATTTTTGAGTAGAGTGTTCCTTTAAGTGTATGGCTCCTGAAGGGTTAAATGAGGATATGGATATTTGCTGTTTTATATGAATAATTAATTGACCCTGTTAGATGTTTGCTGGTTGTTACAAAAAAAAAAAAACACAAAAGAAAATAAAAAACATATTTTTAATACTTCTGTGCCTGATCACGGTTTAAATGTCAAAAGAGTTATTATTGACCCAAAACCCGCATATCGGGGAAATATAATGTTTTTGTTTTTATTAGGAGATTTTAGAATTATTATGGAATAAAAGAGGACTATTCAGTTTTCCCAGTCTGGTATGAAAACATGGACACCTGTGCAAGCGCAAGACGAATACGGAGAAAACACACGTCGGGTCTTCTAGAGAAAAATGCTGTGACATGGATGCGCTGTTAAATTAAAGGCGTCGCATGAGAAATACGTCAAGGAAATAGGCGGGCAGACACAGTGGAGGAAGTGGGATCCCGAGCAACATGTTTTCGGTGGAGGGAGAAGACACCACGGGAACGAGGCTGATGTGATTGTGATGAATAAGGGAGGGCTGTTTGGGGTTTAATTGACCAATTATGTTAATGAATGTGATTATAAAATGGCGATGTTCAGAATTGATTTCTATACACGTTTATTTTTTAACCATGTACTTATGACTGCACATATTGCTCCTGATGAAGTCTTTTGACGAAACGCGTCGAGCGTGAGCAGTCTTATCTTTATTAATAAAATCCTTTGACTGGAGAAACTTTGGTCTTGGCTGATTGTTCCTGAAGTGCACCGGCTGTGGGGGAAATCATACCCCAGGTCCCATGGAACGGTGATAACGATCTTGTTTTTTGATCTGCATGAATTGATTCAAATACTATTTGTTCATCTAACATGCACCTCTAAGTGATTTTAATTCGTTGTAGGATCACCCTCTACCTTCTTCTTATTGTATACGGCTTACGGGTTACCGGGAGCCGCAGAGGGAAGATCCTATCTTCATTAATAAGTTAAGTGATTCAGTGTGTGTTTTTTTCTTTGCGTACTTGTGAGGGTGTGACTATTCGACAGAGGGACCTTTTTTATTTTCCTATGTTCCTCAGGATGAACATAATGGGTGGTGCAGTGACGTGGACAGACCAGCTCTGGGACCAGTCATGATAGGACTGTGAAACCACGTGAACAAGGCGGTGTGCTTTCACGACATTAAGCAAACCTGTCCCAAGCACACGGCTGGGTGTCTCCCAATGCCTTATGCGAATTTGGGAGGATGAGGTGGTGGTCCTTACTCTATGGCAGTGGATCCCAGCCCTGGTCCTCAGGTCCCCCTAACAGGTCAGGTTTGCAGGATATGTGAAGCTCAGCACAGGTGATAGGATTTGCTGCTCAGTGATTGCCGGATTCAGTCTGCATTTCCCCCAAGGTGATTTACAAAATCTGGCCTGGTTTAGGGTCCCGAGGACAGGTTTGGGAAAAAGGCCTTAAAACCTGACCTGTTGTTAGGGGGGGGGGGGGGGTCCTGAGGACCAGGGTTGGGAACTACTGCTCTATTTGAATAGATTTTAGGTCCCCCATGAATGCCAAGAATTGTCCTGTTCCACCCCATGACCATTGATTTCCGCTCAGGCCTGTAGCCTACCTGTCCGACTTGCATGAATGCTTTTTGTTTTTCGTTCTGCTTCCCTCCCCTTACCCACAACCCCCTCCTTTTCTCTACGCGGCCGCTCGTGCCCCCGTTCAACTGCAAATAAACAAAAATAATCAAAGCACATGTGGCGGGGCGACGCGGGCAATATTATTTACTTAAGGCTGGGGTCAGACTAGCGAATTTTTAACGTGCGTTCTGGCGCACATAATCACGGCCGCACTAGCAGCAAATGACGGGCAATGACGGCCAATATACGAAGTACGGTCGCACGAAAGTCCGGCCGCGCAACGCAAGTGGAAAATGAACGCATTTTTTCGAGAACGCAGAACCGCTAGTACTGACCTACAGAGTGCGCTGCGCCCGCTAGCGGTGTGTGTGTGTGATTTGGAGACGTCAGACCCTGCTCGTGTCCGGCCAACATAACGTCCAGACGCAAAAAGTTTCCTGGTTTGGATCCATAAAGAACACGCACGAAAATGCGCATCGTATGACTGTTTTCGCGAATTCCGTGAAAAAATCCGTCAATGCGTTCGGACGCACTTTTTTACGTTCGCGTGTAAAAATACTTTCGTTTGACCCTAGCCTCAACCACACGATTTTGAAAGAAATTACAGATTGTGGGGAATAAAAAACAAACATCGGAATTTTTCAGCTGGTTTTTTTTTGCTCTCCATAACCTGGTCAGTTAGCACATGCACGGGGACTTTACCCATTAGGTCGCTTTGCTGTGACGTTCCTGGGGTTTCTCCTGAATTGTCACCAAATCCTGGTTTACGGAGTTACCTGCAGGATATCCGCGACGATTATTATTCCTTACATTAGCCTTGGATCGCGCAGGAACCAAATGTCCAATAAATACCTGAAAGTCCTAGAAGAGCAGGTCACCCAACTCACATCAAGAGGGTATAACCTCAGGGCGATGCCATCCAGATTGCGCAGGGCTAGCGGTGACTTCGTTATATCAGTTTAATACTCTTGGGGCTCTATTAACTACCACGCACAAACGTTAACGCGTGCACAAAAACGCATTAACGCGAGGGGCAAAACCCTTTGTGCTGAACATCGTATTACAATATCCGCGCAAAAAATGCACGTTAATGTCTACCGCGGGTGAACCTGCGCGAACGCCGCACCAGCGTAATGTACATTGCGCATCCTATACTTAACATTGTGAGCGCAAATGCGTTTGTAATACCATCCGCATACCAGCACACAATCTATGAGCAGTTTTTAACGCACAGTGTTTGCGCGCATAATTTTAACGTCTTTGAAAAGCTGGTGTTAACGGCAAATCGGAACGTTCTGGCCGAAACCAAATACACCAGCACGAAAAAAAAACAATACAGCAAAGTATAGTTACACATTCTACACATACCCAAACAATAAAATGGAAAAGTTGTGCGTTTTTTATTTTTTTATTGATGCAGCATATATACTCAGATTGATTTTGACAGGCGCAAACACTGAACAGGAGACAATTGTGGTTCTTAATTCTGATTGGCTGAATCGCGTGAAAAAACTGTCCGCCCACTGATTTCTGCGCGTCCGTTTCACGCGTGTTATTTTTTGACGGATGAAAAAATGAGCGTGGATTGTAATATCAGCGTTGACTTACGCGCGTTAACGTTTAACGCTGCGCAAAAATTCACGTGTTCTGCGTGCGTTTTTACGTGAAGAATGTAATAGAGCCCTAGGAGTTTATTCACCGACAGAACTGATGGAGAATTTGGCAAACAAAAAAACACACACAAAACCTTTTTTTTTTTTTTACGCACTGAGCAGAGTTTTGCAGAAGCAGCCAAGTTGTAAGGCTGGGTTCACACCACGGCGTAGCGCAGCGTCGCGCAATGCGCGTTTTTTTTACGCGCATTCGCGCATACAAAAAACGCGCGAACGTGCGTTGCAGCGCGTTCGCGGCTATGATATGGCCGCGAACGCGCTGATAACTGCCCCAAAGAAGCTCCCACACTTCTTTGGACGTAGGGCGTTTATCAGCGCGTTCATGCGCGCTGAGAAACGGCCAGGTGTGATATGCCCACATAGGGAATAATGGGATTTCACTGTTTGAGCGTTTTACAGCGCGCAGGAGCGCGCTGTAAAACGCTTAGGTGTGAACCCAGCCTAAGAGCATTGCTGAGGATTTGGCTGTTCTAAGAAAAGGAAAATAAATGAAAATTTTGGGCTAAAATATAGTGAAAAGCCTTACCAAACTCCTTCAGCTTGACTATTTTCTACCTAAAATTTGCAATTCCCGTGTAATTCTCCAGCAAATCAACCTCTGGAGGTGAATCCTTGACAGGTGGGAATCAGAAAAAAGTGAAATAAAAACCCTGCCTGTAATTTATAATAATGGTAACAATCAAAATGTACATAATTGGTATAACTGTAAAAGTGGGATTTTTTTTCTGGATATCTGGGAATTTATAGGAATGAAAATGTTAAAGTCATACGTTCAACCTTCTCATTACCAGAGGCAGGGCCGGCCCAAGACATTGTGCAGCCTGGGTCCAAAGATGAAAGCCCCCCCCCCCCAAAAAAACCCAACAAAACATGCGCAGTGTATGAGCGGATCACACAGCAATAAAACTCATAGTAATGTGCGGTGTGTAGGAGCGGATCACAGCAATAGGATTCTCAGTAATGTGCGATGTGTATGAGATTGATTGCTGTGGAGCTCTGTGACCAACTCACAGTAATGTGCAGTGTGTATGAGAGAATCACAGAGCTCCACAGCAATAAAATACACAGTAACGTGCAGTGTGTAGGAGTGTATCACACAGTTCCACAGCAATAAAACAGTAATGTGCGGGGTGTATGAGATTATCACAGAGCTCCACAGCAATAAAACTCACAGTAATGTGCAGTGTGTATGAGAGAATCACAGAGCTCCACAGCAATAAAATACACAGTAACGTGCAGTGTGTAGGAGTGTATCACACAGTTCCACAGCAATAAAACAGTAATGTGCGGGGTGTATGAGATTATCACAGAGCTCCACAGCAATAAAACTCACAGTAATGTGCGGTGTGTATGAGCGTATCACAGAGCTCCACAGCAATCAAACTCACAGTAATGTGCAGTGTGTATGAGAGAATCACAGAGCTCCACAGCAATAAAATACACAGTAACGTGCAGTGTGTAGGAGTGTATCACACAGTTCCACAGCAATAAAACAGTAATGTGCGGTGTGTATGAGATTATCACAGAGCTCCACAGCAATAAAACTCACAGTAATGTGCGGTGTGTATGAGCGTATCACAGAGCTCCACAGCAATAAAACTCACAGTAATGTGCGGTGTGTATGAGCGTATCACAGAGCTCCACAGCAATAAAACTCACAGTAATGTGCGGTGTGTATGAGCGTATCACAGAGCTTTACAGCAATCAAACTCACAGTAATGTGCGGTTTGCCTAGTTGAGGGCCAACATGCTGCCCCTGGCAAAGTGCTGCCTGGAGCCATGGTCCCATCTGGCCCCATGGACAGGCCGGCCCTGGCCTTGTTGAGGGATGGGCTTCTCATTTAAGCTTCAGGAATATCTGCCAAAACTACAAAGAAAATAAATACTTTTAGGCAAAATAGCCGAGTTTGGGGTAAATCGCCAAGCTGGAAGCATTGCTGTCAATTCAGATGTTAAGGAGAAGAGAAAGAGAAAAAAGAAAGAAATTGCAAATTTTGGGCAAAAAAACATGTTGAAAAGCCTTACCAAGCTCCTTCAGCTGGACTATTTTCTAGCTAAAACTTCCAAATCGCTTTTATTTCCCCCCCAGATCCTCCCTGGGTAAGGAAGCGAAGCCTCGGCGGCTGGGAATCCGTGTGAAATAAAAACCCTTCCAGCCATTTATAAAAACCGTATCAATAAATATGGAATAGGAAGAAAAGTGTGATTTATTCTCCCTGGATCGTATGAGAGTGTTAAAGACATGCGTTTAACCTTCTGGTTGCCAGAGGTGTTTTGTTGAGGGAAGGGTTAATCATTTAACCCTCAGGAATAATCTGCAAAAATGACAGAAGAAGCTTGCGGTGGCGATGAGGAGGGGGGGGGGATAAATCGAGAGAGGCTTGTGAGCTGTCTGGAGACGGATGTTACTGTCAGAGCCAGTGAACAGACGGCCTTCTGATCCACGCAGGAACACTGCAAGCCCACGGCACTTTCTAAATGTCACCGCAGTGACAGTGACAAACACATGTCACCGACTGCGAGTGGGATCACAAAGCACAGGTTTAACCTCTTCACCGCCCCCAGCGTGTTACGAGCGAGCGCTCGGCTTCCTCCAGGTTCAGGAGGCACGTGGTATACAGGGGATACGGGGCTCTATTACATTCTTCGCGCAAATGTTAACGCGTGCGCAAAAACGCATTAACGCGAGGGACAAAACCCTTTGCGCAGAAAGTCGTATTACGTCTGGGCAAAAAATGCGCATTAACGTCTACCGCTGGTGAACCTGCGCAAACCCTTTTTGCGAGCGTAATGTACTTTGCGCGTCCTATACTTAACATTGTGAGCGCAAATGCGTTTGTGCGCTGGTACGCGGATGGTATTACAATCTATGCGCAAATTTTAACGCACAGCGTTTGCGCATAATTTTAACGTCTTTGAAAAGCTGGTGGTGACGGCAAGTCTGAGCGTTCTGGCCGAAACCAAATACACCAGCACGAAAATAAAATACAGCGCAGTATAGTTACACATTCTACACATACCCAAACAATAAAATGGAGAAGTTGTGCGTGTTTTTATTCTTGCTGCAGCATATATACTCAGATTGATTTTGACAGGTGCAAAAACTGAACGGGAGACAATTGTGGTTCTTAATTGTGATTGGCTGAATCGCGTGAAAAAAACAGTCCGCCCACTGTATTTTTGTGCGCTTTATTTTTTGACGGGTGAAAAAATGCGCTCGGATTGTAATACCAGCGTTACTTTATGAGCGTTAACGTTTAACGCTTCACGCACAAATCAACGCGCTGCGCGAGTGTTTTTGTGCAAAGAATGTAATAGAGCCCATTATGTGATGATCGTGGTTCTCCCCAGGTATACATTGTATCACAAGGATACATTTACCTCAGCCAAGAACCCGGCATCAGGTGCGGGTACGCCTGTACAGAATACATGAATGTGAGCAATGGGGAAGCAAGGGGGGGGGGTGGGGTACACTCACATTTTAAAACATAGGATGAGGGGGCCACATTCTACATTATTTTGGGGCCTGGAGTAAAGTGGAGGCGGAGCAAGCATATCGCTGGGCATTAATGAACTCCGTCCATTACATGTGCTTATATGAAAGGCTAGCACTATACACACACACACACACACACACACACACGTATTTATAAAGAGCTAACAAGTTCCCGTAGCGCTGTATAATGAGAGGCAGAATAACAAATATACATACGTGTTAGGACCCTGCCCAAGAGCTTACAATCTAAGAGAAGGGTGACACACTAGGTGAGGGTAAATAGAAGACCTGAAGTAGCGTGGTGCATGTGGGCTGGGTGGGAAGATGGAACAGTGAACGTACAGTGAGGGATCATGGAGTGATAGGCTTCTCTAAAGTAATGTGTTTTCATAGACTTCTTGAAGGACTGGAAAGTCTGATGTTGCGGGGGAGGGCATTCCATAGAAAGGGGGCAGCTCGGGGGAAGTCTTGAAGGTGAGATGTGGGGGTGCGGGTACGAGGAGCTGATAGCATCAGATCATTGGCCGAGCGAAGTGGTCGGGACGGGATGGACCTGCTAATAAGGGAGGAGATGTAGGCAGCGGCGCGGTTATGGAGAGCTTTGTATGGGAGCACCAGCATTTTGAATTGGATTCTAAAGGAAACAGGAGCCAGTGTAGAGATTGACAGAGGGGTGAGGTGTGAGAGGTGCGGGATGTGAGGTGGATGAGCCTGGCACAGGCGTTCATAACAGACTGCAGAGGGAGAATCTGGGATCTCTTAAGGCCGAAGAGAAGGAGGTTACAGTAATCAAGGCGGGAGATAATAAGAGTTTGGATGAGGACTTTAGTAGAGTCTTGATTAAGAAAGAGACGGACGCGTGCCGTGTTTTTTAGGTGGAAGTAGCAGGATTTGGTGAGAGACTGAATGTGAGGAGTAAAGGAGAGATCAGAGTTGAAAAAGAGCCCCCCCCCCCCGAAGCAACGAGTCTGAGAGGTAGAAGTAATGGTGGCAACACACACACATTATCCTATGGGTAAGGTTGTCTCTTCCTCGTTCATCATCATCTATCACATCTCATGTTTGGAACTCCCCATAGTAAAGCGCTGCGGAATATGTTGGTGCTATAAATACTGTAACTGTAAACACACACAAAAATATTTTTTTAGGACTATGGATCGATGGGACTGCTGAAATTCTGCAAAATAAAACATGGTCATCGAGGGAATAAGATTATCCGCAGAGCCTTTACTGTAAACCGGCTTACGGTGAAATGATGTCATCAGGTGCTTTTTGTGATGACCTTTTCTCTACCCTTGACCGAGATATAGAACGGGATGTCCTGGACATGCTCAGGCAGGCTGTAGCCTGTGTCATCACCAAACCACTTTCCTCATAAATCAGGGAATGCAGCTCCTCTTACCTCTGACTACAAGTCCCATAATTCTCTTACAGCCGGGCAGAGAAAGCTGGGAATTTCATTGCAGGGCCCTCGGTTCAACAGCCCTGCCCTTATTGTTGGTTGTAAGGAGTACGGTGGCTCATTGGGCCAGAAAGCACACAGCCTCCTTCCTACTATGGTGTGCAACATGGAACCAGATTCCTTATTTGTTTCCCCCCTATGCTTTACTTAAAATGGATTAGTCCAGTTTCCCTGTCTAACTCACATAGTTGGTTTGGTCCAGCCCCATTTCCTGCTTCAGCAAGCTGCCAATCCCCCAGTCTACCATAGAGGCATGTGATGCGAGTGAAGATCCTGTTCTGTACCGGGTGATTGCATCCTGTTTTTACTAGGGATGCACCAATACCACTTTTTTAAGACCGAGTACGAGTACCGATGCTTTTTAAAAGTACTCACCGATACCGAGTACCGATACTTTTCTTTAATGTCATGTGACGCTTTCCAATAAGAACAGACCATATAAAAATGCCCCCAGCTCAAATGTATATATATCCCCCCCAAGATATATATTCATACTGCCCCAGCTCATGGATATTGCCCCAGCTCACACATGGATATTGCCCCAGCTCACACATGGATATTGCCCCAGCTCACACATGGATATTGCCCCAGCTCACACATGGATATTGCCCCAGCTCACACATGGATATTGCCCCAGCTCACACATGGATATTGCCCCAGCTCACACATGGATATGCCCCAGCTCACACATGGATATGCCCCAGCTCACAAATGGATATGCCCCAGCTCACACATGGATATGCCCCAGCTCACACATGGATATGCCCCAGCTCACACATGGATTTGCCCCAGCTCACACATGGATATGCCCCAGCTCACACATGGATATGCCCCAGCTCACACATGGATATGCCCCAGCTCACACATGGATTCCCCCCCCCAGCTCACCTGGCACCTGGAGCTCTCCGCGTTCATACTTACCTTCCTGGGCGCCGCCGGGAAAGTCTTCAAGCGTGCGCTCGTTGGAAGGCCCCCAGCCGCGACTACGTGGGACCATGTGATCGCAGCTGGGGGCCTTCCAACGAGCGCACGCGTGGAAACTTTCCCGGCGTTGCCCCGGAAGGTAAGTATCATCGCGGAGAGCTCCAGGTGCCTGTCCGAATGCTCTATTGGCATTCAGACAGGCCCTGCAGCTGCTCACTGTGTTCATACTTACCTTCCTGGGCGACGCCGGGAAAGTTTCTGCGCGTGCGCTCGTTGGAAGGCCCCCAGCCGGGATCACATGGTCCCACGTGGTCGCGGCTGGGGGCCTTCCAACGAGTGCATGCGTGGAGACTTTCCCGGCGTCGCCCAGGAAGGTAAGTATGAACACAGTGAGCAGCTGCAGGGCCTGTCCGAATGCCAATAGAGCATTCGGACAGCCGCCCCAGCCCCTCGGATGCCGGCTCAATGCCGGCTTCCGGTATCGGGGAAAATATCGGGGGGTACTGCACGAGTACCAAGTACTCCTGCAGTACCCGGTATCGGCACCGATACTGATACTAGTATCGGTGCAACCCTAGTTTTTACCTTCCTCCCATAACAAAGCATACAGCAGAGAAGCTCTCTCTTCCCACAAGACACCTTATATTTGCTGTTACTTTCCCAATAAAGTGAAGAAAATAAAAAAGGACTTTGCGTGTTTACAGAAAGGGAGGAGTTAAGCTATCCGACTTCAATCCTATCCTGCATGTGACAATCACTTCTCACATATGACCCTTGGGTTCCAGAATAGGGTGTACAAAATCATCAAAAACATCCATTACTGTCTCTAGGTTACTGTGACTAGGAGATATATATATATATATGAAATTTAACCCCAAGCCACACTCGGGAATACCGCCAGCGAGGTGAATATAGATTAAATACCTTAAAAACACCTGACTTTGAAATAAATCTGATCATACATTGTATAAGCCTGCCACAACATCAGTGTACTACATTGTGGCAGCACCAAATTCAGAAATAGTAAATGTCCCACTTCCCTGGTGGTATTCTTGACCGTGGCATCCTGCTTCCGGGTTCCCTTCCCTGCGAGCGTCACGACGGGAAGCAGGACGCCGCGATCGGACAGAGGTGACCGTGGGAGGACTATCGAGGGAACGCAGGGACAGATATGTATCAGCCCGAGTGTGGCTTGGGGTTATCATTTTCGGCACGCTCGGGAATACCGCCAGGGAGGTGGAGCATTTACTATTTCTGAATTGTGTGTGTTTTATGTATGCGTTACCGGTAAATTCTGAAATTGGGAAAGCCCCCAAGATCAATAAATCTGATCATACATTGTATGAGCCTGCCACAACATCAGTGTACTACATTGTGGCAGGTCCTATTCTGACCAAACATGATGACTGTGGAATGTTATGCTAAATGGTCTCAGAAGCGCCCGTATGAAAAACATATTTATTGAATAAATGGACAATGAATGGCTTAAACCTCATAAAAACACCCCGCCTGCCTCTCTCGCCACCAACCACACACCCATGGAGGTCTCTCTCCGGGCTTTACTACTTGTAAAGACCGCTCGACCAGCTAATGAGAGCCCTTAGATCCGCACCGTCGCGATTCGTGGGGATGTTGCTGTAACTCCTCTCTCCTGCGCGTCGCTGCGCTTAACGAGAGAAAGTCACCCACTGGAAACCAGACAGATGGGAGACCGGAAAAAAAAAGGTTCTGTTTAGTAAAAGTTTATTTCAACATGAAAGACTGTATTTTCCCGAAGTGGTGTTTATGAGAGGCAGATATGGTGTTGCCAGAAGCCGCGCAATGTCAAAATGTTCGCTGCGGATGAGTCAGAGAGGGAACGGCGGGTCTCTGGACGAACAAGGCCAGTTGACTTCAGGTGTGGTGTGAAATGCTCCAGGATGGGACATCCCACCAGGAAATACAAACTAACCGGACCTGCCGACCAGTGATACTCGTCAATCGGTGGACAGGCCTGAGTTTCGACTCTGACCAGGTTTATTTGGTTTTTAACCTCTTCACTGCTGAGCCATTTCACATCTTAAAAAGAAAAAAACAAGTTTTTCATTTTTTTATTATTATTTTTAGATTTTTTTTCTTTACTTTAAACATGGTCATATTTGGTATCATTGGAAAGGCCATGCTCTGGCCTTTCTAATGATACCAAATATGACCCTGCTAGCTGCCAACAGTCGGGAGATAGAGGGTTCAAAGGAACCCCCTATCTTTCCTTAGGAGTCAATGAGGACGGTCCCCACACGTCCACAGCAGTGAAAGGGTTAAAAAATAATACATAGCATTAAGAAATGCACAAGATGAAACGTATGAACGCGCTCCGGCAGGTTTGTAAAAGTCGCAGATCACATGAAAGACCATAAAGGCTTTAGTTGGTGCCAGGTCCCCCTAAAAGGAACCTTTCTTCCTTCGTTCAGAAACTGCAAGGTGGGAACGCATTTCCCAATGCACACGGCTCCCTCATTGAGACAGGAAATGCAAGGTGTGTGCGCCAAGAAAAAGGCACCCCAGCTGCTGCATCCACTGAACGACTAGGCCACAAGGGAAAAGGATTCCATCCATATTTGAGCAGCAACTCACATGGGGTCTGATGATGCTTGGAGAGGTAATGGGACTTGCAGGCTCCTCCTTAAGGGCGGGCTTGAGATGTACATCGAAAATATGTATTTAAAAAAAATAATTTAAAAACAGCTTGTGGACCCCTCTCCCAGAGTTTACATTAGCCATAGAAGTGACCACTTGGAGATTAGATACAACAAGCATCGCTACATCGCCTCAAAATGCCGACTGACACTCAAAGAGGCCACATAATATGTCCTTGTTGGGTTGCACGGTGCCCGGCCTTCCAAAAGTTAATACAATTTGTAGCACAATCCTCACAGACACCAAGATACCAGAATGAAACCTATGGACAACCCGCACATAGTCTTTTATCGTCCGGCATTAGCCCGAATACGAACGAGACACAATAAAACGCTAAATGAGCGATATGTCGGCCAGAGGACGGGGCGCGTACCTGCCAGAAAACAGTGGATCCCAAGGTCTGGTTTGGCAGCAGAAGACCCACCACCTGCAAGAGAAATCACCACTCATTAAGCAAACACTGAACATTGTGCATCAGGCAAGATGGTGGCCATCCCCAGTTTTTCGTTGTGTCTTGATTTTGTTACCACAAACGTAGAAGAAACTAGGACAATTCCTTTTATCATTAAGCAAGTACCAATTTCATCGTTCGGTGCAATTTCGTTGCAGTTCGTCTTTTCACTAAACGGTCAATTTGCCAAATACAGGCGAAATGTGGTGCAGTTCGGCGGCAGCAAAATTGTCCCATAGAGAATTCTACTGCACCAAAATGTCAGTGAAATTCCCTGTGTTTTGGTGAGTCAGTTCGACAGGCTTAACCCCTTCACTCCCAAGTGCTTTCCCAAAAAACCATGGTCAAGAAAGTGTTTTTTGAAAAATAATTTTTAATAAATTGTACAGTAATACATATCTATTACTGCAAATAACCTATTTGACCAGTAGATGGCGCCAACTACTGCCAAATTGAGTTAGAGGTTTTATCAGCAGGTCTATTTTCTTCTTTTTTTTCCTGCGTCGGGCGCTGAAAGCCCAATATTTCAGAGCATTCAGCAGCCGATTTTCCAGTATTAGCCCTTTGGGCATTATGCCCACAGGGATAAAACTTTGGGGGCACTTTATGCAGCCCAACAGCAAACGATATTCATTTGCACCAAACAAATTTAATTTGCCTTTGGGCTGCAGATCAGCAGATTTCGATATCGGGGCACCGGATGGTGCCTTTGTAGCCCAAGATATCTCGATATCGGTAGTGAAAGCATTAAACAGGTGAATCCTATAGGAGTCAATGTAAAGTTTTAATACATTAAAAAAAATATTTTTTTATTTATTTTCATTTTTTTTTTCAGCATTTAGCTTTTGTTTAAATTTTCTCTTTTTTAACATTTTTGTATTATTTTTTTTACGAAACTGGTTTCCCAATTTTTTTAAAAAGGTGGGGTTTTTTTTGATTCCGTAACAGACCTTTTTATTTTTTTTTTTTTAAAGGACTTTTTTATTATTTATACACAATTTAATAAATGTTTATTGGTTTAAACACCTATTAGGAGAATAGGAGAGCTCTGTTATTTGTTTTTGCGGTTTGGTGGAATTCACCAAGGCCAAGTAATGCCCTCTTTGGGCAACGTGCTTCAACTTTTTCGTGGGGCTTTGGCGACTCCATCTTTTGGTGCACTACGGTGACCATTCGCTAAGTAGTGAAAAACTTTCACTGTAATTTCGGTGATTTGTGAATAGACCCTATAGTCTGGAACTGTGACCGAGGAAGGCAGCACAAAACACAAACAGATCGATTTGGGTGGAGTAGAGGTAACATCACTGCTCTATAACTGGAGACGCAGGTTCGAATCCCGGCCAGAGCACCTCTCCAGTAAGTGTCCTTGGGCAAGACACCTAACGGTACATACTCGCCACCCAGGACATACTTGAAAACGAGAGAAATCTCAATGTATCCTTCCTGGTAAAATACTTTCTCAAAAATAAAATAAAAAAATTTCACCCCCCAAAAAAAAGGCTACAGGAAGTAGATGAAAAATGGTTGCAGACATCTCTGAGTGACAATAATGCAAAGGAAAAACAAAGAAAAAACATTAAACCAACCCTAATCTGTGATTTGTTTTTCCAGAGAAGCTCCCGGCATCCCACTGTGCAGCAGAAATAGCTCCGTGAACTCCCTTGTGGTACTCATTGCCCAACTTGGCCAAGGTCCAATGTTAAGTACAAATCCTTCACGATAGACTGATATATATTTTTAACGATATATAACATTATTTAACAAATTACAACGTACAGACGGTTTATCAAAGGATTCACGAGACTGCCTGGAGACATATTTCGGAATTAGAGAACCAATATCCAGTGAAAACAACCCAAAAGAGGCCGATGAGGACCAGGAGGACCAGGTGATTATCGAGAGGCTGATGGGTGCTAATGGACGGTGACCCTGTATTATTTCAGGCATATAACGGGATAAAGTATACCTGCAGCAGGGATTTGGTAGCATGGCCTGAATAAATACTGCAGTCTTTTCAATTAGCGGTAAATCCCTCTGTGATGGCTGGGGGTTTTTCCAGACAGAACCCGACACCTCCCGGAGCTACAAACCAGACTCCGAGGGTAAGATGACACACAGTGATTTGTGTGCTGAAACTTAAGTCATAAAACGTTGATTTATCTGCACATCAGCTACCAACCCATCATTAGAAGCCATGAGTCACAATTAAACGTACATCTGTTCTACCCCCATTCAGGTGCACGAATGCCCAGACTTCCCGCAACACAAAATGTTATTGAGAAGCACATGGACATCTGGCTAACACTTACAAAAGAGGGGCACTTACAATTATTATTATTATTTTTTAAGAGAGAGGGTTTATGGATACATTGTTTTGTAATGGGTTGGTGTCCACCAAGGATTAAAAAGTCTTCAAGAGAACTTTCTCCAAGATTTAAACTATCATAAGTTAGTGAAACTGAGAAAGGAGCATCTACTATGGGATTCACTTTCCAGTCCAACGTCCTACTAGATGTAAGGTCTCCAATGGTTTTGTTGAGTCTCCCAGTCAGGTGGTTCCTCATTGTCAGTGGTTCCACACCCTGGTCCCTAAGTCCCATTAACAGGCCAGGTTTTAAAGGATTCCCTTGGGGAAATGCAGACTGAATTCTGCAATCACATCACCTGTGCTGTGCTTCAAATATCTGCAAACCTGTCCTGTTAGGGGGACTTGAGGACCAAGGTTGGGAACCAGTGGTCTATGTGGTTGTTGACGCTTTGTTGGAATCGTCAGTCTTGGCAGATGGTATCGCCAACGTGTTGAGGCCTTAGTGCTACCAGGATGCTGTCAATGACAAGCAATGGAAGAAGAAGATGATGGCCATGCACTTCCATAGATTAATGACAGCCTAGTAAGGAGATCAACGTCGTTTATGGCTGTACAACCAGCTTTTCTCAAGCCAGGAAAGCCAAGGTTGTATGTAGTTGACACATCACTGATCTCCCCAATAAACGGCCATTAATCTATCGCAGTGCCTGGCCTCCCTATTCTTCCATTACTATTTTGGCAGCATCCCAGTAACAGTAAGAGCTCGACCAGTAGGTGTCAGCAGAATAAGAGAAGAGGTCTCCGTCTTCTGTAGTTGGATTACACAAGGAGTTTTGGATGCTCTGGAGCCCACAAGCACCCTAATGGATCAAGGTTTGAAGAGCACAACCCTCTCTTTACAGCGATTCCAAACAGAAGTCGAAGGCAAAACGTGGACTGGTGTCACAGCCATTAGAGGAACTTTATCAAAGCAAGCATGTAAGGTACGAGCTGACACTGGACACAAACCTGTAGAGTAATTACACTGGACAAGGTAGGCCAGGGCTATCAAATTCGTGGCCTGCCAGATTTTTGATGCCTACAGAACTTTGGCTAGTTAAAATCGCCAACCGTGCTGTGAATTCCGCATCACTGGAGGGTCCCCGAAGTGCGCCGCATTGACCCGGTGAAGGCAACCCCCAACCGCCGCAAAACGCTCCAAATCCGCTAAACAAAGCCAACGACCTGCCGAAGACCCGCCGAACAGGGTGTGTAGAAAAAAAAATAAAATGCAACTTTTAAAATGTGATTTAAAAAGACCAAGTGCGTGAAAATGCCTGGAAATAATATATAAAGTCCTATGTAGAATAATAAAAAGGTCTGTTACAGGGGGGGGGACCCCCCCAAAAAAACGTCATGCCATGTAAAAAATAAATATTGGAATCAAAAATGTCACTGAAAAATACCAAAAATGCCTAAAAGAAAAATCCTAAAAAATAAAAGAGCCTTTTCGCTGCAAATGAAAAGAATAAACGGTTGATTAAAGATTTAAGTAAAAAGGGGGAATTTTATTTACATTGAAGCCTATGGGATTTGCCTGATTAAACCTGTCAAACGAAACCACCGAACAGCAGGGCATTTCACTGACATTTCGGTGTCTCTGAATAGATTAACCATTGCTTCTCTACGAGGATTTCACTGCCACCGAATTGCACTGTATTTCGCTGACAATTCGCCAATATTTGGCAAATCGCCAGCTCTTTGATTAGCCGAATGGCCCCGAAATCAAACCGTAAGGGGAAATTCACAGTTCGATGCAATTCGGTGCTCTCTGAATAACCCCTAAAGAGCTGCAACAATACATTAAACGCTGCCGGAAGCATCTGAAAAGCCATTTATCTACACCTTCAGCCGCTGATAGCTTTTGGGAAATCGGCGTCACGATAAACTTGAATTGAGTCAATAAGGCGGATTCTTCCATTGAAGAATAGAAAAAAGACAAAAAACTGCAAGAGTTGATATTTTATCAGAATTTTTAATACGGAGCCGAAATGTCGCTACACCCTTATTTGAAAATCAGCCAAACTGAAAAATGTCCAAAAGGGGGGCAGATGCAGCGATCGGGACCGATTAAAGCGAGGCCGCTGCAATGACCAAGCGACCAGGTCAAACTTTAGACTATGCGACCGAAAATAAAGCCCGTGACCTTGAGGAATACCTCTTTAAAAGTTTAAGGGAATCACAAACTTCCGCTCCCTGTCTTTGTATCTTGTTCTGTCAACACTTTCTATTATATTCCTTTTTTTAACCACCCACTTGCAAGGAATCCTGTCTTGTTATTGTCTGGCACGGCACGCTTTCTGTTCCCTTGGCCATTTCCACTATTTATTTATAAAGGATTTTAGCAGGAAGGATACATTGAGATTTCTCTCGTTTTCAGTATGTCCTGGGTTCAAGAACATTGAAGTGTTACAGAAATACAAAGTAATACAATGCAAGATATTAAAAAACAAAAACACAAATATACAGAAAATAAATATGTAGGAAATATAGTCACTGTGTTACATGTTTACAGGTGCATTCTGTATATAGTCACTATGTTGCATGTTTACAGGTGCATTCTGTATATAGTCACTATGTTGCATGTTTACAGGTGCATTCTGTATATAGTCACTATGTTGCATGTTTACAGGTGCATTCTGTATATAGTCACTATGTTGCATGTTTACAGGTGCATTCTGTATATAGTCACTATGTTACATGTTTACAGGTGCATTCTGTATATAGTCACTGTGTTACATGTTTACAGGTGCATTCTGTATATAGTCACTGTGTTACATGTTTACAGATGCATTCTGTATATAGTCACTTTGTTACATGTTTACAGGTACATTCTGTATATAGTCACTGTGTTACAGGTTTACAGGTGCATTCCGTATTGAGGTATGTTAATAGAGATCTCTTAAGTGACTTTAGACTGGGGGAAGATTTGATGGCGTCTGGGAGGTTATTCCATAATTGTGGTGCTCTGTAGGAAAATGAGGATTAAGCCACTGTCTTTTTGTATTGTGTTATTGTAAGTAAGGTGCTGGTCCTGGATCGGAGGTTATAGGATGAGGGAGCTGCTGGGGGAAGCAGTCTATTCAGGTAGGGTGGTAGCTTCCCAGAAAAGCTCTTAAACACCAGGTTGGAAAGGTGAAGGGTGCGTCTAGATTCCAGCGATGGCCAGTTTAGCTCTTTTAACATGTCACAATGGTGGGTCATGTAGTTACATTGTAGCACAAAGCGGCAGAATGAGTTATACAATGTAGTAAGTTTCTGAAGATGTGTTTGCGGGGCGACTGCATACACTACATCTCCGTATTCAATAGCTGGCATAAGCATTTGTTGTACAATCTGCTTTCTTACCGCGGGGCTCAGGCAGGATTTGTTTCTGTACAGGGCACCTAGTTTGGGGTAAAGTTTAGATGAGAGTTTTTCGATGTGGGTGCCAAAGGATAGATTAGGGTCCAACCACATACCTAGATATTTGAGAGAAGTGACTGTGGTCAGCGTGCCATTTGATTTTGTCCTGACACATAGATGGGGTGTTTGCAATTTGTGTAGTTTAGGTTTTGTTCCAAAGAGCATTGTTACAGTTTTGTCAGTATTTAAAAAAAGTTTGTTGTGTTTGATCCACTTTTCTACCTCTGTGACTTGGTCTTGCAGCACGGCCTCCAGCTGCGGGAGATTTGGTTTGCGGATATAGATTACGGTGTCGTCTGCGTACATGTGTACAGTTGAGGCTTTGCAGACATTGGGCAGATTGTTTAGGAATATCGTGAATATCAGGGGGCTGAGTATCGAGCCTTGGGGTACACCGCAAGTGACTGGGAGGGGGAGGGAGGAGCGGTCAGAAATGGACACATATTACGATCGATCGGATACATATGATTGAAACCAGGTTAGCGTGCGATCACCAATACCCATTGACCTCAGGATTTGAATCTACCACATAAGGTTAAATGGAAGACACTTGCCCAGTGGAAAGTTCACACCCCAACAGCTCCTCCATCCCATCAACTGCACGTGACACCAAGTAAAAGCCGGAAACATGACCAGAGTGACTTTCCAACGTAATAAAATAAGGTTCTAGTTTTTAAAAAAAAATAAAAAATAAAAAAAAAAATAATGCCCGTTTTACATAGGCGGATGGATGGGAGACACATGTGTGGGGTGGTCAGCCATAGGAAACGGAAAATAATCCGTCCAGCTGGCCCTGTAGAGCAAGAAGACTTGGAGGCCACCATTGTTCCATATAATATTGTTTTGACAGAGCTGACCCCTAGATCCCCATGCTGCCGAGTACATGACGTCAGGATCATTGTGTAGGATTCTTCAAATGGACGATCAGTAGAGCGTCCAGAATCTCAGTATGTGGGTGGAAGAAGAATGCATCGTTTCACAGGTAAAGCAGCAATTCCAGGGTCATAATGAGCCACCGGCATTCCACTGACATACTGGTATTATTAGCATAATGCTGGCTGCTTAATGTCTCTGCAGCCTCCAGTCTCTCCGTTCCACTTGATAACCTGTCGATTGTAAGCTCATGGATCCATATCAAAAGAACTTCTATAAACTGTCTGTTAATGCTCCGGGGTAATGTCTTATGTTCGTTTTGTGTCATCTGTATTAAAAGGAACACTCTTTCTTGCTTTCGGGTGATTTTTACTCCCCTTTTGACCCTCGCTGCGCTGCTTCTCCTCTTCGGCTCCAGAACATCCGAACCCAGAGTCCATGAAGCTTTCTAAAGCACATTGTTCACCGCTACGGACTTGTGCACTTCACGTACGTACGTTCCATGGCGCCTTACGCAGAATCATGGATCGGATATTCATCGGCTGCCTCAGATCTCTCGTACAGCGATTGGTTGTAGAGATGGCGACGTCGGCATGGACTCTGTGCGCTGATGTCACTAGTGACCGATCTGGTCCCGGCTGCTGCGGGTGACATTGGGTGGAGTGGAGGAAACTCCCCCAGTTCACCCTGAGGGATTTCACCAGATTGGGGGTCTGGGGGAGAAGGGAGGGCACTCCCGGCATCTTTATAACCGAAGTGGTCAGGATGAGCAGACGGTGCCTTTAAGGGCAGCTAAACACTGAGAAATTATAAACCACCAAATAATAACAACAATACAACCTGCTGACTTCAGAGAATTCACCAGCTCACATTATCCAATAGCCGCCCCATGAACATTCACCCAGTGCTCACACACACCAAATGTGATGAACACAAGCACTAACGGGGGGAAAAGCACATTTATGGGTCACGTTCTAGTTATGGAATCAAAGTTAATAAACACAAGGAAAAAGTGAAAATAATTTAAAAAAAAAAAAAAAAAAAAATACAAAACTGATTGTTCTTAATTATTTAATTAAACTTTAATCTCCAAATTTAATATATATTTTATTGAACAAAAAACAGATTACAGAGATAGAAGACATTTTTTTATTACTTTTATTTTTTACTTAAGAGTTGAAAACCAAGAAAGTGGCAGAAATAAGAATACCCTGGTGTTTCTGAACTGCACCGCCCCACGAGTCTCTGGCCATTTACTGCATTCAAGGAATTCTGGGAATTGTTGGCCATCAACATCTAGGAGGCCAGAGTTTGCTCTAACCGAACGTGTACAGGCATTTATACAGACATACAAGTTAAAACCACTGACTGGTAGAGTGACTAACATCTGATTATATAGTTACAACGGCGCCTGTCGCAGGGCGGGACATACCGTCGGAGGGCGGGACATACCCGTCGAGGGGCGGGACATACCGTCGGAGGGTGGGACATACCGTCGGAGGGCGGGACATACTGTCGCGGGGCGGGACATACCGTCGGAGGGCGGGACATATCGTCGGAGGGCGGGACATACTGTCGCGGGGCGGGACATATTAGGAGCAAGTGAACAGTCAGATCTTGAATTTCATGTGTTGGAAGCTGAAAAAATTAGCGAAAAGATCTGAGTGACTGTGACAAGGACCAAACAGTGACGGCCAGACGTGAGGATCACAGCATCTCCAAAACGACAAGTCCTGTGGGGTGTTCCCGGGATACAGTGGTTAGTACCTACCAAAAGTGGTGCAAGGAAGGACAACCGGTGAACCGGCATCAGGGTCACGGGTGCCCAGGGCTCATTGACGCACGTCGGGAGTGAAGACTAGCCCGTCTGGTCCAATCACACAGAGGAGCTACTGGAGCTCAAATTGCTGAAACACGTAATGCCGTGATAGAAAGGTGTCCGGACACACATGACACGCACCACCTACCTAGAGATTGCTGCAGACCATGTACACCCCTTCATGGCCATGGTGTTCCCTGATGGCAGTGGCCTCTTTCAGCAGGATAATGCTTCCTGCCATATGACAAAAACTGTTCAGGAATGGTTTGAGGAACATGACAGAGATTTCAAGGTGTTGCCTTGGCCTCCAAATTCCCCAGATCTCAATCTCATTGAGCATCTGTGAGATGTGCTGGAACAACAGACCCAATCGATAGAGACGTCACCTCAAAACATGCAGGACTTTACGGATTTGCTGCTAATGTCTTTGTGCCAGATACCACAGGACATGTTTAGAAGTCTTGAGGAGTCCATGTCTTAACGCAGTGGTTCCCAACCGTGGTCCTCAAGTACCCCCAACAGGCCAGGTTTTAAGGATCACCTTGGGGAAATGCAGACTGAATCCTGCAATCAATGGGCGTCAAATCATATTCCCTGTGCTTCACATATCCTGCAAACCTGACCTGTTGGGGGTACTTGAGGACCGCGGTTGGGAACCACGGTCTTAACGCATCAGCAAGAGGGGGGCCTACACAGTATTAGGCAGGTGGTTTTAATGTTGCGTCTGATCCGTGCGTATTTACGTGTCTATACACTCAGGTAAAGTCGAGTAGAGCATGGAAGAACCACTGGTGGTAAAAACCAGCTTTTAGAGGTTTAACAGAGACACCTACAGTATGTGTGTTATTTTCAGTTTTGTGGATACGGCACAGACATATTACTCCTCTCATTGCTGAATATAGCTGGAGGGCCTCTAAAATGAGTATTTTACCAGGCACTTAACACACCGCACCCAGAACAAAACCAGCCATTAGCAGACGAAAGGCCACACGGCAAAGTGCACCTTTCCTTTCAGCCATGAGATGTTTCTCGCATGCTTCAACACTCTTTGAAAAGGGAAGCAATTGATGTGAAAGATATCAAAACATTATCTCCGAGAGAG
Source organism: Leptobrachium leishanense (assembly GCA_009667805.1). Lineage (NCBI taxonomy): Eukaryota > Metazoa > Chordata > Amphibia > Anura > Megophryidae > Leptobrachium > Leptobrachium leishanense. The sequence goes on from CM019063.1 coordinate 548,487,791, forward strand.
AGAAATAAAGAAAACGGGTGGACTAGTTAAAAGCGGTCAGTTTGTGCCTGGAAGGCGCGCAGCTGTACAGCCATAACAATGAATCTCGCAGAGGAGAGAGGCAGCGGCCTGTCTGGGCTGAGAGCCGCCGGGGGGCATTTCCAGGTTTACAGCCAGATGATGCCCATCTCGTGTTCTGGAGGAATGTCGACTTGTTGTACAAGCGCAAAGTTCAAAGGGAAGCCTCCCCTAAGAAAGAATAAAAAAATGTGAAAGAGCGCTCATCCCTGTCATTAGGAGCCGTAAAACTGTCCACAGGTAGATGGTTACAGAGGAGGAGGACCCTGCCGCGACAGGTCAACTCTCTACAACGCTGGTCAAGAGTCCATAATTGCCGTAGAAAGTGATTCACTGGTACAATGCTCGTGTGCCAATGGGTGTCTAGAATATGGATAATCCACGCAAGGCATAATTAGAAATTATGGTTTACATTGCCGGGGCACCGAAACGGCCAATGTTATCTTCTGAATGCGAAAAGGACTATGGCTGGGATTTACCAAGCAGCGATTACCGCCAGTTTCAAGTCTTCCGACATCTCACGGCTGTCTCGGAAATTTGGAAGGTTCATTAAGCAGTAATCCCGCCCACCGATTTGGTGATATGTCGCCCACTATAGGTATAGGAACACATGCGATGTGTGCTAGTCCCTATACCTGGCGACCAAGATGCACCCGGGGTCCGCACTATGAAATGAACCACTTCGGGTTATTCACAAAGCACCGAAATTTCAGCGCTTTGCACTTCAGGGATACAATTTTGACGAAATTACGGTGAATTTACTATTTGCTGTAGGGTCGCCGTAGTGTGGCGAAGATGGAGTCGCCGAAGCCCCACCAAAAAGTTGGAGAAAGTCACCGAAGAGCACCGAAGACTGCCAAGCTGTGCCGAATTGGCATTGGCGAAATCCAACGAAATGCAAACAAAAAAACAAACTGAACTCTCCTATTCTCTCAAAAGGTGTTTAAACCCGTAAAAATGCATTGCAAATGTGCCTAAATAACAAAAAAGCTACTTTAAAGAAAAAATGAGAAGGTCTGTTACAGAAAAAAAACGTAAAAATAAATGGTCTAAAAAAAATTAAATCAACTACAAAATAAAAATTATAAATGTAAAAAAAAAAAAATAATAATAATAATACAAACAGGTGTTCCAAAAAACAAATAAATAAAAAGACTTTGCTGAAAATTAAATGAATAAACGCTTAAAAAATAAAATTGTAAAAAAAAAAATATATATATATTTTTTTAGAATGAATCCTATGGGATTCGCCGGTTTGAGCGTCTCGAACTAAATCACCAAAAATCATGGCATTTCGGTGCAGTTTGGGATTCTGTGGATAAATTACCTATTACTTCTCTTTGGGACAATCTCGCTGCCGCTGAAAACCACCAGACTGCGGAAAACCACACCGTATTTCGACGTCAATTTGCCAGCATTCGGCGAATTGACAGTTTAGTGAATAGACAAACTGACACGAAATTGCAATTCAGCGGTAAGTTTAGCGCTTAGTGAATAACCCCTATAGGGTTTTTAGATGGGAAAGGAGGGGGATGCGCTGCAGCCTACCTGCACTCCATAATAACTCCTTACTCGCTGGATTCAGGTTGCCAAAATCATGGGCGCGATGTTATGCGAAATCCAGTCGTGGAATTTCCTCGCTCCTAAATATTCCACAGTCAACTGTCAGCTGTATTATAAGAACGTGGAAGTGTTTGGGAACGACAGCAACTCAGCCACCAAGTGGTAGGCCACGTAAACTGACTGAGTGGGGTCAGCGGATGTTGAGGCGCATAGTGCAAAGCGGTCGCCAACTTTCTGCAGAGTCAATCGCTACGGACCTCCAAACTTCATATGGCCTTCAGATTAGCTCAAGAACAGTGTGCAGAGAGCTTCATGGAATGGGTTTCCGTGGCCGAGCAGCTGCACCCAAGCCATACATCACCAAGTGCAATGCAAAGCGTCAGATGCAGTGGTGTAAAGCACGCCGCCACTGGACTCTAGAGCAGTGGAGACGCGTTCTCTGGAGTGACGAATCGTGCTTCTCCATCTGGCAAACTGATGGATGAGTCTGGGTTTGGCGGTTGCCAGGAGAACGATACTTGTCTGACTGCATTGTGCCAAGTGTAAAGTTTGGTGGAGGGGGGATTGTGGTGTGGGGTTGTTTTTCAGGAGCTGGGCTTGGCCCCTTAGTTCCAGTGAAAGGAACTCTGAATGCTTCAGCATACCAAGACATTTTGGACAATTCCATTCTCCCAACTTTGTGGGAACAGTTTGGAGCTGGCCCCTTCCTCTTCCAACATGACTGTGCACCAGTGCACAAAGCAAGGTCCATAAAGACATGGATGACAGAGTCTGGTGTGGATGAACGTGACTGGCCTGCACAGAGTCCTGACCTCAACCCGATAGAACACCTTTGGGATGAAGTAGAGCGGAGACTGAGAGCCAGTCCTTCTCGTCCAACATCAGTGTGTGACCTCACAAATGCGCTTCTGGAAGAATGGTCAAAAATTCCCATAAACGCCCTCCTAAACCTTGTGGACAGCCTTCCCAGAAGAGTTGAAGCTGTTATAGCTGCAAAGGGTGGAGCGACGTCATATTGAACCCTATAGATTAGGAATGGGATGTCACTTAAGTTCATTTGCGAGTCAAGGCAGGTGAGCCAATACTTTTGGCAATATAGTGTAGGTTTACTGCGGATTCCTCCCAGCACGTTTAAGTACAGGGCGCTCAGTTACAATTTTAGTACAGTACCAACCTGCAAACTACAAGCTAGATGCAGATACCACCAACCAGGGCTGCCATCAGAAATCTTGAGGCCCCTCGCTGAAGCACCGGTCGGGGCTCCCCCTTCCATCAGTTACGGATTCAGTAAACCAACTAAAAGATAACATTTTGCCTGCTCTTCTGCTTACCTTGTTTTACGGGAATTGCGCCAAATCCCTGGTGGTCCATCAAGGGGATACATTGAGTGCATGCACTCTTCACCTCTACCTGGTGGCCGCGGTACTAAATCACAACCTCAGAGATGACTGAGTTCTCTTACCATAGCCCACCGGGAAATTTGTTGACGTCTTGGTGGGTACGGAGGAACCCTTATATCTTTTGCACCAAGACAAGCTGCACTAGGTTTGGCCAGGGCCCCCGGTGCCACTGGGCCCCTGAACATGTTATGGGCTGTAACCCCTGATGGCTGCCCTGCCACCAACCCTCCATCGCCTACTAGTGGACTGGTTGGAGTTGATGCTTCCTGTCCATCAAAAGGCAATAAAAACCACCATTTTTACAAAGTTACAAAAGCAGGAATACTTACGATAGGGGTCCCAAAGGGAATATAACCTAAAAGAACAAGAGGGGAAAACACGTGGTTATTATAAACCTCATCATGTATAGATTTCACATGTTCTCTGAGGATAGTTCTGATAAACGCTAGGGAACCTACCTAATAGACAAGCGGCCGGGCAGAGGTGAAGAGGAACATGCTCAGAATCAGCTTATACGCTATGCGCTTTATAATGACAAGCGGCACTGAGCGCTTAACTAGATGTGATGAAAGGATGCAAAGTATGGCGACTGCACAGACTAAATCACCGTACCATACGGCGCAATTTTGTGGCAGTTGGTTTATTCACTAAACTGTCAATTTGCCAAATTCTGGAGAATCGACAGCGAAATAGGGTGAGGTTTGTCACAATTCAGCGATCTTCGGCAGCAGCAAAATTGTCCCATAGAGAAGTAACGGTTAATCTATTCACAAAACACCGAACTGCACCGACGTGTCCGTGAAATGCCCTGATTTTTGGTGATTCAGTTCGACAGGTTTAAGCAGGAGAATCCCATAGGATTCAATGTAAAAAAAAAAAAAATATTATTATTAGTTTCTATTTATTTTTGTATTTAACAGTTTATTCTTTTCCGTTTTCAGCAAAACGTCTATTTTTTTGGAACATTTTTATTCAATTTTTTTTAAAAAAAAGGCGGCTTTTTTATTTTGTAACAGACCATTTTATTAATTTTTTAAGGACTTTAATTTTCACACTTTTTTATGCATTTTTAATGGGTTAATCACTTTTTAGAATAATGGCAGAGTTGGGGAGGGAGGTTTGCAGTTCGGCGCACTTCGGGGACCCTTTGGTGAATAGTGAATTCACTACAGGGTCGGCGAAATGGAATTGCCAAAGTGCGCCGAACGTGAAAGCCCCAAAACATCACTAAAATTTCAGTGCTTTCAATAACCCCTATAGGCCAGAAAAGAAAAAAAAAGAAGTGCTATAGGAGCGGAAGGTGAAAGAGCAAAGCATCATGCTGTGGGAGAAGAAAGTAGAACGATCCAGACCAGGGATCTCGAACTCCAACCCCCGGATGTTTATTGCCTACAATTCCCAGAATTCTATGAATGCAATAGTTGGACAAAGAATCATGGGAGGTGTAGTTCAGAAATATCTGTGGTGCCAGAGTTTGACATCCCTGATGTAGAAAGTAGCTAAATTCCCCATTATATATTTTAGGGATTTTTTTGGAGGACTGGAGACTATGGGAAGTGTGAGTGTTTGCTCGCAAAGGATAGAGACGAGAGGATGAGGACTGAATCGATATGTCATCAACCAGTGTCAGCGCACGGCTGCTAAATGAGGACACATCATAGGGGCACTCCGGGCAATAAACCAATTTATCACAAATGCAAGGACTCCAAAACGATTTTTAGTTTTAGCTCTTTTTCTGAAGCAAAGATTGGCGCTCCTCCCAAACGCCTGTCAATCACAGACACCGGGAATTGCATTTCCTTGCTCACATACCATCAGGGCACATGAGGCCATATAACAGGCACTGGCAGGAGAGTAATCCATCTATTGCATAAGAATTTTAATGTTATTTTTCGATTTCTCATCGTTTATGGGTGTAAAATGTGCGTTTATTATTAGGGCTGGTCCGATCAGATCCCAAGGATTGGAATCAGGACCCGATCGTGCCATCTATTGGGTCCAGCCGACTGAGTCTGCGGCACGCTCGGCTAGGAGGCTCACAGCTGGAGTCCCTGGGCCTTGGCATTCACCGAGGCACCTTTCCTGTCTGCTCGCAGGGAATACGCTGCAGGTGAGCGCAGAGCCGCGGCTTGTTACTGAAAGTTGTGTGCGGTAAAACCTGTGTGCGCAGCTTTCGGCAATCTCCGCAATGCACCCACACTCCCCACACGTGGGATGTACTTCTTAAGGCGCTGCGGTGAATGCCAAGGGCCTGGCAGTATTTATGGGCCGAGCCGCTGGTCTGACTGTGGGTTGTGCGATAATCGGATCGGGACACGCCAGTATCAGCCAATCACAAACACCGCACGACTTGGATCGGGTTGGCTGCTGAAAAAGGCCAATCAGGACATCCCTATTCTTTGGGGTTTTCAGAATGTTAACGGAGGCCTCGGGTTAGATTATTGATTATTAGCCCAGAGTGTTCTTTGAAGGGAAAACAAGAGACAGCAGAGAAGTCACCAGCGAGAGGCTCCAGTCAAAGCAGGTAAAGGGATGAGATGATGCCAAAGAAGAAGACACTGAAAGAACAATGGAGGACATTAGATGAGAACCAACAACAGACAGCGGTACGTAGGCCAAAGGACGGGCAGCACGACTTCATTTCATGCACAAAGGATAAAGATTGTAAAAGAGATACCTGACATTCTGAAAGGCATGAAAATCTTCTCATTTGTATCTGGATGAACCATAGCCTGAAAAACACAAACACTTATTAGATGCAAAGTCACAACACCAGAAACAGGTTTCATTTAAGAACAGAGCATACAGGTAAAGAGGGCCCCAGACACTGTATAACTGAGAGGTAAGGATAGAAAGGGCCCCGGACACTGTATAACTGAGAGGTAAGGATAGAAAGGGCCCCGGACACTGTATAACTGAGAGGTAAGGATAGAAAGAGCCCCAGACACTGTAACTGAGAGGTAAGGATAGAAAGGGGCCCGGAGACTGTGTAACTGAGAGGTAAGGATAGAAAGGGCCCCGGACACTGTATAACTGAGAGGTAAGGATAGAAAGAGCCCCAGACACTGTAACTGAGAGGTAAGGATAGAAAGGGCCCCAGACACTGTATAACTGAGAGGTAAGGATAGAAAGAGCCCCAGACACTGTAACTGAGAGGTAAGGATAGAAAGGGGCCCGGAGACTGTGTAACTGAGAGGTAAGGATAGAAAGGGCCCCAGACACTGTATAACTGAGAGGTTAGGATAGAAAGGGCCCCAGACACTGTATAACTGAGAGGTAAGGATAGAAAGGGGCCCGGAGACTGTGTAACTGAGAGGTAAGGATAGAAAGGGCCCCAGACACTGTATAACTGAGAGGTAAGGATAGAAAGGGCCCCGGACACTGTATAACTGAGAGGTAAGGATAGAAAGGGCCCCGGACACTGTATAACTGAGAGGTAAGGATAGAAAGGGGCCCGGAGACTGTGTAACTGAGAGGTAAGGATAGAAAGGGCCCCGGACACTGTATAACTGAGAGGTAAGGATAGAAAGGGCCCCGAACACTGTATAACTGAGAGGTAAGGATAGAAAGGGCCCCGGACACTGTATAACTGAGAGGTAAGGATAGAAAGGGCCCCGAACACTGTATAACTGAGAGGTAAGGATAGAAAGGGCCCCGGACACTGTATAACTGAGAGGTAAGGATAGAAAGGGCCCCGGACACTGTATAACTGAGAGGTAAGGATAGAAAGGGCCCCGGACACTGTATAACTGAGATGTAAGGATAGAAAGGGCCCCGGACACTGTATAACTGAGAGGTAAGGATAGAAAGGGCCCCGGACACTGTATAACGGAGAGGTAAGGTTAGTTTAGAAAGGGGCCTGGTAGTAGTCACCTCTAGTTTAGAGAAATTGACATGAGCTTTTTTTCCAAGTGGAAAAACCTTTACATCGAATGAAGTTGTGAATCCCATCTCTCTCCACGTCGGAATTGATGGAGCTATGGACCTTCCCATTCCATATGTTGGGTCTGCTCTGAGCAGGGAGAAGGTTCGGGTCTACATGAATGACTGATCAGTTACCACTTGTGCCAAGAGTTGCCAGAACTCCAAAAATAAGAATCCACCATACCAGTACTATAGCTATACGGTCCATACATTCATACCCTCACGTCTCTGGAATTCGTATCAAACTTGAAAGTCCACCACCACCACCACCAACCTCTTACACCTCATTATCGTGGTCTGTCCAGCCTGAACTGCCCCAGATTTTCCACCAAAATATTAACAGTATTCTTCTGAATCCACCACAAAGCTCGGGATCTCATATCTGATGGTGTCTAGGCGCGCATGTGTCTCACCTCGGATCGCAAGGTAAATCACAGACAGGGCGCACCGGCAGATGCTACATCACAACATGCGGCCGCATTAAATGCACATAAATTGGCAGTCCGTATGGTTGTAGTAACCCAGGGCATTGTACTTCTTATTTTCTGCCTTTTGAAGGTGTTTATCGTTCAATATGCATATGTTTTACCTGGGTTGTTGTTTTTTTTTTTTTTTCCTCTCGACAACCCACCTGCTTTTCGAGTTGCATCCACCCCGAGGCATGCTAACGAGCTGGGAAAGCGGAGGAGCGCAGAGCATTGGATGGGGTAGGATAAATCTTAACGGGTGGAAGCACAGGGGGTGCCGGTCTTCTGGTTACACCGGGCTTGCGAGTGCGCAGATTGGAGGCGCCTGTCAACGTCTCTAACCATTTAATTTGTTGTTACGTATGAAATCTACACATCCCCTGCAACCACGGTAATTGAGGCACTCGATTAATTTTTGCTTTTTCTTAAAACTCTTTCTTCCAGGTTTTTAAGATTGCGCTAATTAACACATACTTAATTATCCTGTCATTAATTAAAACGGAGAGATGCCGAGGCATTTAAAGATGCATTTTATTACTATTTATTTTTAAGTCACGGCAGAAGGTACGTACTGGTGCGTGGAGTTTTATTAATGAGAGATGGGATATTCGGGGGGGGGGATAAAAGGGGCTACCTTAAATGGACAGGCGAATTACCCCATAGAGAAACGGACGGACCACAGGAATGATTTCCTGGTAATCAGGAGAAGCAGCAAGGGAGAAGAGACTGTAAATGAAGGACAAATGCAATATATCTTTCTATATGTGCCTGACACATGTGTGACATCGTCCCAAGCTTAGTATGGACTAGGGCTGAAACAACTAATCAATGATTAAAATAGTTGACAACTATTTTAATCATCGATTAATCGGTGTCGATTAATCGTCCTGTGTACAGCACACACTGTTTAGAGTCAGACCGAGTTAAACGTAAATAACCTCAGCTGATTGGAGAAGACGCGCCGCTGCTTTACACGGTATGATTTAGTTCTAGGGTTATATCAGACACAACCAGTTTGTTTTTATTCCGTTTACAACAGTAGCAGAACTATAACACAAACAATAGGATACTGCCACTGGGTGAAGGAGCTGTATGCCTGTGTTTTATCCTTACTTGAAGCTGGAGTCCTGTGCCACCACCCCACCCTCCCTGCCACACTCTCTTTGGTCGGGAACTGCCATTCCCTCCCTTTGGTTTGGTCTCTTTCCCCAAACTCACTCCCACACGCAGATCCGGTCTTTTGCCCATACACACTCCCTCTCACACTCAAATCAAGTGAGCAAAGTCAATCCCTTCCACCTCCAGTCCCTCCTCCCACTCAGTTTGTTCACAAAATTATTTAAAAAAGGGACACTATGCACCCTGACCACTTAAGCGAATTAACCCCCGATTTCATGCTGAGATCGTCATCTATGACCAAGTGCTTGTAGCCGCATTCATTTGAGAAAGCAAACATGGGCTTAAGTTGCGCTTGTAGCATCAACCCATCCCTCTGACCAAGCGCTCGCAGCATCAACCCATCCCTCTGACCAAGCGCTCGCAGCATCAACCCATCCCTCTGACCAAGCGCTCGCAGCATCAACCCATCCCTCTGACCAAGCGCTCGCAGCATCAACCCATCCCTCTGACCAAGCGCTCGCAGCATCAACCCATCCCTCTGACCAAGCGCTCGCAGCATCAACCCATCCCTCTGACCAAGCGCTCGCAGCATCAACCCATCCCTCTGACCAAGCGCTCGCAGCATCAACCCATCCCTCTGACCAAGCGCTCGCAGCATCAACCCATCCCTCTGACCAAGCGCTCGCAGCATCAATCCATCCCTCTGACCAAGCGCTCGCAGCATCAATCCATCCCTCTGACCAAGCGCTCGCAACATCAACCCATCCCTCTGACCAGCGCTCACAACATCAACCCATCCCTCTGACCAAGCGCTCGCAGCATCAACCCATCCCTCTGACCAAGCGTTCGCAGCATTAACCCATCCCTCTGACCAAGCGCTCGCAGCATCAACCCATCCCTCTGACCAAGCGCTCGCAGCATCGACCCATCCCTCTGACCAAGCACTCGCAGCATCGACCCATCCCTCTGACCAAGCACTCGCAGCATCGGCCCATCCCTCTGACCAAGCACTCGCAGCATCAACCCATCCCTCTGACCAAGCACTCGCAGCATCAACCCATCCCTCTGACCAAGCACTCGCATACCTTGTGTGAAAGGTATGAAAGATACACAATTTGCTTATGGAAAAAGGGGAAGGTGTGGTTATTTATTTTTTTACATAAAATTCCTTTTACGTAAACAAAAAATTTTTCTATCCGATGAATCGATTATCAAAATACTAAAATCGGCCAACTAATCGATTATGAGAATAATTGTTAGTTGCAGCCCTAGTATGGACACTGCATGATTAAAACATATTCAGAAGTCCTGGTGTTCTTCTGCCATCCACCTATACATTATCCGCCCATACAGAATCCATCCACCTATACATTATCCGCCCATACAGAATCCATCCACCTATACATTATCCGCCCATACAGAATCCATCCACCTATACATTATCCGCCCATACAGAATCCATCCACCTATACATTATCAATTCACCTAAACATTATCCATCGATGCACTAACAGCATTCTTTCAGGCCCCTGCAGCTGGGAGCTTTCTAGCGAGTGGCTGCCGGCATGTGAAGGTTGTAACGCGGCCACTGGGGGACTCCAGCCGCGCTGTTACGAGATCTTGCAGAGTTTATGAGTTCTCGTGAACTCTGCAAGATCTCGGGAGAGCGTGGCACCAGCAGAGCCGCGTTACAACCTTCACATGCCAACGGCTGCTCGGTGAAACGCAGCCAACCGGAGGGGCCTGGCAGTGTGCAGTTAATGCATTCTGCCAGCCGCCCCAGTGTCTGTGGTCTGAGGTCTGGTGTGTGATATATCTAAGGTCTGGTGAGTAGGTATATGTATGTATCAGAGGTCTGGTGTGTGGATATATGTATGTATCTGAGGTTTGGTATGTGTATGTATCTGAGGTCTGGGGTGTGGGTATGTGTATGTATCTGTGGTCTGGTGTGTGGATATATATATATATTCTGTGTGTGTGGTCACGGTGTGTGCAGGCTGTGCAGTGGGTAAATGGAGTGTCTGGTCATACATTTCAATATTAACATAAATTGGACGGGCTTTCAGCAAAATCCTAAATTATTTATTGGAAAGCGGTCACATGACATTAAATAAAAGCATCGGTAATCGGAGAGTACCTTAAAAATAGTATTGGTATGTGTAATCGTTCTTAAACAAATGGCCTCGGTGCATCCCTGTGATGCTCTTTCTATCTGTATAGTGTTCTTTTACATAAAAGATTTGCTGTGGTTGATAATCAGAGATCCTGTATCCTGTAGATCCTGTAACATTTTGGTGTTAAAGGATTGATTTAACATACCTGTTTTATCTTCTGGGCCCCCCAGAGCTGCAAATAAACACAGAAAGTAGAATTAGTTGATGTATTGAGGGAGATTAAAGGAACACTCTAGGCTAGACATCACCCCCCCTTTTTTTTACATTATATTATACCTATTGCCCTACCTAGTTATTCAGTATTTTTTTTTATGTAATACTTACTCCCCTCCCTCCTCTTCCGCTCCCGTCGTGGTAAATCTTCAACTTGGCTAATGGTTTACGTGAGAAGCGCGCATGCGCGCCTCTCACGTAAACCAGGCAATCAGCAGACTTCCTCCCGGCTCCCATCTTCTTTGATTAGTGTTACGCGCAAGAGGATGCGCGCAACACTAATCACAGCCGCTGCCGCCAGCTACTGCGGCGAGTTGGAGACGTCATCGTGCTGGAAGCGCGATGACGTCTCCTACTCGGCAGAAGCAGGAAATACAAATCCCGCTCTGCTGACTGACAGCTGGGAGGGCGGAGTAAAGTCCTCTCTCAGCTGTTTCAGCCGATCGGCTGAGCGGAGGGGGGAGCAAAGAAGAGGGCATACTTAGGTCATCATGACCACCTAAAAAAGCTTTGGTGGTCATGTTGCCTAGAGTATCCCTTTAAGTCAGCGGCAATATGGCCGCCTACCACGGTTCATAGCGAGAGTGAGGCAAGAGAATCAAAACGCAGGTGAAACTGTGGTAAAGGTTGCGTTTTATTACGAAGCATCAACATGGCAACCCAATCTCTACGTCAGCAGCCATCTTGGTAGGCGAGAAATATTTATAGCTTCATGTCCTGCTGCTATGTTCACGAATGTGCCACCTGCAAACAATATCATTTGCATATCTGTACCATGTGATAGTCACATCCAGCATCGAAGCAACCTCAGTTATCGAAGAGGGAATTTGCTTCTAATGGGAAATAAATGTAAACTTGTGCACCCAGAATTGCTCACGGTGATTGATAAAACATACACATGCTCTGTTGAGGAATTCTTACGTTCTCAGTTCTCGAAAAGTTGGATCACCAAAGAGATAAAAATGTCAAAGGCTTGATTGTTACGGTGAACATCAGATGCCTCCATAGAACAATGAAGCTGGTTAAACATCTGGCTGCATGCAGAGGAAAAATCATTCCCAGTGTCCTACCACAAAGCCAGCACAACTTCTCTTACTCAAGGTCATGCAGGGTCCTACCTCACCTCCGTGGAGTCCTAAAGACTTGTGCCACTGCCAAGATTACTTTTCATCTATGTTGCATTAGGTATCAGGTGTGGACAAGACTTACATCCCCAAGGTGGAAGAGGGGCACATGTGAAAACCATATATTGCATCGGCCAAGGTTCTTACGGCCCAGGGTCACCAGCCCTGATGTGGAAAACAGAAGAGCAAGAAGGACCGTCAGAGGAGGTTTAGCATCAGCAGGAGCTTTATTATTAGAGGAGCAGCAATGTTTCCGTCCTAATCCTAGGATTTTTCTCAATGGCTTGATAATGGTCCGAGGATTTGGACCAAATCGTTGCTGCTCTTCTAAGGCTAGGGTCAGACGAACGCAGCTTTAACGTGCGTTTAGCCGCACAAAATCACGGCCGTGCTAGCAGCAAATGACGTCCAATGCCGGGGAACACACGAAGTACGGCCGCACGAAAGTTCGTCCGCGCAACGCAAGTGGCAAACGAACGCATTTTTTCGAGAACGTCAAACCGCTACTACTGACGTACAGAGTGCGCTGCGGCCGCATAGCGGCGTGTGTGTGTGATTGGGAGACATCAGACGCTGCTAATGTCCGGCCAACATAACGTCCAGACACAAAAAGTGTTTTATTGATGATCCGTACAAAATCACGGACGAAAAGGCGCATCGTATGACCGCTACCGCGTATTCCGTGAAAAAATATGTCCGTTCGTTCGACCGCACTTTTCCACGGTCGACGCGAAAAATGCGTTCGTCTGACCCTAGCCTAAAGCAGCTCCAGCTGTTGATGCGAAGCCTCATGTGACTGGTCTGTCTTCCTCTTTTATTACACACCCAAGGAGCTGGCATGTGGCACCGAAAGGTACAATGGAAGAAAGATATAAAGCCTGATGTTCTATAGCGTTTCCCTGCCCTCTCCTATATTGAAGTCACCCTGTACCCGTAGGGTGAAGGGTGTTTGTGTAATCTGTGTTAAATTTGAATACAGTTATTGTCTATCTATTACTATCTGCTGATAGGATTACTGTGTGGGTCACTTTAGCCTTTTCCAACTCCCCCATCTGGAATGTGTTTGTATCTGTTAAAGGTTTGAATGGATATTGCTCTGTCTTGTTTGCCAATGTGGAGCCATACTAATCCCTTTAAACTGTCCCTTGTCTAATTATGTCCCAGACTCTGAGACGCAGAGCAGAAACTTCAGAGCAGTAACTATAGAATTCTAGGGGAGGGATTATGAGGAAACGCATTGAGAAGCCAGGGTTTCATTTTCCATTGGCTGCCGGGCTCCGGCCCTGTTCTAAACCACAAGATGTGGGGGATGCCATCACTACTCTTTGCGTGTACTCGTCCTTAAGCTTCGGCTAAGAGCTGGAGAAAGGCACGAAAGACTGCTGGTGGGAGAACGGGGGACCGGCAAGGAAGCAACATTAACAGATGCGACCCAGTCGGGGTACAGAAATCTGCAACACGTACAATTTATTCCGTATTGCTGACCACCCTTCTGACTTCATTTTAAAGAACCCTACTGCAGGAAGCAGCTGGATGCCCAGCTAAGGACGTTTGTGAATACAGGTGATCAAATGTTCCTCAGTGCAATACGAACCTGGCCAGGATGTCCAGCGGCTGCTGACTGACAGCCATCAAGATGGAAGCAAGAGCTATAATGGCGGTCACTTACCCTAGAGCAGAGCTGTCAAACTCACAGTCCCCCAGATGTTGATGCCTACAATTCCCAGAATTCCTTCAAGGCAATAGCTGGCCAGAAAACCATGGGAGATGTAGTTCAGGAACATCTGGCGAGCCGGAGTTTGACAGCCCTGCTCTAAAACGTTATCATTTCAGTGCCTGGTTTGAATTCAAAGACCCGTGCCACCTCTCCCGTCCCTTTGTATCTTGTTATTTGGATATTTGCTATCTGCGTTCAGATCACAAACACAGGTTAGAACATATCATGCCTCTCGATACCGAGTCTCGTGGTCTACGTTAGGAAATCTCTTGTACGTGGTCCGGCACGGTGTCCTCTGCTCTCCCTCTGATAGATACTGTTTTTATTTCACTGCAAGGCGCTGTGCAGCGGATGCTGTGATTGTGTCTATTCGCCGTTGCAGCAGGGTGCTAAAAAGGCCATTACTCGGGATACGGAAAGCTCTTTAACCTCAGAGATCGATTGACAGAGCAGGAGAAAGGTGTGTGACCCCGCTGCTCTCCTGATTGACTACACAGACCCATAATGAACGGTGGCATCTCAATAATCCTGCGTAATAAAATAAAGCCATGAAAAAGGAGGACCTTCCCAATCAGCACCTCTTTGACGAGATGGATTGGAAGTGAGGAAGGATGTGTTAGATACATTAGTAGCAAGGATCATGAGGTCTGGTGTAGAATGGACTCATGGGGAGTACGTGTTAATGGATTTTCTGGTGACCCACGGGGGACGGATTACAATAGAAGATTAGATACAATTATATCTTAGATTTTTTTATTCCATTTAGTTTAAATAAGGTAAATAATATCTGAAGCCATTTATTGACATAAACCAGGTGCGGCCATCTTGGAACTCCTATCCCCCCTCCCCCATTTAAAAACACATAAGAGCTGCTGATTAATAAAAGACTGGGGAGCGAATGGACTAAAATATGAAAAGGAGCGTCATTACTAGGCCAAGATTAACGATGGATGACAAGAATTGTAGTTGGAGGACAGATGAACAACATGCCCTCGACTTCGATCACCGAGACCGAGACCATGAGGAAATTCCAAGAAATAAATTCACTAAGTGGCGAGATGGTGCAGAATGGCAAATTTTAACCCAAAAAGCAGCTATTTTGCCTCATAAGGATGCAATCTGTGAAATAGAACAGGTATTCCTCGCACGACCAAGCGAGGTGAAGCCAGGTGAGTGCAACTTTGTAACAACAGCTCGTTGCCAATGTCCCGTTTACTGAACGGATGTCTCAGACTGAAGAGGAGACACGTTTGGCTGGTGCGCATAAAGGTGATGTGACGCTATGTCACGGGGGTACCAGGAACCAAGATTGCTTTTTGGAGATGTGGGACTGTGGGTTTGATATGTAACATAGACATAGGAGCGGCTGGGAGATGACAAAGTCACCTTGTGTTTCCCAAACCTGTCCTCAGGACCCCCTTAACAGGCCAGGTTTCCAGGATATCCGAAGCACAGCACAGGGGATATGATTTGCTGCTCGGTGATTGCAGGATTCGGTCTGCTTTTCCCTAAGGTGATCTGCAAAATCTGGCCTGGCTGAGGATCCCGAGGAGAGGTTTGGGAAACACTAGTTTGGGTCGAAATCCCTACAACCAGGTTCACTAAAGAAAAAATCCCGACGGCCAACTTTCCTACACAGACAACTCCCTGACGGCCAACTTCCAGACATCCAAAATCCCAGCGGCTAACACTAACCCTACTCCCTAACCCCCTTAACCTAGCCCAAACCCTAACCCCCTAAACCTAGCCCAAACCCTAACCCCTTAACCTAGCCCTAACCCCCCTAAACCTAGCCCAAACCCTAACCCCCTAAACCTAGCCCTGACCCCCCCTAAACCAAGCCCAAACCCTAACCCCCTAAACCTAACCCTAACCCCGTTAACCTAGCCCTAACCCCTAAACATAGCCCTAACCCCCTAAACATAGCCCTAACCCCTAAACATAGCCCTAACCCCCCCCAAACTACCCCAAACCCCCCTAAACCTAGCCCAAACCCCCTAAACTAGCCCAAACCCTAACCCCTAAACCTAACCCTAACCCCCTTAACCTAGCCCTAACCCCTTAACAAGCCCTAGCCCCCCTAAACCTAGCCCAACCCTAACCCCCTAAACCTAACCCTAACCCCCTTAACCTAGCCCTAACCCCTAAACAAAGCCCTAACCCCTAAACTTAGCCCAAACCCCTAAACCTAGCCCAAACCCCCTAAACCTAGCCAAACCCCCTAAACCCCCTAGCCCTAACTCTCTCTAAACCTAGCCCTAACCCCCTAAACCTAGCCCTAACCCCTAAACCTAGCCCAAACCCTAACCCCCTAAACCTAGCCCTAACCCCCCTAAACCAAGCCCTAACCCCCCTAAACCAAGCCCTAACCCCCTAACCTAGCCCTAACCCTAACTCTCTAAACCTAGCCCTCACCCCCTAAACCTAGCCCAAACCCTAACCCCCTTAACCTAGCCCTAACCCTAACCCCCTTAACCTAGCCCTAACCCCCTAAACCTAGCCCAAACCCTAACCCCCTTAACCTAGCCCAAACCCTAACCCCCTAAACCTAGCCCTGACCCCCCCTAAACCAAGCCCAAACCCTAACCCCCTAACCTAACCCTAACCCCGTTAACCTAGCCCTAACCCCTAAACATAGCCCTAACCCCCTAAACATAGCCCTAACCCCCCAAACCTACCCCAAACCCCCTAACCTAGCCCAAACCCCCTAAACCTAGCCCAAACCCTAACCCCCTAAACCTAACCCTAACCCCCTTAACCTAGCCCTAACCCCCTTAACAAGCCCTAGCCCCCCTAAACCTAGCCCAAACCCTAACCTAACCCCCTAAACCTAACCCCTTAACCCCCTTAACCTAGCCCTAACCCCCCTAAACAAAGCCCTAACCCCTAAACTTAGCCCAAAACCCCCTAAACCTAGCCCAAACCCCCCTAAACCCCTAGCCCTAACTCTCTCTAAACCTAGCCCTAACCCCCTAAACCTAGCCCTAACCCCTTAACCTAGCCCAAACCCTAACCCCTTAACCTAGCCCTAACCCCCCAAACCTAGCCCAAACCCTAACCCCTTAACTAGCCCAAACCCTAACCCCCTAACCTAGCCCTGACCCCCCCTAAACAAGCCCAAACCCTAACCCCTAAACCTAACCCTAACCCGTTAACCTAGCCCTAACCCCAAACATAGCCCTAACCCCCTAAACATAGCCCTAACCCCCCAAACCTAGCCCTAACCCCCCAAACCTACCCCAAACCCCCCTAAACCTAGCCCAAACCCCTAAACCTAGCCCAAACCCCTAACCCCCTAAACCTAACCCAACCCCTTAACCTAGCCCTAACCCCCTTAACAAGCCCTAGCCCCCCTAAACCTAGCCCAAACCCTAACCCCTAAACCTAACCCTAACCCCCTTAACCTAGCCCTAACCCCCTAAAACAAAGCCCTAACCCCTAAACTTAGCCCAAACCCCCTAAACCTAGCCCAAACCCCCCTAAACCCCCTAGCCCTAACTCTCTCTAAACCTAGCCCTAACCCCCTAAACCTAGCCCTAACCCCTAAACCTAGCCCAAACCCTAACCCCTAAACCTAGCCCTAACCCCCCTAAACCAAGCCCTAACCCCCTAAACCTAGCCCTAACCCTAACTCTCTAAACCTAGCCCTCACCCCCTAAACCTAGCCCAAACACTAACCCAGCCCTAACCCCCTAAACCTAGCCTTAACCCTAACTCTCTAAACCTAGCCCAAACCCCCTAAACCTAGCCCAAACCCCCCTAAACCTAGCCCAACCCCCCTAAACCCCCTAACCCTAGCCCTAACTCTCTCTAAACCTAGCCCTAACCCCCTAAACCTAGCCCTAACCCCCTAAACCTAGCCCAAACCCTAACCCCCTAAACCTAGCCCTAACCCTAACTCTCTAAACCTAGCCCTCACCCCCTAACCTAGCCCAAACACTAACCCAGCCCTAACCCCCTAAACCTAGCCCTAACCCTAACTCTCTAAACCTAGCCCAAACCCCCTAAACCTAGCCCAATCCCTAACGCCCTTAACCTAGCCAAACCCCCCTAAACCTAGCCCAAACCCCCTAAACCCCCTAAACCTAGCCCAAACCCTAACCCCCTAAACCTAGCCCTAACCCCCTAAACCTAGCCCAAACCCTATCCCCCTTAACCTAGCCCCAACCCCCTAAACCTAGCCCAAACCCCCTAAACCTAGCCCAAACCCCCTAAACCTAGCCCAAACCCCCCTAAACCTAGCCCAAACCCCCCTAAACCTAGCCCAAACCCCAACCCTCTAAACCTAGCCCCAACCCCCTAAACCTAGCCCAAACCCTCTAAACCTAGCCCTAACCCCCTAAACCTAGCCCTAATCCCCTAAACCTAGCCCTAATCCCCTAAACCTAGCCCTAACCCCCTAAACCTAGCCCAAACCCCCAACTCTCTAAACCTAGCCCTAACCCCCCCAAACTAGCCCAAACCCTAACCCCCTAAACCTAGCCCAAACCCTAACCCAGCCCTAACCCCCTAAACCTAGCCCTAACCCTAAACCTAGCCGTACCCCCAAACCTAGCCCCCTAAACTTAACCCAAACCCCCTAAACCTAGCCCTAACCCCTAACCATAACCCCCTAAACCTAGCCCTAACCCTAACCCCCTAAACCTAGCCCTAACCCTCTAAACTAGTCGTAACCCCAAACCTAGCCCTAACCCCCTAAACCTAGCCCCCTAAACTTAACCCAAACCACCTAAAGCTAGCCCTAACCCCCTAAACCTAGCCCTAACCCCCTAAACCTAGCCCTAACCCCAACCCCCTAAACCTAGCCCTAACCCCAACCCCCTAAACCTAGCCCTAACCCGAACTCCCTAAACCTAGCCCTAACCCACCTAAACCTAGGGTTAGGGTGTTAGTATTAGGGTTAGTCACTGGGATTATGGATGTCTGGAAATTGGCCGTGTAGGGAACTTGGTATGTCCTGCACTTGTTCTGACTGGAAGTTGGTCGTCCGGATGTTGGCATTAGGGCTGTAGGGATTTTGTCCGGCACCCGGGAAACACTGCTATAGGGTGTCTGTATGTATGTATGAATATTGTTATTCCTAACAATCGTTATCGTCTATGTTTATAGGTTACGGTTATTATTGCCAATATCACTACACCTCGTTCCATCCCTCTCCCTCTGTAATAGAATATGTTTTACAGTTGTGAAAGGTCTGAGCGGCCTATCAGACCATTGTGTGCTTGTGCTACCTAGCCCTAACCCCCCTATACCTAACCCCTAAACCTAGCCCTCACCCCCTAAACCTAGCCCAAACCCTAACCCCCTAAACCTAGCCCAAACCCTAACCCCCTAAACCTAGCCCTAACCCTAAACCCAACTCCCTAAACCTAGCCCTAACCATCCTAAACCTAGCCTAACCCCCTAAACCTAGCCCTAACCCTAAACCTAGCCCCAACTCCCTAAACCTAGCCCTAACCCCATAAACCTAGCCCAAACCCTAACCCCCTAAACCTAGCCCAAACCCTAACCCCCTAACCCTCTCTAAACCTAGCCCTAACCATCCTAAACCTAGCCCCAACTCGCTAAACCTAGCCCTAACCCCATAAACCTAGCCCCAACTTGCTAAACCTAGCCCTAACCCCATAAACCTAGCCCCAACTTGCTAAACCTAGCCCTAACCCCATAAACCTAGCCCAACCCTAACCCCCTAAACCTAGCCCTCTAAACCTAGCCCTTGCCCTAACACACCTAAACCTAGGGTTAGGGTGTTCATATTAGGGTTAGCCACTGGGATTATGGATGTCTGGAAGTTGGCCGTGTAGGGAACTTTGTATGTCCGGCACTTGTTCTGTTTGGAAGTTGGCCGTCAGGATGTTGGCATTAGGGCTGTAGGGATTTTGTCCGGCACCCGGGAAACACTGCTATAGGGTGTCTGTATGTATGTATGAATATTGTTATTCCTAACAATCGTTATCGTCTATGTTTATAGGTTACGGTTATTATTGCCAATATCACTACACCTCGTTCCACCCCCCCCTCTGTAATAGAATATGTTTTACAGCTGTGAAAGGTCTGAGCGGCCTATCAGACCATTGTGTGCTTGTGTTATCGGTTATCCAACCAAGTCTGATGCTCAGGCGATGATTATTTTACATGGTACTCTATTGCCCAGACAATGGATTGGGTTCTGGCTGGGAGTTGAGGATCACCAGAGGAAGAGGGGGGGGGGGGCAACAGGGTGTCATCTTCTATTTGTCTCCAGGTCTCTCCTTGCACTGTGTAGAATTTCTTCATTAAAGTATGTCTGTTTTACTCCAGGAACGAGTCCGGCGTAATTTCTGGCGAATGCTATAACCACGCTTTCATTGTACCCATCCTTAAGCTTCTCTAAGAGCTGAAGAAGGCATGAGGGAGCTGGTGTGAGAACGAATGTCCTGCAAGGGAGCAGCGTTAGCAGATGTGACCCAGTTGGGGTACGGAGATCAGTTACAGGTGGCAAAGAAGATATGGAGGGTTATTTAAGAAGCGCCGAAATTTCAATGCTTTCTCATTCGACGCACTTTGGCGATTCAAGTTCGCTGATCCTGCGGTGAATTCACTATTCAATGCAGGGTCAAAGTGCGCAGAACGAGTAGCCGCCGAACTTCAGAAAAAAAAAGAAAAACAACGGAACTCTGCTATTCTTTAAAAGGTGTTTAAAACAATAAAAATGCATGAAAATGGGTGGAGAAAATTTTAAAAAAAAAGTTTTGTGCAGAAAAAACAAACGTGGGAATAAAAAAAATAAAAAAATTAAATCTAGACTTCTTGCTGAAAATGTAATTCAAACCATTGAATTCTATGGGATTCTCCTGTTTAAACCTGTCGAACTGAACCACCGAAAATCAGGGCATTTCACTGACACTTACAGGGTTAAATCAGGCTGGGTTCACACCTGAGCGTATCTCATACGCGCGTATTACCTGGCGTTTTTGACAAATAGAAACACGCGTCATACGTGCGTTTTTTTTGATTGACTACGGAGGAGTCCAATGAAAAAGACTAGTGCCTTTTGTGCCTGTTGTGTGGAATGTGCATTCATATGCGCGCTTTTGATTACGAAAAGGCATAAAAGCCCATTTCAGCGCGTTCACGTTGAAGTCTATGCCCGCAAACGCGCTGTAATACACCCCACAGAAGCTCCTGTACTTCTTTTTGGCGTAAGGCGTTTTACAGCGCGATCCTACGCACTGTAAAACGCCCAGGTGTGAACCATGCCCATAGGAAATCATGGGATTTCAATGTTTGAGCGTTTTACAGCGCATTCCTAAGCCCAGGTGTGAACCAGGCCTCAGAGAAAGGTGAAACTCTGAAGAACTTTTGGAGAAGTGAAAATTCTAGGTCAAAACAGCTGATTTGGAAAGTGAGATAAATGGGAGAATTTTTCTGGTTTGGCTATTTTGATCTCGAATTTTCACTTCTCCAAACGTTCTCCAGAGATTCACCTTTATCTGAATAACCCTGATAATCTATTCAGAGGACACCGAACTCCCCTTAACCATTACTTCTCTATGGGACAATTTTGCTGACGCTGAAGATCGCCGAGATGCGACGAACTGCACCGTATTTCGCTGTCAATTCACCTGTTTTTGGCAAATTGACAGTTTAGTAAATAAGCTAACTGCCACAAAATTGAACCGAACAACGAAGTTCACCGTTCGGTGCTCTTTGAATAACTCTTATGACAGCTTGGGTTGTCATATGGATGAAATGTGAGCAAGGAGGTCCATGTGCTTCTAAGGCAGCCAATGCCCAATGAAACATGCTCTAGAAAGAAAAAGCAAAACAAACAACAAACCAAATAATATTTAAAAATAAAAAATAAAATTAAAAAAAAGAAAAAAAAGAAAAGAATTTATTCACACATTTATATGGAAAGAGGAGCATAAATGGTCCCAGTGAAATAACATCATGAAGGGGTTTCCCTTACGTCCCCCACAGCTAGATAGGTTACTGTGGATATATAGCAACGAAGAAAGGAAAAAAGTAAAAGATTTTGTTGCGGTTTGCTTTAATTTGCAGCTGATTTTGGGCCTTGTAACGCGGCCCCCCAATTCATGCCTCTCCCGGCAAACAGTCACAGGTCTGCCTCCCGCTATATTCAGAGCACTGTGATCTGTGACGGTGAATAATTTCACGTGTGGCATAACGAGAACACGCTAAGTGATGGACACGGCAGGGGAGCAGGTAAGCAGATGGAGGACCGAAGGCTGGCATCCACAGCATCTGCTGGAATCAAAGGTAAATCCAGAGCCGTGAATCGAATGCAGGATTTCACGTGTGCCCCAGATAAGCCTTACCGTGACGAAGCGGGCGGCAGCCATGCACATTACTAGAGTTAAGCATCACTCCAATTTTAATCCTGCTTTATACCTTGTAATATGTAAGAAGAGGTCTCAGAGGGTCAGAGGGTCTCACACGCCACAATAAAGTGGGTAAAATAGTCTCTTTATACTCAATAAATTGTGGGCCTGGTTTCATTTGAGCCGTTGGCACTGATGATTGGCGCCATTATTACACCTAATGGCTCAGTGGCGTTTCGAAAGTTAAAGGTCTCCTCTAAGGCTGTCCCTCGGTTATTCAAAACATACTTTGGGTTTATGAAAAAGGCTATTTTTTTTCCCCATAAACATTAGGGATGAGCATTCGGTTCGGATCTGTTCGGAGTTCGAATCGAACATCGGTTGTTCGCGAACGAACTTTTTTTGGACGTTCGCCAAAAGTTCTAAAAAAAAAAATTTTTTGAAAGTAGAAAAAATGCTTAAAAAAAAAAAAAATACTAAAAAAAAAAAATCTAGAAATAAAGAAACTCTTTACTGCAGAATATTATAAGCAACGGTTTATTAGATGTTGAATTAAAACGGGAATATTTTTAACATTGAAGCCTATGGGATAAAACATTCTTGTTACTAAAACATCAGGCAGACACGACCCTCTAATCAGGCACTGTAGAGGGCAGCCTGCAGGGGCCTCCCAAGGATCCTCTTGAGGAGCATGCGGCCGCCGGATGACAGAGCTGCGACTGTGCGGGCTAGCTGCCCAGGTGCATGTGGCAAAGACAGGCGGCGCAGGGAGGAAGCCACTGCACCTGCGGCCACGGCAGACCCCCCCCCCCACAACCAGGATCCAGAGAGCCTCCACTGACCACCAGGCTAAGGTAAGGCGACACATTTCTAAAAAAAAAAAAAAAAACGTCCCCGGGAACATAAAATAAAACCTGTTTTTTCTTTCTCTACCTGGCTGAATGTATTTAATTATATATATTAGATACATTCAGCCAGTGGGTTTTTTTTTTTGTGTGTATATTTTTAGCAAATTTATAGGGGAAGGCAAGGGCAGGTATGAGATAGAGAGATATCTATATCCAGACTTGTATTACACACACATTTTGGCAACTAATTGCCCCCCCCCCCCCCCATTTGGCTGATCCCTCCAGAAGAAATGTTGAACCCTTTAGAGCAGAGAATAATATATATATTCTCTGCTCTGTCGGGTTCAACATATCTTCTGGAGGGATCAGCCAAATTGGGGGGGGGGGGGCGCGCATTTAGTTGAGATTGTCCACATGCCACCCCCCCCATGTGCGTATGTGTATATATGGTCTGAGGTCTGTGGGTGGGTGGGTGTATATATCTGCGTGTTGATATATACGTGTATATATAGGTCTGCGTGTTGATATATACATATATGTCTGTGTGTGGTATCAATGCATCCCTACTCTATACACGGCGCTCCGTGTCCCTATAATATATATGATCAGGGGTTACCTTTTTTTATATTTTTATACTATTCCTATTAAATTAACAGTAATTTTTGATGTATTTTATTCAGTAGAATCTTTTTTTGCCTATATAACATGTGCTTTGTGAAAATAAAACGGTTTTGTGTGTACATTTTAATTTAGTTAGTGGATTCCTGTCCAGTGCGGTGAGAAGCAAACATAATACAGTGTAGACACGCTGTGAGGCGAAGCGGCGTGAAGTCAAGCCTGCAAAATGTTTGCTTCTCTTCGCTACGCGTTGCTACATGCTCAGTGTGTCTCAGCTTTTACTCCCGCATCGCTAGCTTACCGAATCAGTTTGTATACTTGTTACTGACCCAGCTTGTTCTGAGGACCCGATCTGTTGCCGACTTTGCCTGCCATTTGACTATTCTCTCTGTGTATTCCCTGCCTGTTCTGTTTGCTTCTGTTGCTATTGTTGTGCGCCGATTCTCACCATATACAGTAGCGCAGTACAAGTGCCTAAACATTGCTGACCCGGGTTTGTTATAGCTGCTGATGTAACGGAATAGATAGGGGATCTCTTCTGCATTACCAAAACCTCCACCACTGCACTCTTCCACAATACCTCAGAGGGGTTACGGTGTGAAGGCACTTGCTGCCAAAGGCAAAATATTTGGGTGCACTGACGCCTGTACCAGATTCATATAATTTTAATAATTGACCGCAGGGTCCAACCCTGCACTCTTCCACAATACCACAGTGGGGTTACGGTGTGACGGCACTGTTGCCGACACTAAAGGCCCAATTTTAAAGCACCTATTGTTACTTTCATCCAAAGCCTGCATATGTGTCACCATAATTTAGCCCAAAAAAAAAAAATCACAAAACTTGTTCTGCGTGTGCTAAAAGGTCTCCTCTTTTCATACAGGCTGCCGCCCCAAGCAGTTGTTTATGAATAGATTAAAAAGGAAAAAAACATTTACTGTCATTTGAAATGTCATTTTTTTGTTTTCAAATGTTTCTATACATCCTACAAATCCGCCACTTCACAGGCAGGTTATGGGGACCTCCTAGGCACGATATTTGATGGAATTTTTCGTTTTTATTCTTAACCTTTATTTCATGGAAAACTCACTGTTCCTTTAAAAACGTTTTTTTTTTTTTACTTTTTGTCCTTGTTTCCTGTCCCCCAGGGCACTACCCGGACCTCCATACACCTTTTATGGCAAATATCTAGCATATATGCCCTCTTGGAGGGCACTCTAAAAATCGAACGTCTGAGTCCCATTGACTTACATTGAGTTCAAATCGTGTTCGAAGTCGAACCGAACACTGGGGCGTTCGGCTCATCCCTAATAAACATTATGGAATTTTAAAATCAATACATTTTTAAGATATTTAATAAAATGTACAACATTTTATGCATCTTTTCTACATTGAATTCTTTTTCCCGACCCACATTCCCTTTCCTTTTCTGTTCCCCTCTTCTCTATTGAAGATATTGATTTAAAAAAATTTGAAAAAAAAAAGCCTAAAAACGCATTTGATTGAATATGTATATAGACTTACTGTAACGCTGGCGACACCAGACAGTGGTGTGACAAGGCTCTGGATCAGGTAAAAGCCCCTATAAGCAGAGCTAACGCTCTTGGCAGCAATAACAGGAGAAAACAATAGAACTCTGCACAACACTGGTATACATTCTAGGCCAGATATCCTGCACGGTAAACAGCAGCCCTACTCTGAAAGACCGGTCTTTAGAATAGCCGGATCTGCTCTAAAGAAAAATAATACAGCAACGCCGTGCAGAATCTAAGGACATACAGATTAGACAGGAATGTGCATGAGTAAATATATCAACGGTACAGACAAGGAGCATCCAAATGAAATGTCAAGAAAAGCCAGAGTCAAAAAACAGAACGTATACCTTATACAGAAACCAGGGATCCAGAACCGGGAGATAAGTCAGCCAAGCAAAAGGGTCAGAACCAGGTAATCAGCATACATAAAACATGAACAGAAAAAGCAAAGTGAAGGAGAAACCCTAGACCTAAAATGCACAGGAGAAATAACTAGACATGAACCAGAACATGAACTGACTAAGGAAACAGCAGACAGACAGTGGAAACCAAAGAAATAAACTGAACAAGAAAACACAAACTTGAACAGGATAAACAGCAGGGAGCTCAGAACGCAGACGGAATAAAGGCAGGCTGGAACAAAATGATCAAGCAATGAGATATGGGCCCATTGCTTTAAATAGGCAGGGGATCAGGACAACGATCAGCAGGTGAACAGACAGACACGAAAGGAAACAATGAACCCCTAAACTGCAACCCAGGACTAGCAGCATAGGGAGAGGTCTGCACATGAAACACATACATGTATACAGAGGGCAGGGGGGCAGGGCTGGAGCGACGAAACATGACACTTACACTGAATTGACCACCTCATCGTAGCCAACCTTTGACTTACGGGAGAACATCTGCTTGCATATAGAGGCTGTCCCCTGGCAACTTTCCTTTTGTGTTCACTTTACATTTTGTGTAGATATATGACATTTCTCTGCAGTTAAAAGTTTCTAGGACTCCAACGGTCAAACCAACTCCATGTAACGGGGAGCCCCCTATAGGGTGAGGGGGAACCCCCAATCTGCAGAGATGAAGCCTTAAGGACAGGTATACAGCTTCCAGGGAACAAACCAAGATATTAACAGAAACTAGAGAGATCCCTAAGCCCTGACTGAGATCCTTGAAAGATGGTCTCGAAATACTAACTAGGCTAGGTGTGCAAGATGAATAAAACATAAACCAGACAGACAATAAATGCAGGTATACAGATTCCAGGGAACAAAGCAAGATATTAACAGAAACTAGAAAGATCCCTAAGCCCTGACTGAGATCCTTGAAAGATGGTCTCGAAATTCTAACTAGGCTAGGTTTGCAAGATAAATAAAACATAAACCAGACAGACAATAAATGCAGGTATACAGATTCCAGGGAACAAAGCAAGATATTAACAGAAACTAGAAAGATCCCTAAGCCCGGTACAGTACAGGGGACAGACAGAAGAGAGATCCAAATACAAGAGCCAAAGGTCATACACGGAATATCATACTAGAGGGGTCAGGCAAGAGAGGGATCCTAAATACATGAGCCAGAGGTCATACACAGCAAATCAAAGTAAACCAGCATACAGGGACTAGGTATGAAAGACTATCCTGGTCCACGGATCAAGGGGAGTCCTGGTCGTACTTATAGGGCAGAACAGGTCATGTGACCGCAGACCAATTATCCCAACAGATGGCCTGCAGGCTGAAAACAAAAATAAACAGGAATCCCTGCTACCACCAGCAGGGGGCAAGGCCGAGACGTGACACTCCATTCCTGACCATCAAATTGCCCCCAATGGAAAACAAATAGCAACCTATAGCTATCAAAACTCAACCCATGGTCATCCAAGCACAATCAATGGGCATCAAAAGTCTACCACTGGTCATACCTTAATACTAGTCTTCAAAGTTCCCCCAAATCGACAACAAACCTCCACCTATGGCTGTGAATTCAACCAACGTTCATCAAATTACAATCGATGGGACTCAAAACGATACTAATGGGCATCAAACCTTGATACTGCTCATCAAAATACCCCAAATCACCAGCAAACCTCCACCTATGGCCATCAAGACACAGACAATGATCATCAATTCACAATCCCGGCCAGAGCACCTCTCCAGTGAGTGTCCTTGTCTACCACACAATGGGCTATATTACAAAGTTGGTCCTAACTTAACAGCTCCATAGCACCATAGCTCTGGTTAAGTTAAGAACAGCTCTGGTTAAGTTAGCACCAACTTTGTAATATGGCCCAATATCGGCTGTGGAGTCCATTGGTAACGTCTCTAACCTTCGACTGCAGAAAAGCAAGTCAAAATCCCGGTCAGCATATCCCTCCAATACAACTGTGGAGAAGCAAGTCTCCACTTTACGAGAAGCGAGTTCAACCTAAACCACCAGGTCGCTGCTCTACAATCATGAAAAGTCGACGCGATCCCAATCAGAAGACGTCACCAGCGAATGTCCATGGGCAGGACACCTAACGATATGGATGCGCCTACCTCACAAAATACTTGTACATCTCATAGATTGTAAGTTCCCTTGGGAACAGGGTCCCCCTGAATCAGGTCGTATCATCCATGTGTGGTATTCTAATGTATCAACTCCTTGTACACTGATCTTGTAAAGCGCTGTGGAATTTGTGGCGCTATATAAATAAAGGATGATGATAATAAATGGGCCTCAAAACTCTACCACTGATCCAAAACCTTGATACCTATAATCAAAATGCCCTCAACAGTCAAAACACTTCCACCCATGGCCATCACAACTCAACCAACCGTCATCAAAACATAATTAAGAGCCTCGAAACACAATCATTAGTCAAAGTAGGATTGTTGTTCCAAGTTATGGTTGACCACTTATTTAGTAGAGTTGTACTGTCAGTATTAAAGAGACTGAATGTATTAAAAATGAGTGCGAGGGATTTTCTCCAAATGTCCTCATAAAAAACATGGTTTCAGAGCTAGAGCAGTCAAGCAATATCTACATTTCATCATTATCCACCTTGAGTTTGTTCTGGCACAACCATCTCCCTGTTGATTGATGTTCATCAGCAGCTTTCACTTCTCTGGATATTTAGGCATTTGCTTATATGTCTTATACTAATCACTTTAGAATAATCACTGTGATAACAAACTCAAATTATCATCTTGGCATTAGATGCCGAAGCTATAAATATACTTTCCGCATGTACTCCGTCGTGCCATATTGGTTGAGAACTAAAAACATATTGACAGGCACTTCCCATGTGTATGCGCTTCATAAAACATGTCACCCAGCCAAATTCACTTTATTCCAAGTTATATAATCTGCAATATACACATACGCGCCTTTCTGATCAAACCTCCGCTACCCGGGTAGTCTATGACTAGTGTGACCACCTAAAAAAAAAAAAAACAAGGCTGTATTATCTACTAGTCGATGCATCAGAAGGATGGTTACATTGTCAAAACAATAAAAACTCTCCAACATGGACAATGAAGACGTGTACCTTCAACGTGATCCCATTCTGAGCAGAGGAGATGGGTTGTGGTCAATGGAGAAGTCTCTGTTCCATGTTGAACCACGTGAAATATCCAACGGAACGGCAGCCACAAGCAATACTGTATCTGCCCTCAGTCATACTCGAGATGGTCTACCATGACATGTATCCTTAACCCTTTCACTATCAAGTGCTTTGTGGTGGAAAAAAAACTAAAATCATAACAATTAACTGAATGAACAATAAAAATATAGAAATCTCTAACTAGAAATGTTATTTTATTCAATTCAATTGATGCCTTTAAAAAAAATGTCTGGATGCTTTCCTGGTTAAATGTGACAAACAGAATTAAACGTAGAAACATAGAAAAATGTCGGCAGATAAGAACCTTTCGGCCCATCTAGTCTGCCCAATTACATGTATACTTTACCTGGATTTATCTTTTGTTTAGGATAGCCTTATGCCTATCCCATGCCTGCTTAAATTCAATTACTGTTTTGGCCTCTACCACTTCTACTGGAAGACTGTTCCATGTATCCACCACCCTCTCAGTAAAATAATGCTTCCTGATGTTACTTTTAAACCTTTACCCCTCTAATCTAAGACTATGTCCTCTTGTTTTGCTACTTTGTTTCCTTTTAAATATACTCCCTTCCTTGTGATGTATAATGCATGGTTTGTGGATCCCAGGAGAAACGTGATGGCCATGATGAAATCAAAGGGGTTATTCAGAGAGCACCGAAATGTTGGTCCTCTCTCAATTCAGTATTCAATGCAGGGTCCCTGAAGATCTCCGAAGGGATCTGCTGAAAAAAGCCGATCAGCTGCCAAAAGGGGGAACATGAAGAAAAAAAACCAAAAAAAAAACCAGTGCAAATTTTTTAGATTGCGTTTAAAACAATGAAAATGAGCGAAAATGCCAGGAAATAATAAAAAAAGGTCTGACCGACCAAAAAAAAAAAAAAAAAAAAAAAAAACGGGAATTGAAAATGTCACCAAAAAAAATTAAAAAACGAAAAATACCTAAAAAAATTCTAATAAAAAAGACTTTTTGCTGCAAATGAAAAGAATAAACAGAAAATAAAAAAATCCATTGCGACCTATGGGATTAGCCTGTTTAAACCTGTCGAACTGAACCACCGAAAATCTGGACATGTCGCCAACATAACCCTCAAGAAGGAATTTTTACCCGTTTGGTGCAATTGGAAAATGCAAGAAAAGGGTTGTTGTGCTTTTGTTTGGATCAACAGCAGCCGTAGGGATACATGAACTTGATGGAAAATAATCTTTTTTTCATCCTGTCTTACAATGCAACTAAAAACAAGAAATGTTCTCCTTCCAAACCGTCAGAAAAAAAAAGCCATAATCTGCGTTCCAAATCAATTAGTATGTTG
Source organism: Leptobrachium leishanense (assembly GCA_009667805.1). Taxonomy (NCBI): domain Eukaryota; kingdom Metazoa; phylum Chordata; class Amphibia; order Anura; family Megophryidae; genus Leptobrachium; species Leptobrachium leishanense. The sequence goes on from CM019063.1 coordinate 548,517,788, forward strand.
TCAGTTGCGCTAATTTAATATACTTTTCACATTTCGCTTTCTGCACGGTGCTGCTAGAAATACACATTAATATCAATATTTATGCACAATATGTTACTCATAAACACTCTGTGGGTTTTTTGAAAAAGCTCCTTTTCCATGAAAAACGTAATGAAAATGACGCCAAAGACCGGCATCGAACATCCATCTCAGCATCCGGTATTAATTAGGATATAATTGGTAACATTATGTTAGGGGGAGGGATTTTCTCCCCCCCCCCCTTTCAGATACATCTGTGTATTTAACGAAATGAGTTTGTGGAATTCTTAGCCGATAAATATGTATTTTTCGGATTTATTTTTGGATGTGAAGCGACAGGAAGGGTACAGTGACTTCCTTTCATAGAATAACGTTATTTGGGAAACATAATTCTACGTATTTAAAAGGAAATCGCTCGTCGAGCCGGTGTCTTATTCGGGGCTTATGATGGAAAGAATTCGAGCGTTCACTGCCAGGAGCAGCGAAGCGGAGACGTCTGCACCCCCAGATATTTTGGAAATAGTCTTCCAGTGATGCACAGCCAGAATAATGGATTGATGAACAGCATGGGAGAATTAGTTAAAAATTTATTTAAAAGAAGTTGGGAAATAAAAAAGTAAATAAACGTTTAAAAATCTATACGGACTTTCCAAAAAGTCTAAGGGTTCTGCTCAGCAAGATGATGCCGTGTGCTGTGGAACAAAAACGCTTATCTAGGTAGGTGTGATGTGCATAGAGGTATAACAGAGCTCCACAGCAATAAAGCTCACAGTAATGTGCAGTGTGTATGAGCATATCCCAGAGCTCCACAGCAATAGAACTCACAGTAATGTGCGGCATATCAGCGTATCAAAAGAGCTCCACAGCAATAGAACTCATTATAATGTGTAGCGTGTGAGAGCGTATCACAGAGCTCCACAGCAATAGAACTCACAGTAATGTGCGGCATATAAGCGCATCACAGAGCTCCACAGCAATAGAACTCACAGTAATGTGCAGTGTGTAGGAGCGTATCACAGAGCTCCACAGCAATAAAGCTCACAGTAATGTGCATTGTGAATGAGTGTATCACAGAGCTCCACAGCAATAAAACATGAGGCAATGTATGAAATGTGTGAGTAATTAGGTTTATGTAAAGGAAACATGTGCTTTGCTGCTCACATCATACGGAATCATGTCGCAGACAGACGTTAATGAAGTGGAATACAAACAGTAACTCGGTGCCGTTTCACAGCAGCCATAAGATGATAAATGTATTTCCAGAGACAACCCGTATGATCAGGAGCCGCAGCGCACTGTGCATATAACCCGTATGATCAGGAGCCGCAGAGCACTGTGCAGAGAACCCGTATGATCAGGAGCCGCAGCGCACTGTGCAGATAACCCGTATGATCAGGAGCCGCAGCGCACTGTGCATATAACCCGTATGATCAGGAGCCGCAGCGCACTGTGCATATAACCCGTATGATCAGGAGCCGCAGCACACTGTGCATATAACCCGTATGATAGGAGCCGCAGCGCACTGTGCATATAACCCGTATGATCAGGAGCCGCAGCGCACTGTGCATATAACCCGTATGATAAGGAGCCGCAGCGCACTGTGCATATAACCCGTATGATCAGGAGCCGCAGCTCACTGTGCAAAGAACCCGTATGATCAGGAGCCGCAGCGCACTGTGCATATAACCCGTATGATCAGGAGCCGCAGCGCACTGTGCATATAACCCGTATGATAAGGAGCCGCAGCGCACTGTGCATATAACCCGTATGATCAGGAGCCGCAGCGCACTGTGCAAAGAACCCGTATGATCAGGAGCCGCAGCGCACTGTGCATATAACCCGTATGATCCGGAGCCGCAGAGCACTGTGCATATAACCCGTATGATCAGGAGCCGCAGCGCACTGTGCATATAACCCGTATGATAAGGAGCCGCAGAGCACTGTGCATATAACCCGTATGATCAGGAGCCGCAGAGCACTGTGCATATAACCCGTATGATCAGGAGCCACAGCGCACTGTGCATATAACCGTATGATAAGGAGCCGCAGCGCACTGTGCATATAACCCGTATGATCAGGAGCCACAGCGCACTGTGCATATAACCCGTATGATCAGGAGCCACAGCGCACTGTGCATATAACCGTATGATCAGGAGCCGCAGAGCACTGTGCATATAACCCGTATGATCAGGAGCCGCAGAGCACTGTGCATATAACCCGTATGATCAGGAGCCGCAGCGCACTGTGCATATAACCCGTATGATCAGGAGCCGCAGAGCACTGTGCATATAACCCGTATGATCAGGAGCCGCAGCGCACTGTGCATATAACCCGTATGATCAGGAGCCGCAGCGCACTGTGCATATAACCCGTATGATCAGGAGCCGCAGCGCACTGTGCATATAACCCGTATGATCAGGAGCCGCAGAGCACTGTGCATATAACCCGTATGATCAGGAGCCGCAGCGCACTGTGCATATAACCCGTATGATCAGGAGCCGCAGCGCACTGTGCATATAACCCGTATGATCAGGAGCCGCAGCGCACTGTGCATATAACCGTATGATCAAGGAGCCGCAGCGCACTGTGCATATAACCCGTATGATCAGGAGCCGCAGCGCACTGTGCAGATAACCGTATGATCAGGAGCCGCAGCGCACGGTGCATATAACCCGTATGATCAGGAAGCCGCAGCGCACGGTGCATATAACCCGTATGATCAAGAGCTGCAGCGCACTGTGCAGAGAACCCGTATGACCAGGAGCCGCAGCACACTGTGCAGAGAACCCGTATGATCAGGAGCCGCAGCGCACTGTGCATATAACCCGTATGATCAGGAGCTGCAGCGCACTGCATATAACCCGTATGATCAGGAGCCGCAGCGCACTGCATATAACTCGTATGATCAGGAGCCGCAGCGCACTGTGCAGATAACCCGTATGATCAGGAGCCGCAGCGCACTGTGCAGATAACCCGTATGATCAGGAGCCGCAGAGCACTGTGCAGATAAGCCGTATGATCAGGAGCCGCAGAGCACTGTGCATATAACCCGTATGATCAGGAGCCGCAGCGCACTGTGCATATAACCCGTATGATCAGGAGCCGCAGCGCACTGTGCATATAACCCGTATGATCAGGAGCCGCAGCACACTGTGCATATAACCCGTATGATCAGGAGCCGCAGCACACTGTGCATATAACCCGTATGATCAGGAGCCGCAGCGCACTGTGCATATAACCCGTATGATCAGGAGCCGCAGCGCACTGTGCATATAACCCGTATGATCAGGAGCCGCAGCACACTGTGCATATAACCCGTATGATCAGGAGCCGCAGCGCACTGTGCATATAACCCGTATGATCAGGAGCCGCAGCGCACTGTGCAAAGAACCCGTATGATCAGGAGCCGCAGCGCACTGTGCATATAACCCGTATGATCAGGAGCCACAGCGCACTGTGCATATAACCCGTATGATCAGGAGCCGCAGCGCACTGTGCATATAACCCGTATGATAAGGAGCCGCAGCGCACTGTGCATATAACCCGTATGATCAGGAGCCGCAGCGCACTGTGCAAAGAACCCGTATGATCAGGAGCCGCAGCGCACTGTGCATATAACCCGTATGATAAGGAGCCGCAGTGCACTGTGCATATAACCTGTATGATCAGGAGCCGCAGCGCACTGTGCAAAGAACCCGTATGATCAGGAGCCGCAGCGCACTGTGCATATAACCCGTATGATCAGGAGCCGCAGAGCACTGTGCATATAACCCGTATGATCAGGAGCCGCAGCGCACTGTGCATATAACCCGTATGATAAGGAGCCACAGCGCACTGTGCATATAACCCGTATGATAAGGAGCCGCAGCGCACTGTGCATATAACCTGTATGATCAGGAGCCGCAGAGCACTGTGCATATAACCCGTATGATCAGGAGCCGCAGTGCACTGTGCATATAACCCGTATGATCAGGAGCCGCAGCGCACTGTGCAGAGAACCCGTATGATAAGGAGCCGCAGCGCACTGTGCATATAACCCGTATGATCAGGAGCCGCAGCGCACGGTGCATATAACCCGTATGATCAGGAGCCGCAGCGCACGGTGCATATAACCCGTATGATCAAGAGCTGCAGCGCACTGTGCAGAGAACCCGTATGATCAGGAGCCGCAGCACACTGTGCAGAGAACCCGTATGATCAGGAGGCGCAGCGCACTGTGCATATAACCCGTATGATCAGGAGGCGCAGCGCACTGTGCAGATAACCCGTATGATCAGGAGACGCAGCGCACTGCATATAACCCGTATGATCAGGAGCCGCAGCGCACTGCATATAACTCGTATGATCAGGAGCCGCAGCGCACTGTGCAGATAACCCGTATGATCAGGAGCCGCAGCGCACTGTGCAGAGAACCCGTATGATCAGGAGCCGCAGCGCACTGTGCAGAGAACCCGTATGATCAGGAGCCGCAGCGCACTGTGCATATAACCCGTATGATCAGGAGCCGCAGCGCACTGTGCAGATAACCCGTATGATCAGGAGCCGCAGCGCACTGTGCAGAGAACCCGTATGATCAGGAGCCGCAGAGAACCCGTATGATCTGGAGCCGCAGAGCACTGTGCAGATAACCCGTATGATCAGGAGCCGCAGCGCACTGTGCAGAGAACCCGTATGATCAGGAGCCGCAGCGCACTGTGCATATAACCCGTATGATCAGGAGCCGCAGCGCACTGTGCAAAGAACCCGTATGATCAGGAGCCGCAGCGCACTGTGCATATAACCCGTATGATCAGGAGCCGCAGAGCACTGTGCATATAACCCGTATGATCAGGAGCCGCAGCGCACTGTGCATATAACCCGTATGATAAGGAGCCACAGCGCACTGTGCATATAACCCGTATGATAAGGAGCCGCAGAGCACTGTGCATATAACCCGTATGATAAGGAGCCGCAGAGCACTGTGCATATAACCCGTATGATCAGGAGCCGCAGTGCACTGTGCATATAACCCGTATGATCAGGAGCCGCAGCGCACTGTGCATATAACCTGTATGATCAGGAGCCGCAGAGCACTGTGCATATAACCCGTATGATCAGGAGCCGCAGTGCACTGTGCATATAACCCGTATGATCAGGAGCCGCAGCGCACTGTGCAGAGAACCCGTATGATAAGGAGCCGCAGCGCACTGTGCATATAACCCGTATGATCAGGAGCCGCAGCGCACGGTGCATATAACCCGTATGATCAGGAGCCGCAGCGCACGGTGCATATAACCCGTATGATCAAGAGCTGCAGCGCACTGTGCAGAGAACCCGTATGATCAGGAGCCGCAGCACACTGTGCAGAGAACCCGTATGATCAGGAGGCGCAGCGCACTGTGCATATAACCCGTATGATCAGGAGGCGCAGCGCACTGTGCAGATAACCCGTATGATCAGGAGACGCAGCGCACTGCATATAACCCGTATGATCAGGAGCCGCAGCGCACTGCATATAACTCGTATGATCAGGAGCCGCAGCGCACTGTGCAGATAACCCGTATGATCAGGAGCCGCAGCGCACTGTGCAGAGAACCCGTATGATCAGGAGCCGCAGCGCACTGTGCATATAACCCGTATGATCAGGAGCGCAGCGCACTGTGCAGATAACCCGTATGATCAGGAGCCGCAGCGCACTGTGCAGAGAACCCGTATGATCAGGAGCCGCAGAGAACCCGTATGATCTGGAGCCGCAGAGCACTGTGCAGATAACCCGTATGATCAGGAGCCGCAGCGCACTGTGCAGAGAACCCGTATGATCAGGAGCCGCAGCGCACTGTGCATATAACCCGTATGATCAGGAGCCGCAGCGCACTGTGCATATAACCCGTATGATCAGGAGCCGCAGCGCACTGTGCAGATAACCCGTATGATCAGGAACTGCAGCGCACTGTGCAGATAACCCGTATGATCAGGAACTGCAGCGCACTGTGCAGATAACTCCGGCTGAGTGAATGGCTGACGGGAGCTGAATATTTGTGGGTAGATGTAGATGGACAGGAGATCACAGCTGTATCCTGACATCCTACTTGTGGCTGTATCAACATGAGAGGTACATGCCGGCACCGGAGAGGTACATGCCGGCACCTGAGAGGTACATGCCGGCACCTGAGAGGTACATGCCGGCACCTGAGAGGTACATGCCGGCACCTGAGAGGTACATGCCGGCACCTGAGAGGTACATGCCGGCACCTGAGAGGTACATGCCGGCTGGGGACAGATCTTCATCTCAGATCAGCAGCAAAAACACATCACGTGACTTACTGTCACAAAGTGGCCGGGACACGGGGACGTACAAACACACCCCGCCAGATTTATTTGTAACTGGGGAGTATCCGGGCCCAGCAACAATTATTATTATTTATTAGGCGCCAACACATTCCGCAGCGCTGTACAAGGTGTAATGGGTAAAGACAGGACAATTCATACAGGAGATTATGATGACATTTCTCATTTTCTAGTTAATAATATGAAAACAACAAAAAAAGTGACATAATTAGGTTTTCGTGAGATTCCAAATTCTCACCCCTTATGAGGAGATATTCCTGGGTGCCATAAGGCGCGTGTCCGTCTGAGGGCGCCTGATCAACCTGCTCTTACAGGTTCCTCAACTGTGTACGGTTACGATCAAAACACATCCTGCTGTCTGATAGCTCCCAAGTGTCCCTAATCTCCAAATCTTCTCGCACCCCTTTTCTTCCCCTAATGTCCCTCTTTGGGCCCAATTCCAAGTTTGGTGCCACCTTAACCAGAGCTGCTGCACACTTACCAGAGCCATTCTATTCTATGGGGTTACTAACCCCCTTAACGACGGGTGGGTTGCGCCCAGTTGAAAGGCGTTCATGCCGGTGGGGCGTTCTAGTACTCCCCTCTCCACAGCTGCTGCTGCGGCGGGTCCCTCCTCCGGCCCTCTGACGCATGCCATTGGTTGCAGGGGAACAACCTGAGTTCAGGCCGTCCCGTAGCAACGAATGACACCTACCAACTGGTGGGCGAGCCCATAGACGCCAGCGGGTGTGTTATGCCATCAAGCAGCGTTCAGTCCCACCTGCTGCGGGGACGGCATAGTACAACCCGCAGCGTAAACGGGTTCTGTTTACAACAGCTTTGGATAAGTTAGCGCCAACTTTGGAATATTGACCTTTGTTTTTCCCACTAATATTCCTCCATGCATTTCATGTGTCTTTTTAGGGGCTCCTCCATATATTCAGGGTGTGCGGGTGTCTTTTTAGGGGCTCCTCCATATATTCAGGGTGTGCGGGTGTCTTTTTAGGGGCTCCTCCATATATTCAGGGTGTGCGGGTGTCTTTTTAGGGGCTCCTCCATATATTCAGGGTGTGCGGGTGTCTTTTTAGGGGCTCCTCCATATATTCAGGGTATGTGGGGGTCTTTTTAGGGTCTCCTCCATATATTCAGGGTGTGTGGGTGTCTTTTTAGGGGCTCCTCCATATATTCAGGGTGTGCGGGTGTCATTTTAGGGGCTCCTCCATATATTCAGGGTGTGGCATTTTAGGGACTCCTCACATATGATGTGCGTTGTCTTTTTAGGGACTCCTCCATATATTCAGGATGTGCGGGTGTCTTTTTAGGGGCTCCTCCATATATTCAGGGTGTGCGGGTGTCATTTTAGGGGTTCCTCCATATATTCAGGGTGTGCGGGTGTCATTTTAGGGGTTCCTTCATATATTCAGGGTGTGTGGGTGTCTTTTTAGGGGCTCCTCCATATATTCAGAGTGTGTGGGTGTCTTTTTAGGGGTTCCTTCATATATTCAGGGTGTGTGGGTGTCTTTTTAGGGGTTCCTCCATATATTCAGAGTGTGTGGGTGTCTTTTTAGGGGCTCCTCCATATATTCAGGGTGTGTGGGTGTCTTTTTAGGGGCTCCTCCATATATTCAGAGTGTGTGGGTGTCTTTTTAGGGGCTCCTCCATATATTCAGAGTGTGTGGGTGTCTTTTTAGGGGCTCCTCCATATATTCAGGGTGTGCGGGTGTTTTATTAGGAGCTCTTCATATATTCAGGGTGTGCGGGTGTCTTTTTAGGGGCTCCTCCATATATACAGGGTGTGTGGGTGTGTTTTAGGGGCTCCTCCATATATTCATGGGTGTGCGGTGTCTTTTTAGGGGCTCCTCCATAATTCAGGGTGTGCGGGTGTCTATTTAGGGGCTCCTCCATATATTCAGGGTGTGTGGGTGCTTTTTAGGGCTCCTCCATATATCAGGGTGTGTGGGTGTCTTTTTAGGGGCTCCTCCATATATTCAGGGTGTGTGGGTGTCTTTTTAGGGGCTCCTCCATATATTCAGGGTGTGCGGGTGTCTTTTTAGGGACTCCTCCATATATTCAGGATGTGCGGGTGTCTTTTTAGGGGCTCCTCCATATATTCAGGATGTGCGGGTGTCATTTTAGGGGTTCCTCCATATATTCAGGGTGTGTGGTGTCTTTTTAGGGGCTCCTCCATATATTCAGGGTGTCGGGTGTCTTTTTAGGCTCCTCCATATATCAGGTGTTGCGGGTGCCTTTTTAGGGGCTCCTCCATATATTCAGGGTGTGCGGGTGTCTTTTAGGGGCTCCTCCATATATTCAGAGTGTTGTGGTGTCTTTTTAGGGGCTCCTCCATATATTCAGAGTGTGTGGGTGTTTTTAGGGGCTCCTCCTTATATCAGGGTGTGCGGGTGTTTTTTTAGGGGCTCCTCCATATATTCAGGGTGTGCGGGTGTCTTTTAGGGGCTCCTCCATATATTCAGGGTGTGTGGGTGTCTTTTAGGGGCTCCTCCATATATTCAGAGTGTGTGGGTGTCTTTTTAGGGGCTCCTCCATATATTCAGGGTGTGCGGTGGTTTATTAGGAGCTCTTCATATATTCAGGGTGTGCGGGTGTCTTTTTTAGGGGCCCTCCATATATTACAGGGTGTGTGGGTGTGTTTTAGGCTCCTCCATATATTCAGGGTGTGTGGGTGTCTTTTTAGGGGCCCCTCCATATATTCAGGGTGTGGTGTGTGGGTTCTTTTTAGGGGCTCCTCCATATATTCAGGGTGTTGGGGTGTCATTTTAGGGGCTCCTCCTTATATTCAGGGTGTGTGGTGTCTTTTTAGGGGCTCCTCCATATATTCAGAGGTGTGTGGGTGTCTTTTTAGGGCTCCTCCATATATTCAGGGTGTGTGGGTGTTTTTTAGGGCTCCTCCATATTTCAGGGTGTGTGGGTGTTTTTTAGGGGCTCCTCCATATATTCAGGTGTGTGGGTGTTTTTTAGGGGCTCCTCCATATATTCAGGGTGTGTGGGTGTTTTTAGGGGCTCCTCCATATATTCAGGGTGTGTGGGTGTATAACAGAGCTGCAGAGCAATATAGCTCCAACCAGCGAGTCTCTAGACTGTAATAAATGGATCACTCGGTGCGGTGGATGAAATTTCACGGTTATTGACATAAATGGCCGGACAAGTCGGGACATCGTTTAAAAAGCCTGGTAGTAGCTCATTCTCTGGCTCCGCCTCCAGCGTCATTCTTTATCCGTTTCTAATGCTGGGAAGGTTGCGATCCCCGAGTGGGGGCTTTTTTTTTGGGGGGGGACACAACATACCCCAAATTTAATCCGCCACAAAGAGAGACAGCAATGGGTGTGCGGGGGATGCGTGCGTGGCGTCTCACCTGCTTATTGGTGATTTCGGGTGGTAAGGTCCCGTGTTTGTAGTCCTTCAGCAGCTGGATGGCCTCTTGAAGGCGACTCTGTATAACAAACACACGGCGTTACACGTCTGATCCGTCACAACATATGCGACACACATAAAACACACACATACAGCGAGTGCATAACACGAGACAGAACGAGATGGATTGGCAGAACCGACACAAAGGGTTAATCACAAATAAAACAAACATATTGTAAGGTTGAGTATAGAATATTCTGGCAGCGCAGACTGGCAAGAATTCCAACTTATACCAATGCGTCACGTAAAGGGGCAATTGAGCTGCCGGCTTCTAGTTCTTAAATTGTTGGATTTTTGTAAACAAACATGTAGATTATGTACACATAAAAACACAGGGGGGGGGTGGGGGGGCACGCGAGGGCGGGGGAGTGGGGTGGGGGCAAAAAAAATAAAACCAATAAATCGAGAAATGGAGAAAAAGGATAAAAAATAAATACAGGGATATTCAAAGAGATTCGAAAAGTCACAGCACGTTCGGTGACTTTTCGTTCAATTCGGTACGATTTGGCGATCCCATTTCGGCGACCCTGCGGTGTATTCAGCAAACACCACAGGGCCCCCGAATTGCAGGAAAAAGATGCCGAAAACCCGGTGAAAACCTGGCGAAAACATCTGGATTTACCCGTTGAAGACGCTGGAAAAACCCGAGCAGGAGCCGATCACACGCAGCGAAGCCGCCGGAAAAAGCCGACACCGCAGACGAATGGAGTGAATAAATTAGGAAAACAGTTTGTTTGAATGTTTGAAAAGTGAAACGCTCTTTGCAAAGAAACTACTGAGCGAAAATGTCTGAAATTTAGGCTGGTGTCAGACGAGCGTAGTGTTCACGTCCGTGATTGCGCCTAAAAGTACGTCCGTGATAGCATGAAAGAAAGTCCATTGGAGCCTGACACATGAAGTACGTCCGCACTGAACTGCGGACGCACAACGGCCGCGGCAAACGGACGCAGGTTAGGCAAGAACGTAATACTGCTAGAACGGACGTGCGGAGTGCGCCACGTCTGCAACGTCTGCATAGCTTTGTGTGTGAGTGATGGAGCGAGGTCAGACGGACTGCATTTATACGTCCAGCATTTTTGACGGACAGAATGTTTTTTCATTGTAATTTATTTTCCCTGCTACATCCGTCAAAAAATACATCAGTGAAAAAACGGACTGTGTGACCACTACTGCGTCATCCGTACTGACGATGTCCGTACTGCACGGATGTACAGTCCGTAGAAATCACGCTCGTCTGACCCTAGCCTTACATATGAGGTCCAGGGAATGATAATAAAAAGGGCAGTTACAGAAAAATAAGTAAAGTTAAAAAAAATATATCAGACTTTAAAAAATAAAAAAAAAAATGCTTAAAATATCGTAAAAATTCTATAGATAAAGAGACTCTTTACTGCAGAATTTTATAATGAACGGTTTATTAGATATTGAATTAAAACGGAATATTTTTAACATTGAAGCCTATGGGATTCGCCTGAATAAACCTGCCGAATTAAACCACCGAATGGCAGGACATTAGGGGAACCTTTCACTGCTGGTTTGTGTTCTCTGAATAGACAAAGCAGTGCTTTTTCATGGGGTTTTCACGGCCCTCGAACAGGCACCATATGTGCAGGCAATTCGCCAGGATTTGGCGTATTGCCTGCTCTCTGGATAGCCGAATGGCCAGGAAAGGTAACCGAACGCTGATTTATACAGTTCGGTTACCTTTCTCCAGCCATTCGATCTATTTGATTAACCCTGTAGGTCAAAATAGCCAAATCGGAAAGTGAGATAAAGGAGAGAATCCTGGACAGATAAATATTATACATTGTAGTAGTTTTCGTTGTTGAGTAGACTTGTGCACAGACATTTTTCTCATTTCGGATTTTTTCGTTCCGTTTTTTGTTTTGGATCATTTCGTTCGGTATGTTACCGCGATTCGTATTTTCAGAGCAATCCGAAATGTTGGACGGGCAGCTTTTGTTTTTAGGAGTCATTTCGTTTTTATGAATTATTTACTTATTTATGAGTTATTTACTTATTTAGGAGTTATTTTGGAATGTGAAGCGGATTACTACAATAAAATGAAAATACCAGCCGCGCAAAATAATCCTATAGGTTTCAATGCAAAAAAATATTCCCTGCTTTTATTAACAGGGTTATTCAGAGAAAGGTGAAACTCAGGAGAATGACTTGAGAATTGAAAATTCTAGGTCAAAATATCCAAACCAGAAAAATTCTCCCATTTATCTCACTTTCCAAATCGGCTATTTGGTCTACAGTGTTCTCATCTCCTGCCAATTCTCCTGGTTTTCACCTTTCTCTGAATAACCCTGTATATATTTATTTCAACCACTTATTTATTTCACTTGCAGCAAAAAAGGATATTTTTGTTAGGCTTTTTTTGGTTAAATTTTAGGTTTCCTAATTTATTTTAAAGCAACGTGGCTTTTTTTTTTTTCTTTGTTAAACGCAGCTGTATTCTTTTCTTTCAGTCCGGCTGCGTTCGGCAATGAAATACTATCAGGGTTATTCAGAGAGCGGTGAAAAGCAGGAGAATGGCTGGAGAATGGAAAATTCTATATCAAAATAGCCGAACCAGAAAAATGCACCCATTCATCTCACTTTCCAAATCTGCTATTTTGACCTAGAATTTGCCATTCTCCTGCCAATTCTCCTGCTTTTCACCACTCTCTGAATAACCCTGTATGTCTCAGGGATCCGGATCCCCGTGGGCTGCGGTCCATGGTTCTGAATCAGCACCATGGACAGCAGCCCTGCGGGGATCCGGAGCTATCTATTGTACAGAAACATACAGGGTTATTCAGAGAGAGGTGAAAAGCAGGAGAGCGACTGGAGAATGGAAAATTCTAGGTCAAAATAGCCGATTTGAAATGTGAGATGAATGGGAGAATTTTTCTGGTTAACTATTTTGATCTAGAATTTTCCATTCTCCAATCATTCTCCTGCTTTTCACCTCTCTCTGAATAACCCTGATAGTATTTCATTGCCGAACGCAGCCGGACTGAAAGAAAATAATACAGCTGCGTTTAACAAAAGAAGAAAAAAAGCCTCATTGCTTTAAAATAAATTAGAAAACCTAAACTTTAACCAAAAAAAAAATCACGAAAAATGACAAAAAAAATCCTAGAAAAGACTTTTTGCTGCAAATGAAAAGAATAAATGGAAATGGTTGAATAAATGTTTAACCGCTTCGCTGTGGAGGACGCGCTGAGCGTGTCCTCCCTTTGCAGCCAGCGATCGGCCGGATTCTGGCCGATCGCTGTGCCCCCGGTGCGGGCTCACATCCTTGATATCAGCCCAGACCGCCACGGTCACCAATAGGAGGTCATCACGGCGGCGCGATGACATCTATTGTAGGCGCCCCCCCTGCTAGTGCGGAGGAGGTGCCTGAAAGGGAGGGGGGGGTCGTTTGGACCTCTCTCCCTTCCCTTCCGTTCAGGGCAGCAATGAAAGCCAGGCACGGTTTGGAAGGGCACAGCCTGCTGCTTTAACCCCTTGGGGACCGGATCGCTATTCGGCGCCAAACAGCGCCAGATAGCGATCCTCTCCCGGAGCTGGCCGACATCTTTGATGTCAGCCAAGCTTCCGGGATCTCCCCCTGACGACTGGCTTCATCGTGCATAGCGCGATGACGTCAGTTCTGGAGTTATCCCCTAGCTGCCACCAATGGTGGAGATGGGGGGTTCCAATGAACCCCCTATCTCCCGATCCGTGGCAGCTAGAGGTTAATGTTTGGCATCATTGGATCGGCCAGAGCATGGCCTTTCCTACGATACCAAAGATGACCATGTCAAAAGTTACGAGAAAAAGGCTAGGGGTTACCGTTATCAACACTGAAATTTAACCCCGAGCCACACTCTGGGAAGCCGCCAGGGGAGATTAAACATGTCGAACGAACCACCAAAAATCATGTTTAGAAATTAGGGCTAGAAATTCTAACCCCAATTTTCAGTGGTTCGTTCGACAGGTTTAATCAGGCGAATCCTATAGGTTTCAATGGGGAAAACAATTCCCGTTTGTATTCGTTTTGAATCATTTCGTTCCATTTTCTTTTTCGCTTGGGGTCATTTTTGTTCCGGATCTTTTTCGTTCCAATATTTTGTTTCGGTGTTTTCGTTATGCTGCCGCGATTCGTACTTTCAGCCGATTCGTTCTTTCGGTACGGACGTTTTTTTTTTGGAAATGAAAAAAATAATGAAAACAGATTTTCGTCCGAATGTGTGTTTCGGAAGGTAAAGAAATGCACAATGCTATTGCCGAGTATCTATCCATTTACACCCGTATCCAGGTCACTGTAGATATTTGAGTGCTTACAGTTTTGCCAGACTCCTCTCCAGAAAGCTTGATATAAAAGATTATCGAGTACCACCTTTTCCCTTTTTCTGAACCGGCAAATTAAATTTTATTTATTTATTTAGAAAGGATTTTACCAGGAAGGATACATTGAGATTTCTCTCGTTTTCAGTATGTCCTGGGTTCAAGAACATTGAATGGTTACAGAAATACAAAGTAATAAAATGTAAGATATTAAAAAAAAACACAAATATACAGATTAACACAGAAAATAAATATGTAGGAAATAGTCACTATGTTATATGTTTACAGGTGCATTCTGTATATAGTCACTATGTTACATGTTTACAGGTGCATTCTGTATATAGTCACTATGTTACATGTTTACAGGTGCATTCTGTGTATAGTCACTATGTTACATGTTTACAGGTGCATTCTGTATATAGTCACTATGTTACATGTTTACAGGTGCATTCTGTGTATAGTCACTGTGTTACATGTTTACAGGTGCATTCTGTATAGTCACTGTGTTACATGTTTACAGGTGCATTCTGTATATAGTCACTATGTTACATGTTTACAGGTGCATTCTGTATATAGTCACTGTGTTACATGTTTACAGGTGCATTCTGTATATAGTCACTATGTTACATGTTTACAGGCACATTCTGTATATAGTCACTATGTTACATGTTTACAGGTGCATTCTGTATATAGTCACTGTGTTACATGTTTACAGGTGCATTCTGTATATAGTCACTATGTTACATGTTTACAGGCGCATTCTGTATATAGTCACTATGTTACATGTTTACAGGTGCATTCTGTATATAGTCACTATGTTACATGTTTACAGGCGCATTCTGTATATAGTCACTATGTTACATGTTTACAGGTGCATTCTGTATATAGTCACTATGTTATATGTTTACAGGTGCATTCTGTATATAGTCACTATGTTACATGTTTACAGGTGCATTCTGTATATAGTCACTATGTTACATGTTTACAGGCACATTCTGTAAATAGTCACTATGTTACATGTTTACAGGCACATTCTGTAAATAGTCACTATGTTACATGTTTACAGGTGCATTCTGTATATAGTCACTATGTTTACAGGCACATTCTGTAAATAGTCACTATGTTACATGTTTACAGGTGCATTCTGTATATAGTCACTATGTTTACAGGTGCATTCTGTATATAGTCACTATGTTACATGTTTACAGGCACATTCCGTATTGAAGTATGTTAATACGGAGCTCTTAAGGGACTTTAGACTGGGGGAAGATTTGATGGTGTCTGGGAGGTTATTCCATAATTGCGGTGCTCTGTAGGAAAATGAGGATCGAGCCACTGTCTTTTTGTATTGTGGTATTGCAAGTAAGGTGCAGGTCCTGGATCGGAGGTTATAGGATGAGGGAACTGCTGGGGAAGCAGTCTATTCAGGTAGGGTGGCAGCTTCCCAGAAAAGCTCTTAAACACAAGGTTGGAAAGGTGAAGGGAGCGTCTAGATTCCAGTGATGGCCAGTTTAGTTCTTTTAACATGTCACAATGGTGGGTCATGTAGTTACATTGTAGCACAAAGCGACAGAATGAGTTATACAATGTAGTAAGTTGCTGTTCCTAAACATAGCTTAAAACAAAACCTATAATTTCACCACTGTAAAAACATCCAAAGAATGTGGGACACTACCTTTGCACTGATGTAGGACAGAGTCAGAAGAGTTGTAGGGCAAGAACCCAGCATTGGAGGATCTTAAGGTAGAGATTGACTTCAAGTGGATGATACCTCTGCCTCTAAACTCATGTAAAATATAACTCCCATCATCCTTCACCTGACTAATACTAGAGAGTTACAGGTCATAGCTCCTATAGGGTGGTTATACCCAAGTCACTCTAAAATCTAAAGATCTGGCCAACCCGAACGTTAATGCTACATGCTCCTCAACGCCGTCCTTCACACCCGACTGACCCCCTTATCTTTTCCGTCTTGCCACATCATCTCAAAAAACGGTCATTGTCTGGACTGCGAATGGGCCATTTAAAGAGATTTTTGTACTTTAAAGAAAACCAATTGATCCTCATCAGATGACACAGCCACCGCCATAGGTCACCATCATGTGGAAATGAGCAGTGTTGGATTCGGCCCACACAAAGTATTTTGTACTAATGCCATAGAAATACACTTAGGTCTCATCGGATCAGAGAACCTCCAGGTTTGATGGAAAACTACACACAACAGAGGGCTTCACATTGGTGTTTCCACCCTATGGGGAGAGTTTGAGGTTGTTGGAGAAAAAGTGACTAACGGATAAAGGTCAGCAAGGATAATACCATTAATCTAGTGTGTTAAATGGGATTGGATAAATTCACAACACATCTATGGTAAGGGTAGTAAAGAGGTAGACATGATAAATAAGGAGAGCATAAACATAAATCAAGGACAGAACTGAATCAGTGGTCTGGGCAGGCAGAAGAAATGGTAAAACCAGGAAAGGAACACAAACAACAGCCAGAACGAAGAGAGGAGATACCAAAACGCTTTCGAAACGGGGACCTTAAAAACCAGTTACGTGTTATGGACTCCCATAAGACCTCAACAACGGAACGGAGCTATAAAGACTTCAGGAAGAAAAACTGAGTGGAGTAGGTCCTGGTGGGTGCAGAGCAGCAAAGTGGTCAAACCATCGACATTAGCGGCACAGAAGCAGAAAACTAAAATTACAAGGCAGAGAAACACTAGATGAACGAAGGACTGTTATCAGAAGCTATGACCGGAATATACTTTATATCTGTGCGTAGGCTACAGGTCTACTCATGTAGTTTTAGGAGGAATGTATGGTTACATATAGTAACAAACACCAGTTACACTCTAGTGCAACAATTTCCCGTCTCTCCTCGATGTTTACAGACCTGCTTGACCATCTTGTGGGTTAAACATAGTGTTTACGTCTACATATCCTTGCAGGGCAGCAGTCAGAAATGATGGGGCCCCCTTACTGAACCTCAAGATGGGGCCCCCACCCCCGTAAAGTTCCTCAACCTTTACCAGCTTTTCGCCCTCTTACAAAACAAAAAAAAGGACATTACACAGTTCCACAGCAATAAAACTCACAGTAATGTGCAGTGTGTATGAGCATATCACAGAGCTCCACAGCAATAAAACTCACAGTAATGTGCAGTGTGTATGAGCGAATCACAGAGCTCCACAGCAATAAAACTCACAGTAATGTGCAGTGTGTATGAGCGAATCACAGAGCTCCACAGCAATAAAACTCAGTAATGTGCAGTGTGTATGAGCGTATCACAGAGCTCCACAGCAATAAAACTCACAGTAATGTGCAGTGTGTATGAGCGTATCACAGAGCTCCACAGCAATAAAACTCACAGTAATGTGCAGTGTGTATGAGCGTATCACAGAGCTCCACAGCAATAAAACACACAGTAATGTGCGCTGTGTATGAACGGCTGGGCCTTGGGGTCTGCCTGGGCCCTGAGGGACTGGCTGGACCCTGGCTACCCACTCCACTGTCTTCGGTCCTCCTCTCTCTTTTTTTCCCTCTTTTCCTCTTCTCCTGGCTGGGCCCTCCGTCCAAGGCAGCTTCTCATGTGTGACACGTCACACACGTGACTGGAGGTGGCGGCACCAAAGCAGCATGCTTGGGAGGGCCCACGCACGCTGCTTGGTCTGCCCAGCCAGCCAGCAAAGAATGCCAGGAGGGGGAGACCGCTCTGGATTCGAACTCAGAGTCCGATCCCAGAGCTTTTAAAAAGGGCGCCGCCGCGACGGGGCCCCTTACGGCAGCATGGGGCGTAATGCCCTGATGGCGGCCCTGTATCCTTGACACGTCTGGTTCGTGCATTGTTCTTGGCAGCCCCGTCTTTGGTTTCTCCATAAATCGAGGTGTTGACCAATTTATTTTTCTGTACACCAGAAACACTTGAAGGAAAGTAGGTCAAGTCTTCTTCAGCTACGGCTCAACGAGACTTCAGAGAAGGCAGATTCTCGCGCATCTTTCCGGGAGACAGGTGAGCGAGAGAATGCAGAATATTGACTGATGTAGAAGGCGGGTAAGAGGGGGTACAGAACTAGTGCATGTTGAACGTACCTGGATCAGGGTTGTACCGGTTCAGTTTCCTTCGGATGAGATTGAGTGACGTCAAAGGATGAAAAGTGAAGAATACCGGAGCAATTTAACTGTTCCGGTTCCAAACACAGATCAGACCTCAAAACCCTAGGGGCTCCGTCCAAAATCCTGACGTGATTCACTGACAACAGAAGATTTATGCCCCCACCACCCCTTTTAAACAGAGGAAGTTTTAGTTTATAAATGTGACATTCCTCTTTTGAATTATTTTTTTTCCCAAAAAAAAAAAATCTGAATATTTCCTTTCCGTCGTGTTGTGAATGCAAACTGTAAAAAGGTGATCGCAAAAGTGTAAATAATTGTAAAGTTATTCCCTTCAACCCCCAACTTCCTTTTGACTGCCGATTTGCAATTTAAAAAAAGTAAAAGGTGCAGAAATTTAGGAAAAAAAAGTAAAAGGCAAAATTTTTTAAATTTTAACAGAAAGCAGAAAACAAAACAAAACACAGCAACCAATGGCAATGATGGTTTTGATCTTCTTACAAATGATTTTTTTTAGCAGATTTCTGTTCTTATTTTTTATCTCAATTGTCCATCACGATAAATGATTTAATTTATTTAATTATAATTAAAGATGGGAAAAATTTAGGGGAAAAAAAAAAAAATTAAAAAAAAAAAAAAAGACAAAGACAGTGACTCACAAAACCCGTTTTTTTTAATTCACAGGAAAGATGAAGATTTATTGGAATTTAACTTGGATTTGATGGAGAGTTAATTAGGACAGGTTCCTTTTTTTGTTTTCTTAAGCATTTTTTTTGTGTGTGTTTTTGCTCCCGGTCAACAGTTACTATAACAACCCTGGCCGGGCTGGCACGAAGGGGCGGCTGGTAAAATACCGGAGGAGGCATTTGCATGCAGATCAAACCTGCCTTACCCTCACTTGCGAATCCACTAAATCAGAAGAACGGGAGCCCCTTCTCAGAGAGGAGGCAGTTTGATCGAAATATTTATTTGTTCGATAAATTGCATCGGATAAAATTGATAATTACGCATTAAATCCACCACCGGATAAAATGTGACAAAAAATAAATTAAAAATAAACGTAATGTATGGTAAAATAACATAAAAATACATATGATAAATTGAATAAATCAACAAAATCTGTCAAGCATCAGCAGTGGATTCACCTGGTGGAGAAATGTAAAAGAAAAGCATTTATTTCGGTGTAAAATAAAATGCTGAAGTCGAAAGAGAAGATGGAAAAAAAAGTAAAATTAAAAAATGATCCCTTCGAAAATATAAATATTTAATATTGAGAAGGATAGAGAGAGATTTAATTTGCAGTACAGAGGAATTCAAAGAAAAAACTATAAAATAATTGGGGAAAACATCTACACGCCCAAGTAAAAATATAAATATAGAAAAAAATATTTAAAAATGTAAAAAAAAAATAATAAAAAAAAAAATTGATTAATGCATATTATGTACACGTATATAAAATATATGAATAATAATGTATTGTAAATTATAATTTAATTGTACATAAAATTTTTAAAAAAATTAGCAGGACACAAATTTTTTCTCCATTTTATAAACAGGACGGAAAGACAAAAAAAGGGGCAAAACAGAATTTAATATTCTCGTTGTTAGAAGGGGCGTATGTGTAATGTGACATTATTGCGCCATGTAGAGAAATATCAGAAACCGGCTTAATTTTTTTAAGTGGAAATAAAAACTAAAACAATTATTTAAATGCATTGTATAAGCTTGCGGTCAATTTGAAACTACTGGAAAAAATGTAAAATAGATAAAGAATTATGAAAAAAAATTATAATTTAAGTTCGTGAAGCTGGAAGTGTGACCTGCTGTCAAAACCAATGGTTAAGCACCCATAGGTGAGGTTTTCCCAGAGCACTAAAGCAGAAGGAAAAAAATAATTTAAAAAAATACAAAATTATAAATTTTAGTTATAGAATTAAAAAAAAATAAAAAAATAAAAAAAAAAATCACTGAACCGTTTAATACATGTAAATATAGAATTATTATTTTTCTTGTTTTTTTTTAAGTTTCATTTTTAAGGTGAATCTCAGAGCCTCACGGTCGCAGGTGTTCCTCAAGTGTACATTCGTTCAATGATTTATTACTCATTAATTACTCACCATCAAACACTGAAGGGTTAAGTTTCTCTATAGAAATGCATCTGTGTTACCCAAAGACTGACTAATGAATTCCTCGCTCAGAACAAGCACTGAGCTTGCAGTGTATTTTCTGTTCAAAGGAAACGAGGATTTATAGAAAACACGATCAAACGGTTCATTAAAGTGCCATTGCGATGTTTGGAGAGGATCAGCGGCCAGGGAGCCGCTTCTCCTACCATTCACTGGGCTTTAATTATCATTTGCTGCTTCCAGAGCTAGGTGTGAAACAAAGCCAGGTCCAGCTGGGCCTAACATTACCCGATGACTGGTACGAGGGGGCGATTAATGGATGGAGGATTAGCCCCAGGGGGCTCCTCTGGAGCTTCTCCAAGAGCCGATGTCTCTCTCCAGACATAAGAACTAGATCTTCTAGAACCACGCATGGTATGGGATTCCCAGCTTCCTAAAAGGCTCAAGAATGGAACGTTGAGAACACCTTGAGGAGAAGATGTTGAAATATTACTTTAGTATAGTTTATTTTATGGTCTTTTGGGTCAGCAAATAGGAGACCAGGAGAAGTAGTCCACATCCGAGCATCCTGCAGAACGGACGTTCACCAACAGTGGACGTTACGAAACTGCTGCATTGTCTATCCCACGGGTCTTGGGAAGGAATATTGGCCAGTTTTCCTTTTTATTGTTTGTACTTCTTATCTGAAATGCTCAAGACCACACGTGTTTTGCGTTTGGAACTTTATTTTTTGATCTTGGCATATTTGCGTATAATAATCGGATTTCTTGGGGATGGGACCCAAGTCTAAAACACTAAATTAATTGAGGTTTCCTATACACACACAGCCTGAAGGACATTATACGGGATTTTTAATAACCTTGTCCTTCATATGAGGTCAGGGGAGAAATTGGCCACATTTGGTGTCATGCCGGTACACAAAAAGGTTAGAATTTTAGAAGTCGGATAAGGGAGGTGGCTCAGGAAGGTGCTTCCAAAAAGACCAAAGAGCGAGACAATGCCTCCTGAGCAATGGTGATGTTGCATCTGGAGACATCTGGTGCATGGACGGCACCACTGTCGAACACTCCCAAGAACAGAAAGAGCGCTTCCTTCATTCATTGTTATGGATGAAAGAAGAACATGGCGGCATCCAGCGCAGGAGCCAAGTCCGTAATGCATCCCGAGACATCGCATCAATTATTAGGATATTCTACATACAACAATTGTCATGACATTACAAGGAATGTGAACCTCTGCTCACTCATATCAATCAAACCACAAGGACAGCTGCCTGCCAGGCTGTGTTCCCTGGTCAATCAACCAGCAGTGGGCAAACTGCACGTTTAATACGAAATGGTAAGAAGACGATTTAGAGAGGATAATCAATGTGCAGGTTACAGAATACAGGTCTAATTTGGTTTTCTGATGGATGGAACCATGAGAGACGTTGGTCCTCTATCCTGAGGGTACATCCAAATCTGGTGCCATTCTTGGTTTTGCCAGTTAGTACACCAGGGACATAGACCATGAAGGGCATGAAAAAAGAAAAAGACTGAAGAGTTCTCCTTGGACTCTAAAAATGGAAGAAAGCAACTGTGAGACTGAGGAAGGTCCCACCCAACATTGAATTGACCACTTGCATGTTTCGCAGAACATTTCAGAGCTGGGGGTTCTCAGTCTGTACCCAACCCTCTGTCCCCGGCACTTTACCCAGGATCTAGAAATATAGGAAGCACTGATAAAACGGAGAATTGGCCTTTGCAATTCTCCATCAATTCCCCACTTCGTAAAGTCTAAAAGCCGCAAGGAATAACCACCCACGAGTGTGAGAGACCACCAACATGTCACTGGGAATCCTAGGAGAAACAAAACCATACCATGCGTCTTTCTGGGGAAGAGAGAAGCCCACAACAACCATCTCAAAAGGTCCACCAGCCTGGCGCTATACCATGCGTCTTCCTGGGGAAGAGAAGAGCCCACAACAACACCATCTCAAAAAGGTCCCCTAGCCTGGCGCAATACCATGCGTCTTCCTGGGGTAGAGAAGCCCACAACAGCCATCTCAAAAGGTCCACCAGCCTGGCGCAATACCATGCGTCTTCCTGGGGAAGAGAAGAGCCCACAACAACACCATCTCAAAAAGGTCCCCTAGCCTGGCGCAATACCATGAGTCTTCCTGGGGAAGAGAGAAGCCCACAACAGCCATCTCAAAAGGTACAACAGCCATCTCAAAAGGTCCACCAGCCTGGCGCAATACCATGCGTCTTCCTGGGGAAGAGAAGAGCCCACAACAACACCATCTCAAAAAGGTCCCCTAGCCTGGCGCAATACCATGAGTCTTCCTGGGGAAGAGAGAAGCCCACAACAGCCATCTCAAAAGGTCCACCAGCCTGGCTCGTGCAGGTTTAAATTTAAATATAATAAAAAGGAGAAAAGGACAAATCATGTTTAATGAGTACAAATAGGGTCTGCCCCGACTCCCTAATAAGGCGCTTTACATTAAATTAGGGATCGCGTTCGCCTGTTCCGATGACGCGTCTATTCCCACCTTGTCGTCGAGGTATTGAGCCGCGTCCTGCACGCTTTAATGACGAAGTTTCCAGCTGCGCTTTAGCAGTCTGTCTAAGTCAAGGTCACATTGAATAAATTAGCCCTGTTATAAATATCTGCTGCGCCCACACGGCTTCCCTGGTGGAGCTTAATTAAACTGCAATTAAAACCATAATTCCAATGATTTTCCCTCTCGCACGTTTTCAGCAATCAGGAAACCGCTCGCTGGGCATCAGGAGTTTAGTCTGCGAGCTGCGGAGGCTGCAGATCGAGCAAGGTGGAAGATGACTTCATGCCCGCCCCGACCGTCAGTCTTTCACTAGGATTTCCTTGCAAAAAATGAACAGCCCCGTCATATGGGACTTCATGGAAAGCGCCTTCTCATGCGAAACATCCTTGTTTTGATTGGGCAATCATTTGCAGATAGTTGGCTGAGAGTGAGGAGATTTGCAGCTTGGGCTCCAGCGATTTGTCTGCAGTTTCTATGAATTATGAAGGGGCGGATGGCCGGCTATGGTCCTCTGGTTGTTGCGGCTGTACAACTCTCTTAACCCCGAAACAGCCTTACAAGAAAGGAATGCCATAATTCCCACAATTCCCTGGTGTTCCTTTTGGCTGGCGGAGAATGAACGTTACGATGGCCTTCCAGCTATGGTTGGTCTATGCGGAAGCATGGCTTTGATAGTCCACACAAGGACCACAAAGGGAGGCTTGGTGGGCGCTCAGAACGTGTGGTACAGGCATTAACTACAAGTGAAATGGGTTTTTATGTACCACGGGTCCTATTTTGGTGGTATGAGGGAGCCGTTAAATGGTGAATTTCAGCGCGGTCAGTTAACCATTAGCAAACAGTAAAAGAAGGTCTAGGCACTCCACTCAACCGTCAGAAAGCACAGCTTGAGGCTGGCTGTCCACAGTGTCCGTAGTCGGACGACCGACTTGTTCATCCGCCTACGGACAACGCAGTCGGCGAACAGAGAGAAAAAAAAAAGCATCAACCGAAGGGGGGGGGCAGTCCTTGGTTCTGAAATAGGTTTCAGCACCAAGGACAGCACTGCAGAACGCAGCCAGCCTGAAGAAAAAAAAACCACGCGGAGGTCGGCAAGGGAAAAAAAAAGCCTTGTTTTTTTTTGTTGTTTCTTGTTTGTTCGTTTGTTTGTTTGTTTTTTTGGCCGTCCAATACGGACCCAGTGGACGGCAAGCCTTATTGGCCATAGCACGGCCTTTCTCAAGCCCTGACAGATAATAGGGGTTTGCCGCCAACGTTGTTTAGTGCTGCTGCAACCACAAAAAACCTCAGCAATTCCAAACCGGGTGAAAAAAATAAAATAAAAGAACAGCAGGGGAAGCTTCGTTTATGTAAAGTCACATGACATGCTTCAATTTTCCATATCAGGATCACCGACGTTTATGGTGGTTGCAACAACACAAAACAACGGCAGTTAGCGGATAACATCTGTTCTGTGTCATAGATCTGTAAACAATCAAGTTAATGACATCACTCCATCGTATAACCCACATTTTCGTCTTTTACATTGTGACGTATGACTGGTAAAGCCTTCCCAGGAGAGCGCTCCTTCCCGTACATAAGGATTATTTTGTATTCTTTCCCTCGAATTCCGATTGTCTAATTATGTAGAATCTGGCAAATCGTGCTTGTGTATTTCATATGTTGGCCACATTTCTGCGACACACAACATCTACATCCCAACGGTGACGCATGTGACATCAGTTCAGTAATAAAGGCCATGCGATTCCCCTCCTGCAGTACATTAATTTAACATGCTGCAGGGAAGCACTTTGAAGTGCCGCACGTTACGTAGAATTTATGTGTGTCCTGGAAAATATGGAGGATCTAACAATAACGTCCGAGAAGCTGTCATCACTGATGTGAGCACCAGCTGTAGGTTTTACCCCATTGCTACATGTACAAAATGGTCAGTGAAGCCCATCGATCCAGGTCTGAGGAATACAACATGCCAGAAAGCCGGGCTGGTCAAAAACAAAGACCACCGGCTGTTGTAGATGTTGAGGTCAGAGATGCTCGGCCAGGGACTCTGGACTAAAGGTCAACTTAACTTCAATTGACGTCAATTTCTACTTGTTGGACGTATTTGAAGACCAGTCTTTGACTTGTGATAATATTGGTGACAGGATGTGGTGCGTTCCCCATAAGAGGTCACCATTAAAAAGGTACAAAAGATTGCGTTAGAAGACAGATCACAAACTGAAAATGCAAACAATAGAGAGAGAAGAAGCCTACCTCCGATACAAAAAGGGTGCGTGGGTCAATGATATCCAAGAAGTGACGAAACCTGCCGTAGAACGTGCTCTGAAAAAAGAATAAAATGTAATTAGTGCTCGATAGATTCCCCCCCAATTTAACCAAAAACGAGTCACAGGATATGAATTCCCCAAGGTAAGACCAGGACCTCAACATGACAGTCCTCATTTCTTACCATCTCAGTTTTACCGACAATTACAGAATAGGTTACATCATCTACAGGAGGGCCCATCATCTACAGGAGGGCCCATCATCTACAGGAGGGCCCATCATCTACAGGAGGGCCCTATTCCGACCTTGGCATCAACTTAACGAGGTCTGTTGTGAACATAACGAAAAAGACTATGGGCCCTATGTTATAGAGGTCGCGAATATGAGACCGTAAAGCAGGATAATGTGCGTCTGCCGATTTTCCTTACCGTCTCCATTTAAACCAACTTATTCTGAGATATGCAATTTATTAGTGCCTACCCCTGGAACCCCTGTGCCTACCCCTATGCCAGAGGCACGCCACAGCGAGTATCGGATCGTGGAGTCCATAGGACACTTAGAGAGCCTTACGTGTCCCAGCCGCAAACTCTCCCTCACCGCAAATGAATGACGGAGGGAGACTAGGAACTATTTGCTTCCAGTCTCACTCTGCTCTTGACACGAGGAACGGCGGATCACGCCACCCTTTTCACCGCATGAGGAGAGGCTGTATGGGATCTAATGGGGGGGGGGGGTTCGGACTGCGTGTTAAGTGATTTTGTAAATGCAAGAATCCCTCAACACCAGCCTCGAGGAGACATTATTTCACAGTGGAATAACGTCTCCCGCATGGAAGCGCAAGCTACATTGAAACGGTCTGCTCTTCCACATGGGAGGTGAAAATTAACGTCTCCCATAATAAGTATAGAAGACGCTAAAGTACGGGAACCTCGAGTAGGGAAACAGCCGCATCCAAGCCGCAAGCTAAGCTCGACCAGAATGTTTTCAGTCGATAAAATAACTACAATAGTCATTATGTGTTACATTTCCTGTAGTTAGCTTATAGACAAGTATGGGATATAGCCCTATAATGGCTCTGGGAAGTTGATGGTTGGAAAGGGCCCAGAGTTAGTAAGTTTCCAACAGCTCGGCTTGACCTCTCAGCTGCATTTGACACTGTCGACCACCCCCTCTGTCTACAGACGCTCAGCTCTTGGTCTCTGTGACACTGCACCCGTTTGGGTCGACTCCTATCTAACAGGTCCTTCTCTGTGTCATTGGCTGGTAACGCCTACTCTTCATTACTTTATCAGTTGGTGTACCTCAAGGCTCTGCCCTAGGTCCTCTGTTCTTCTCTATACCGCCTCCCT
Source organism: Leptobrachium leishanense (assembly GCA_009667805.1). Lineage (NCBI taxonomy): Eukaryota > Metazoa > Chordata > Amphibia > Anura > Megophryidae > Leptobrachium > Leptobrachium leishanense. The sequence continues at coordinate 548,544,258 of CM019063.1, forward strand.
GGGCAAAATCATTAATAGCTTTGGCTTTAAATTACCACCTCTACGCTGATGATACTCAGATCTACCTCTCTACCCCTGATCTCGCTCTTCCTGTCCTTTCCAAAGTCAGCGACTGTTTATCTGGCATCTCCTCCTGGATGGCCTCTCACCACCTAAAGATTAACATGTCCAAAACTGAGCTTCTAATTCCTCCCTCTAATGCCTCCCCACCTCCTGACATCTCCATCACGGTTGATGGTATCATTATCTTCCCATCAAACCAGGTTTGCTGTCTTGGAGTTACACTTGACTCTGCTCTTTCCTTCATCCCCCACATCAAGTCTCTTTCCTCCTCCTGCCGCTACCAACTATGTAATATTTCCAGAATTCGGCCATTTCTTACCGCTGTCACCACAAAACAACTCATACACGCCTTGGTAATCTCCCGATTTGACGATTGTAATAATCTTCTTGCTCGTCTTCCTCTCTCCCCCCCCTACAATCCATCCTGAACGCCTCTGCCAGGCCCCTCCACCTCACCTGCCGCTCCCCTCTGCGAGTCCCTTCACTGGCTCCCCATCCACTGCACAATTAAGTTCAAAATCCTTATCCTTACCTACAAAACCCTCACTAACTCAGCTCCCCACCACCTGTCCTCACTAATCACCAAATACACCCCAGCCCGCTCCCTAAGGTCAAACAGTGACCTGCGCCTAGCTTCTCCCCGCATCACCTCTTCCCATGATAGACTGCAGGATTTCTCACGTGCAGCCCCCACTCTCTGGAACGCTCTCCCTCGTACTGTCAGACTTTCCCCTAACTTCTCTTCCTTCAACACTCCCTTAAGACATTCATATTTAGGGAAGCCGACCGCCCGACTCATTGACGCAACCCGTCCATCACTCGCACCTTGCAGTCCTCTCCTCCTGTTTCCATTCCCAACCCTTCTAGATCGTGAGTTCCTACGGGAATAGGGCCCTTGTTTCCTCCTGTACTGGTTTGTCAAATGTTGTTCAATGTATTGTAACCCTGTCTATACTGTGCTTATTGTACAGCGCTGCGGAATATGCTGGCGCTTTATAAATAAAGAATAATAATAATAATAATAATCAGTTTACAGAGTTGAAATAGGGTCCCTGATTTCAAGGATCGAGATCCGATCTCCAGATTTTTTATACAGATCGGCTTCATGAATCCGATCAGAGTCGCGAGTCGCTACCCTTTCATTCTGCAGGTACTTTGGAGGTGCTCGTGGAGACCCAGGGACTCTGGCGATACAGCAAGTGATACACGAAGGCCGTGTCCACTCCTTCACAGCTAGCACTAGGATTGGCTGCTATGGAAGTGGGAGAGTCCTGAATTGGATCAAGACTCGTATTGGCCGAACACGATTCTTGAAAGACACTGAATGTGGAAACAAAAAGGCTGCTTGAGACATCACTAAACCGTACATTTCATCAAAATTTCACGTGAATCACATCATGGGTCCTACGAAATTCAAAACAAAGTGATCATAATTTTCGGACAAAAAATAAAAAAAAACTAACAAAAGGAAAAGGTTTTGTTTGTTGCTTGTGCGCACCTTTATTCATTAAATTAAATTTCTTTACTAAATGTGGTTTGTTGATGAATAAAACTAGGTAGGATCTGTCGCTGTTGGGTGCCTTTCAGAGAAAACACCAAGTAGAAACAGGTTGACATACTACATATGACTAAAAACACCTTCTGCAGAGAGGGTTGAAACGGCCAAGCTGCAAAAAGGGGGTTAAAAGCGAAAATCAACCCTATTTTTATCTCCGTAATCATTTTATTGCCCTTTTGCATCACACGTTTATCTGGATTTTGTTTATTATACTATTTCGTAATTGCTTTCCAGCCTCCCACTCCACCAGTAACACGCGTAGGTATTAAAACGCAAAGATCACGCGTTCCATATGGTTTGAGGTCACCTCGCCGCAGGTAATACTGCACGCACTTTATATTAAAAGAAAAGCCATTAACAGGTGTTCTCGTTTCAGAACTTAACATGGACTAATATGGAATCCAATTACTGCAACTAACGATTATTCTTATAAACGATTAGTTGGCCAATTAAATCGGATAAAAAAAAAAAATTGTTTACTTAAAAAGAACATTATGTAAAAAAATAAGCAATTTACATAGTGTACGTAACTTTCGTATGTACATACACAAATTGCGTATCTTGTGTGCTTTTCACAAAAGGTATGCAAGCGCTTGGTCAGAGCTATGGGTTGATGCTGCAAGCGCTTGGTCAGAGGGATGGATTGATGCTGCGAGCGCTTGGTCAGAGGGATGGATTGATGCTGCGAGCGCTTGGTCAGAGGGATGATTGATGCTGCGAGCGCTTGGTCAGAGGGATGGGTTGATGCTGCGAGCGCTTGGTCAGAGGGATGGGTTGATGCTGCAAGCGCTTGGTCAGAGGGATGGGTTGATGCTGCGAGCGCTTGGTCAGAGGGATGGGTTGATGCTGCGAGCGCTTGGTCAGAGGGATGGTTGATGCTGCGAGCGCTTGGTCAGAGGGATGGGTTGATGCTGCGAGCGCTTGGTCAGAGGGAAGGGTTGATGCTGCGAGCGCTTGGTCAGAGGGATGGGTTGATGCTGCGAGCGCTTGGTCAGAGGGATGGGTTGATGCTGCGAGCGCTTGGTCAGAGGGATGGGTTGATGCTGCGAGCGCTTGGTCAGAGGGATGGGTTGATGCTGCGAGCGCTTGGTCAGAGGGATGGGTTGATGCTGCGAGCGCTTGGTCAGAGGGATGGGTTGATGCTGCGAGCGCTTGGTCAGAGGGATGGGTTGATGCTGCGAGCGCTTGGTCAGAGGGATGGGTTGATGCTGCGTGCGCTTGGTCAGAGGGATGGGTTGATGCTGCGAGCGCTTGGTCTGAGGGATGGGTTGATGCGGCGAGTGCTTGGTCAGAGGGATGGGTTGATGCTGCGAGTGCTTGGTCAGAGGGATGGGTTGATGCTGCGAGCGCTTGGTCAGAGGGATGGGTTGATGCTGCGAGTGCTTGGTCAGAGGGATGGGTTGATGCTGCGAATGCTTGGTCAGAGGGATTGATGCTGCATGCGCAGCTTAAGCCCATGTTTGCTTTCTCAAATGAACGCGGCTACAACCACTTGGATAGAGATGATGGTGTCCGCATGAAATCTGGGTTAATTAGCTAAAGTGGTCAGGGTGCGTGGAGTGTCCCTTTTTAATAATTTCATGAACAAACTGAGTGGGAGGAGGGACTGGAGGTGGAAGGGAGTGACTTTACCTGAGTGTGACAGGGAGTGGGTATGGACAAAAGACCGGATCTGAGTGTGGGAGTAATGTTGGGGAAGGGGACCAGACCAAAGGGAGGGAATGGCAGTTCCTGATCAGAGGGTGCGGCAGGGAGGATGGGGTGGTGGCACAGAACTCCAGCTTCAAGGATAAAAACACAGACATACAATTCCTTCACCCAGTGACAGTATCCCATGGTTTGTGTTATAGTTCTGCTACTGCTAGAAACTAAATAAAAACAAGCTGGTTGTGTCTGACATCTCCCAGAACTAAATCATACCTAGTAAAGCAGCGGCGCGTCTTATCCAATCAGCTCCGAAGCTGAGGTTATTTACGTTTAATGCCGTCTGACTCTAAACAGCGTTTGCTGCACACAGGAGGATCAATCAACATCCGATTAGTTGACAACTATTTTCATAGTCAATTAGTTGTTTCAGCCCTATTTGTCATTTTTAGCTATAAATAGCTCTTGTATGACAGATATATTAAAAAGGAACACTATGCACACCCTGACCACTTTAGCTTATTATAGTGGTCAGGTTGCATGGAGTGCTCCCCTTCCTCCATTCCTGCTTTGTAGATATTGCTATGTGAAGCAGAGGAGTTTTGTTCGCCAACACAGCTGTCACCAGGCAGACGGAATTTGAATTTCCTGCCTGTCGGTCATCATATTGGCCACTGATGAGGTCAATACGCTTTGCTTGCTGACATCATACGCTCTTTGAATGCTCATAGCAGACCGGGTTCAGGGAGGTGGCAGCCTATGGATCGGTTCTGCACATACGTGCACAGCACCATGTTATGTGTTGACTGACTGGGGTGGTGGAATATTCAAGTGGGGAGGACTCTCATCTCACATGATGTTCATTAATTCGGATGGGCATCGTTTAGCTGGTAAAACCTGCTGGAGCATTGCTAGTAAGCTTTTGAGGACCTTATGGCCAAAGTCTACGACTCTTCTGGGGTTGCAGGGAGTTGCATGTCCTCTTATGCTGGTTCCATTGGCCTCCACAACCATCACATCTCAGGCCAATGGAGCATCTTTGTGATGTGGTTGAAGAGGAGATTTCAACACAACTGCGCAGCCAATAAATCTGAAACTACTGAGAGATATTCTATGTCAACATGGACGACAACCTCTAAAGAGCGTTCCTAGGTGAAAGCAACGAAGAATCCATCCAATACAGCTTGGTGACATGTGCACCATATTAATACAGTACAAGTAATAAATGTTCGATAAGATCTGTAGGATAATACATGAGATTACTAGGTCCCGGCCAGTTCGTGCCCAATGAATGGTATCTCCATGGAAAACACTACTGGAACCATCAAGAAAAAAATGGCATAAGCTTCAATGCAGGACCTATTAACTTGCACAATTCATGGATGAAAACAAGCAGCACACAATTATGCTTTGTTATCCTGCTTCACCTAATCCCTTGTCCAAGTTGTCCCCAGTAAATAAAAGGTGAGCTGCATCTTCATACAAGACGTAAAGGCAATACAGCTTTCCATGAGATCTAAAATCCAAAAACAAGCAATAAGTGCAAAAAATTACCAAGGACAGAACCCACTTTCCCACTTACACGATTATGGCCAAAAAGGAGCACAACGACTTAATGATAAAATATGCATAGACCATATAATAAGAAACAACAGATACATCTTCATGTTCCATATTCTGCCAATTAGTAACTGGCTTCAAACTCTAACCTAGACACACAAGTGTAAAAATAGGTGTGTATGGACGACGTGGACAGAAAGAGCAAAACATAAAAAGTGTCGAGCTGCGACTTTATGAGCCAATTAAATCCTGCCGGATTCTGCCAGCTATCAAGAGACGTAACAGGAACAGGCAAAGCGCACGAATATATTAAAATCTCCGCTGACAAATATAATCTCACCGAGCGCAAGGAATCCCGCGGAGAAACAAACACAGAACTTGGACGAATTTGGCCACGCTCAGATTTTTGTTGGGGAGCATTAAAAGGCCACTTTATCAGACCAGCTCATCTTTTTAAAATACATTTTTATTTGAGGAGTGAACCCCCCCCCCCCCCCAGCACCCCCGTTATGGTGAAATCTCAGTGTGAAGTGGAGGAGTTTCCTCTAACCCATTAGTTTATTTGGCTTGCAGCAACATTTTGGATGATGTAACAACCTTTTGAAAGTACTGAGCTTGAGAAAGGCTGTTGTGCCGGCTGAACTGTTGATGGTAGCCCAATAAACTGGTGTTTTAACAGAATTTTGTTGAATGTTCAAGGAGAAAATTTGGATGACCAGGAACCGCATCCAGAAGCACAAAAGCGACAACCACAATGGATTTAGTTCTGAGGACACCGGACACTACGACACCAGCTATACTCTGAGTCGTGAGAGTCTTGATGCTAAACTTAGCTTAAAACTGTCCAAACGCAGTCCGCTTAAGCCCCTACAAGTGATACCTAGGTCTTTATTCATATTAGAACAAAATTAGGCAAAGTTCAAATCCTGGATCTAGTTGGGAAACTGCCACTCAAGAGTCTGCTTGGTTATTGTCAGACCCCTCCTGCCGTGCCCAGGCCCCCATCGTCCCTCGATGTGGGTTCCTCTGCCTGTGTACGCTCCCCGGCCGTCCTCTTGTCCTATGCGCACGTCCTGCCGGCCAAGGCGTTTTTATGCCGCAGGTGGCACGTCGCGCATGTGAGACCATTGTATCTTGTGGCTGTTACCGGTGTATCTCTAAAACCCTTTGACTCGGATTACTATACTATCTACATTTTAGCGGTTCCCTGTTGCCAGGCTTAGCCTGGTTCGGTTCTCCTCATTCCCTTTTCCGTGCCTTTCTGGTGGTATATTGCCGGCCATATTAAGGACTGGCGTTTCCCTTCCTTTTTGCGGTCCCTGCCGTATAAGGTTTCACTATTACCATGGCTTATTGGTCCTACGTCTCGTGCAAGCCAGTAACACGCCCAGGAGATATCCTGAACCAGACTTACAGTTATTACCTCTATTCCTGGTCATAAATTGTTTGACCCCCCCCAAAAAGTGTCAGTCGGCCATCAGCATCAGGCATGGCAGACTCTCCACATGGCGTGCTTGAGTGCAGCCGGTCCGACCACCCAGGGCGACGTGGAGGCTGGCCCCCAAGGGAGTTTGGATGCCAGAGGCTTCAAAATTCAACCAGGCCGCAGACTAGGCGAGCTTGGCTGGCTCCGCCAATATGGCAGCCAGCCTGTGCTGCACGCTGGTGATGTCACCAGCGTCCTGGTCAATGAGGGAAGCCCACTGGGTATAAAAACCCAGTCAGTTCAATTGGAAATTGCTCCAGCATTGAAGCAGTTCCCTACGTATTCTCCTTACCCACTCCTGTGCCTACCTTCCGGTGTTTAGTCCCAATACATATTATGACCTTGAACACCCTAGTTGCCACTTGCCCTCGACTAAGTTTATTTTCTATCGCCCCTGGATACCTCATTTGTTTCTCTAGATGTCTCCAGCTCTTGTGCACCTGAACTCTTCTCTCCCTAACCTGGGTAAAAACTGACACATCGCTTTTCATGGGTTACATTTACCAACTAGGGGCTCTATCGGCTGCCCTTCGCTAAGCACGGGTGGCAAAATGGTAAAAATTAGCTTGCCCTTTGCGTTCCAGTTTCCCAGCAGATCGCGTGGCAGGTGCCGAGTCCTGCAGCCTGTCCCTCAGCGATCGCTAAGCTTGCAGATGCTGGGGGCAGTGCTACAGCGCCATCCCCAGCATCCCCTCCGTGGCATCCACAGGACTCCATGGAGGATCATGCTGCCGGGTCACATGACCGGCAGAATCTTCTGCTGGTTGGCGGATTGATTGTGGGAGGAGACAGGGGACTTTCTTCCCCCAGTCTCCCTCTGCTCCCGGCGGCCAGAAGCAGCAGGTCGGGCCAACGTTCTCACCACGAGAAGAGGTGAACATTTGATTTTTGGGGGGGGGGGGTTTGAGCTGCAGGTAACAGATTCTGCAGCAGAGCAATCCGTTACCTGCACCTCTGAGCTGGTGGGAACTTTTTCGTTAACGCCAGCTCTTATTAACTAGCGTTAGGACCAAGTGATCCTATGCATGATTAAGGCCCTTGGTGGCCGAAACGTTGCTTTTTTTGTCTGCTGACATTCAATAAATTATTTCTGTGGGAACTGCATCCGTGTGGCGTGCTGTATTCATTTTTCCGGCCTATTCAAAAGAAAGGTGAACCGCAGGAGAATGACTGGAGAAGTGAAAATTCTAGGTCAAACAATTCTCCCATTTATTTCACTTTCCAGATCAGCTATTTGGTCTAGATTATTATTATTATTCTTTATTTATAAAGCGCCAGCATATTCCGCAGCGCTGTACAATAGGCACAGTATAGACAGGGTTACAATACATTGAACAACATTTGACAAACAGTACAGGAGGAGATGAGGGCCCTATTCCCGTAGGAACTCACAATCTAGGAGGGTTGGGGTTGGAAACAGGAGGAAAGGACTGTAAGGTGAGAGTAATTGATGGTTGTGTCAGTGAGTTGGGTGGTAGGCTTCCCTAAATAGGAATGTTTTAAGGGAGCGTTTGAAGGAAGAGAAGTTAGGGGAAAGTCTGACAGTACGAGGGAGATTGTTCCAGAGAGTGGGGGCTGCGCGTGAGAAATCCTGCAGTCTATCATGGGAAGAGGTGATGCGGGGAGAAGCTAGGCGCAGGTCACTGTTTGACCTTTAGGGAGCGGGCTGGGGTGTATTTGGTGATTAGTGAGGACAGGTAGTGGGGAGCTGAGTTAGTGAGGGTTTTGTAGGTAAGGATAAGGATTTTGAACTTAATTCTGCAGTGGATGGGGAGCCAGTGAAGGGACTCGCAGAGGGGAGCGGCAGAGACAGAGCGGCGGGTGAGGTGAATTAGCCTGGCGGAGGCGTTCAGGATGGATTGTAGGGGGGAGAGGCGGGACAGAGGGAGGCCATATAAGAGATTATTGCAATAGTCGAGTCGGGAGATTACCAGGGCGTGTATGAGTTGTTTTGTGGTGACAGCGGTAAGAAATGGCCGAATTCTGGAAATATTACGCAGTTGGTATCGGCAGGAGGAGGAAAGAGACTTGATTTGGGGGATGAAGGAAAGAGCAGAGTCAAGTGTAACTCCAAGACAGCGAACTTGGTTTGATGGGGAGATGGTGATACCCTCCACCGTGATAGAGAAGTCAGGAGGTGGGGAGGCATTGGAGGGAGGAATAAGTAGGAGCTCAGTCTTTGACATGTTGATCTTTAGGTGGTGGGAGGCCATCCAGGAGGAGATGCCAGATAAACAGTCACTGACTTTTGAAAGGACAAAAGCGTCACCAGCGTAGAGGTGGTAATTAAAGCCAAAGCTGTTGATGATTTTGCCCAGGGAGGAGGTGTAGATGGAAAAGAGCAGAGGACCAAGGACAGAGCCTTGAGGTACACCAACAGATAGAGGCAATGAAGAGGAGGAGTTACCAGCAAAGGACACACAGAAGGACCTGTTGGATAAATAGGAGTCAACCCAAGCAAGTGCAGTGTCACCGAGACCCAGAGAGTTGAGGGTCTGTAGAAGGAGGGGGTGGTCAACAGTGTCAAAAGCAGCCGAGAGGTCAAGCAGGATGAGAATAGAATAGTGGCCGTGTTTTTTAGCAGTTAGGAGGTCGTTGGTGACTTTGGCGAGGGTAGTTTCAGTTGAGTGTAGGGGACGGAAGCCAGATTGCAGGGGGTCAAGTAGGGAATTGGAGGACAGGAAGAGGGAGAGGCGGTTAAAGACTAGTTTTTCTAAGAGCTTTGATGTAAAGGGAAGCAGGGATACAGGGCGGTAATTGGATGGAGAGTTGGGATCTAGGGATGGTTTCTTTAGTAAAGGGGTAACTAGCGCGTGTTTGAAGGCGGATGGAAAGGAGCCAGTGGAGAGAGATAGGTTGAAGATGTGTGTGAGAGCAGGGGTGAGGGAGGAGGAGAGGGGAGGAATTAGATGTGAGGGAATGGGGTTGAGTGGGCACGTGGTGAGATGTGAGGAGGACAATAAGGAATTGACTTCCTCCTCAGTGGCTGGGAGGAAGCGGCAGAGGGTGACAGAGGGGACCTGTGGGAGTGGAAGTGGCAGATAACTATCTTGTGTTGGGATGTTGCTTCTGATAGTTAGAGTTTTACTGAGGAAGTAGTCTGCCAGGTCTTGAGCGCTGAAGGCAGCTGAGGGGGGAGGTGCAGGTGGGTAGAGGAGGGTGTTGAAGGTGGACTAGAGCCGTTTAGGGTTGGAGGACAGCGTAGATATAAGAGATGAGAAGAAGGATTGTTTGGCCAAGTGGAGGGCAGAGGTGTATGACCGGAGAATAAACTTGAAGTGAACAAAATCAGCTTCAGAGCGGGATTTCCTCCAGGCACGCTCTGCAGTGCGGGAGTATCTTTGCAGGTAGCGAGTCTGGAGGGTGTGCCAGGGCTGAAGCTGGAGGCGTGGGGCCTTACAGAGTCGAAGAGGAGCAAGAGTGTCTAGAGCAGAGATAAGCGTAGTGTTGTAGTGATTAGTGGCAGCATCAGGGCAGGTGAAGGATGAGGTGTGAGGGAGGTGGTGAAGTAGATTGGAGAATTGATGGGGATCCACAGCATGTAGATTTCTGCGAGTGTGTGTGCGGGGTGGGGGAGCAGGGTGTGCGGGGTGGGGGAGCAGGGTGTTTAGGAAGTCCAGATAGGTTGAAAGAGAGAAGGTGGTGGTCAGAGATGGGGAAAGGGCGACAGTTGAACTCAGAAATGGAGCAGAGGTTGGAAAAGACAAGGTCAATAGCGTGACCATCGCGGTGGGTAGGGAGGAGGGAGGAGGGTGTGAGTCCAAGGGAGGACGTGAGTGAAAGAAGTTTGGAGGCAGCAGGGGCGGAAGGATCGTCAATGGGAATGTTGAAGTCCCCGAGAATTAGGCATGGAAGATTAGAAGACAGGAAGTGAGAAAGCCAGGTAGCAAAGTGGTCAAAGAACTGGGAGGTTGGTCCTGGTGGGCGGTAGATGACTGCCACCCTGTAAGGACAGAGGCTTGAACCCCTGTGTGGTGTTGGGTGTATGGAACCCAATAGCAAGCCGAAAGAGGAGACCAGAAGGAATATAACTAATAGAGCTTTACTGAAGGAAACAAAATATAAGTCCAGAACAAACGTAATGCAAGGTTTCTTTGGCAGAAATAAAAGTCCAGAACGGAAAGTCGTAGGGATATGAGGGCAGGGTCCGGTACTGATGTCGTGAAGACAAGCCTGGGAATGGAACGGGCACTGTGATGGCAAGTTTGGAATGGAAGTAAAGCTGGTACCGTGGCAACCGGAACAGAAGCAGGACTGGCACCTTGGAGGCAGGAACGGAAGCAGGACTGGCACCTTGGAAGCAGGAACGGAAGCAGGACTGGCACCTTGGAAGCAGGAACGGAAGCAGGACTGGCACCTTGGAAGCAGGAACGGAAGCAGGACTGGCACCTTGGAAGAAGGGCGAAAGCAGGACAGGCACCTTGGAAGCAGGAACGGAAGTCAGGATGTCCTTAGCGTAGCACGAAGGGAACCACTGGGTAACGTGGTGGAACCACAGTATAACCTGGTTAGTGAGCTGGAGAAAGCGGCAGGTTTAAATAGGGTTCAGGGAATCATACGAACACCGTTCACCTGGGACTCGCAGGTGGAATTGAGATACCTGAGTGCTTGGCAGATTAATTGGTGGTATGCGAGGATCTCCAGTGCAGGTGGAATGCAGTACCTTAACTTGACCAGCAGAGGGCGCCAGAGTACCTGAGTTTTCATGTTCCAGGATGGACGATCGCGCATGCGCGCCCGACCTCCGCTCAGATGGATCGCGGAGACGGCGTGGGACGCATCTTGGATCTCCTCCCTCAAGCTGCAGGCCGGAACCAGGGAGCGACGCGCCACGAGGGACCTCAGGTGAGTCTGCCAGGCGTCCCAACATGGCGGCCGCGGTCCGACCGCGGCGCGGGCATCACAGGACCCCCACCAAGGCGCGACCCCCGGGTGCGCTTGATCGACGGCTTGGACGGATAACGGAGATGAAAGGCACGAACCTTTGCAGGAGCATGGACGCTGGCACTGGGTTCCCAGGATCGTTCTTCAGGACCGTATCCCTTCCAGTGAACCAGGTATTCTAACCTGCCGTAACGGAGTCTCGAATCCAGAATGCGTGATCTCTCGAATTCCTCTTCTCCAGATACGGGCACAGGAACAGGTGGTTTAGCATTCCGATCGGGAAACGGATTCTCATGCCAGGGTTTCAAGAGAGATACATGGAAGACAGGATGAATCCTGTAGGAAGGAGGAAGAGTTAAGCGGGCCGCCACGGAGTTAACCATTTTGAGAACCGGGAACGGGCCAATGTAGCGAGGACCCAGCTTCTTTGAAGGGCAGTCCAAACGGAGATGAGCCGTGGATAGTAACACCTTATCTCCAGGTGCATACACAGGAGCTTCCTTGCGACCACGATCAGCATATTTCTTTTGGTTCTGCTGGGCTAGTCGTAGCTGATGGCGTAGCGTTCGTAGTTGACCGCGTAGGGTTCTCAAGCGGGTTGACACTTCTGGAACTGGAGTGTTGAGCGGCATTTCCGGAAGAGTGCTAGGATGATAACCGTAGTTGGCAAAGAAAGGTGAGAAGCGAGTTGATGAATGTACCTGATTATTGTACGCAAATTCAGCAGTTGGTATGACTTCCAGCCAGTCGTCTTGGAGATGCGTGGTGAAGCAACGAAGATATTGTTCTAGCGTCTGATTTGTCCGCTCCGTCTGGCCATTACTCTGTGGATGAAAGGCTGAAGAGAGACACCTGGCAATTTTTAAGCTACGACACATTTGGGACCAGAAACGGGAAGTAAACTGAGATCCTCTATCAGTAACAATGGAACGAGGAGTACCATGGAGTCGGAACACCTCCTTGATGAACAAGGTGGCTGTTTCAGCCGCTGTGGGTAGGCCTACCGCTGGTATGAAATGGGCCATCTTGGTGCAGCGGTCTACCACCACCAGGATGGTGGTGTAGCGATGTGAAGGGGGAAGATCTACTATAAAGTCCATTGAAATGTCTTTCCACGGATGCAGCGGTGGAGCCAGGGGTTGTAGAAGACCAGCAGGATGGGTGCGGGGTTGTTTGTTGCGTGCACAGACAGAACAAGAGGATACAAAGGCGACGATGTCTTTCTTCACGGATGGCCACCAGAAGTACCGATATACGGCATCTATGGTTTTCTTGATGCCACCATGTCCAGTGGCCGGGATGTCGTGGGAGTGTTGCAATACCTGTAGACGAATCTCAGGAGGGACGTATATTTGTTCGCCATGATAGAAGAGACCATCGTTGGATATGAGCCCCTGGATGTCAGTCGGTGGTTGAAGACTATATTTCTTTATATTGTCTATTAAGGACCCTTGAGAAGCGCAGAAGAAGTCGTTAGGTAGGATGGAGTCGGTTTGTGTGGTGGAAGGAAAGGCGTCTGAGTCGTACTGACGGGAAAGGGCAGCTGCCTTACCATTTCTTACTCCAGGTCTGTAGGTGATATGCAACAGAAAGCGGGCGAAGAATAACGCCCACTGGCTTGTCGAGGTCGCAATCTTTTGGCGGTGCGGAGATATTCCAAATTACGGTGGTCCGTGTAGACGACCACAGGATGTTTTGCCCTTCGAGGAGGTGTCTCCATTCCTCGAGGGCACTCTTGATTGCCAGGAGTTCTTTCTCACCTATACTGTAATTCTTTTCGGCTGGGGTAAGACGTCTGGAATAAAAGGCCACGGGATGCAGAAGGTTCTTGGTTCCGGATTTTCTGGGAGAGTATCGCTCCTAGGGCAATATCAGAGGCGTCGGTTTCCAGGGAATATGGCAGGTTGATGTCTGGCTGTTTCAGGATTGGGGCTTGGGTGAAGCTTTCTTTCAGTTTATTGAATGCCCGCTGAGCTTCTTCAGTCCAACAGAATCTCACATCTTTCTTGGTCAGGGAGGTGATGGGTGCGGTGAGATGAGAGAAGGACCGAATGAAGCGACGATAAAAATTGGCGAATCCCATAAATTGCTGAACCATCTTTTTGTCTCTGGGTGTCGGCCAGTCTAGGATTGCCTTGATTTTGGCTTTATCCATTTCGATATGTCCTGGTGATAAGACATATCCCAGGAATTCTATAGAGGACTTTTCGAAGGTGCTCTTTTCAATTTTACCGTATAACTTATGTTGACGGAGACGAGATAGCACAAGACGGACGTGTTGCGTATGTTCTTGGATGGTTCGAGAGTACACCAGGAGATCGTCGAGGTAGACCACAAGGAAGGTATCCAGAACGTCGCGGAAGATATCGTTGAGAAAATGCTGGAAGGCGGCTGGAGCATTACATAACCCAAACGGCATGACGAGATACTCGAAGTGACCGTATCGGGATCGGAAGGCGGTCTTCCACTCGTCTCCTTCTCTCATGCGGACCAAGTTGTACGCTCCGCGAAGATCAATCTTCGTAAAAATACACGCATCCTTCACCCTATCGAGTAGTTCAGGAATCAATGGGAGCGGGTATCAGTTCCGTACTGTGATTGCGTTTAGTGCCCGTAGTCAACGCAAGGGCGGAGACCGCCGTCTCTTTTCCCAACGAAGAAGATACCTGCTCCAGCAGGAGAGGTGGAGTGTCGGATGAATCCTTTTGCGAGACTGTCTTCGATATAGTCCTTTAGAGACTGTGATTCGGGGACAGACAGGTTAAAGATACGTCCGTGGGGTATGGGTGCTCCTGGAAGGAGGTCAATAGGACAGTCGTACTCTCTGTGTGGAGGAAGTGTATCGACCCCTTTTTTCTCAAATACGTCTTGAAAGTCTGAATATTTAGGTGGCAGTGTGGAAGATGGATAGGTGGAAAAGGCGACTTTCTCGGAGTTGGAGCCGTTCATGCAGTGGACTCGGCAGTGACAGGATGGAAAGGAAACGGTATTGGAAGACCAATCAATATACGGGTTGTGGGTGCGAAGCCAAGGAAGTCCCAGTACTATAGGAAATAGGGGTGAAGGAACGATATCCCACTGAAGACTTTCTTGGTGCTTGGTTCCAATTAGGAGCTTCAAGAGGATGGTTTCATGGGTAACTGGACCGGTGCGTAGGGTACTTCCATCTACCATATGCAGAGGTACGGGTTTCTTTTTAGTTGGGTAGGAACAGCCAAGGAGGTGGCAAGGGATAGATCAAAGAAGCTGTTACTGGCTCCGGAGTCGATGATGGCGTTCAAATCAACGCTTCTATCTCCCCACTGTAAGGTGACAGGAATAGTTAGGTGAGTAGAAGCGGAGCCGACCACACTTTGCAGAGAGGCAATAGTAAGATGGCTCTTACCTCTTTCAGAGGACGTGGTGGTCGTGTAGGGCAGCCACGTAACAGGTGACCTGGTTGGCCGCAGTATAGGCAGAGATTCTGGGTGCGACGTCTATCACGCTCAGAGGACGACAGCGGACCTTTAATAGTGCCAATCTCCATGGGTTCGGGACTTGAAGAGGAGGAGGTCGGTCGTGGAGAAGTCACAGGGGAAGGTTCGTGTCTTCGAGGAGGCGTGAAAGGAGTATTGGAGAGTCTTTCTTGACGTCGTTCTCTGAAGCGCTGGTCCAAGACCAGAGACTGGGTGATCAAGGCCTCCAAGGAAGTAGGTACTCCTATACGAGCCAATTCGTCTTTCAGTTGTTCGGAAAGACCATGACGAAAGTGATCTTTAAGGCCCACATCATTCAGGCCTGTATCGGCTGCCACCGCCCGGAACTCAGAGATGTAGTCCTCCACCGGTCGCCTTCCTTGTTTTAGATGTCGGATGGTGGTTAAAGCAGCAGAAGACCTTAGGGGGTCATCATAGATAGGATTCATAGCCCGGACGAAGGAACCCCAGGAAGTCAATAAGGGGCTTCCTTCACGTAATAACTGGAAGGCCCATTCCTGTGGAGGTCCAGACAGTAAGGAGATGGCTGACCTCACCTTCACAGAGTCTGATCCATAGGTACGTGGGCAAAGTGAAAACATGAGCTCACATGCGGTGATGAACGTACGATACCTTGTGCGATCACCGGCAAATCGTTCAGGCATGTTGACTCTGGGTTCGGGAGCGGGCAGATCCACCTGCTGTATCACAGAGCCAGATGGTGATGGAGGTAATGCAGTACTCTCGGCCCGGCTTCTTTCCTTATGCAATAAGGCTTCTTGGCCGGTTTGTAGTTTCTGTACCACCTTGGTTAGTGCTGATACCTGTTCTGTAAGTACAGCAAGGATTTGGTTCGAGCTTGCGGGTTCCATGTTTTTTGAACCAGGTTATTCTGTAAGGACAGAGGCTTGAACCCCTGTGTGGTGTTGGGTGTATGGAACCCAATAGCAAGCCGAAAGAGGAGACCAGAAGGAATATAACTAATAGAGCTTTACTGAAGGAAACAAAATATAAGTCCAGAACAAACGTAATGCAAGGTTTCTTTGGCAGAAATAAAAGTCCAGAATAAACGTAATGCAAGGTTTCTTTGGCAGAAATAAAAGTCCAGAACGGAAAGTCGTAGGGATATGAGGCAGGGTCCGGTACTGATGTCGTGAAGACAAGCCTGGGAATGGAACGGGCACTGTGATGGCAAGTTTGGAATGGAAGTAAAGCTGGTACCGTGGCAACCGGAACAGAAGCAGGACTTGCACTTTGGAGGCAGGAACGGAAGCAGGACTGGCACCTTGGAAGCAGGAACGGAAGCAGGACTGGCACCTTGGAAGCAGGAACGGAAGCAGGACTGGCACCTTGGAAGCAGGAACGGAAGCAGGACTGGCACCTTGGAAGCAGGAACGGAAGCAGGACTGGCAACTTGGAAGCAGGAACGGAAGCAGGACTGGCACCTTGGAAGCAGGAACGGAAGCAGGACTGGCACCTTGGAAGAAGGGCGAAAGCAGGACAGGCACCTTGGAAGCAGGAACGGAAGTCAGGATGTCCTTAGCGTAGCACGAAGGGAACCACTGGGTAACGTGGTGGAACCACAGTATAACCTGGTTAGTGAGCTGGAGAAAGCGGCAGGTTTAAATAGGGTTCAGGGAATCATACGAACACCGTTCACCTGGGACTCGCAGGTGGAATTGAGATACCTGAGTGCTTGGCAGATTAATTGGTGGTATGCGAGGATCTCCAGTGCAGGTGGAATGCAGTACCTTAACTTGACCAGCAGAGGGCGCCAGAGTACCTGAGTTTTCATGTTCCAGGATGGACGATCGCGCATGCGCGCCCGACCTCCGCTCAGATGGATCGCGGAGACGGCGTGGGACGCATCTTGGATCTCCTCCCTCAAGCTGCAGGCCGGAACCAGGGAGCGACGCGCCACGAGGGACCTCAGGTGAGTCTGCCAGGCGTCCCAACATGGCGGCCGCGGTCCGACCGCGGCGCGGGGCATCACACACCCTGAGGGCCAGAGGAGAGAACAGGCGGATGCAGTGTGTCTCGAAGGAGGAGAAGGAGAGGGATGGGGGTGGAGGGAGATGCTGGTAGGTGCAGGTGGGAGAGAGCAGGATTCCGACCCCGCCACCATTTCTCTCACCCGGTCTGGGGGTATGGCTCAAGTGTAGACCGCCATGTGAGAGAGCAGCAACGGAGGCCGTGTCAGAGGGAGTTAGCCAGGTTTCAGTTAAAGCTAGGAGGTTGAAGGAGTTTGAAAGGAAGAGGTCATGGATGGCTGTGAGTTTGTTGCACACAGAGCGAGCGTTCCAGAGGGCGCAGGAGAAAGAGGACAGGCGCTGAGGGATTATGGGAATGAGGTTGCTGGGTTTGCAGGGAGGTGATTTATGTGCGATGGAGATAGGATGAGAGGGAAGTATTGGATTTTGTTGTGGGGCCAGGGTTAGGGGATATGTCACCTGAATAGAGTAACAGCAGGAGGGTGAGAAAGAGAAGGTGGGAATGGGATTTGTGGGAGTGGGAGTGATTGGCAGCACGAGAGTTAGAGGGAGACCATGTTCTGAGGAAACAAAGGAGCTCATGTGAGGCCATCATGTGGGACGAGAGGAGGGAGGGAGAGATGCAGATAGTGTAGGGGTCGGTGGTAGAGGGGCAGGAGTTCCATTTAAGGAGAAAGGTAGAAGTGAAGAGTAGAAGCGTGAGAGAAAGCATGATATAGACGTGTGTTTACCCAGAGTAAAAAGTGGGCCTTGCAGTTCCTTCCTCCAGTCCCGCAACTCCAGGAAATCAACTCTAAACGTCCACTTTAGGCTAGGGTCAGACTGAGGCAGTGCGAACGCGCGTTCTGGCGCACTTAATCACGGCCGTGCTAGCAGCAGATGCCGGGCAATGACGGCCAATATACGAAGTACGGTCGCACAAAAGTCCGGCTGCGCAACGCAAGTGGAAAATGAACGCATTTTTTCGAGAACGTTAAACCGCTAGTACGGACGTACAGAGTGCGCTGCGTCCGTTAGCGGTGTGTGTGCGTGAATTGGAGACATCAGACGCTGCTAATGTCCGGCCAACATAACGTCCAGATGCAAGAAGTGTTTTATTGATGATCCGTACAAAATCACGGATGAAACTGCGCATAGTATGACCGCTATTGCGTATTCCGTGAAAAAATACGTCCATTCTTCGAACGCACATTTTCACGGACAACGTGAAAAATGCGTTAGTCTGACCCTAGCCTTAGGGATGCCACTTGGGGATGTCACTGGAGCCAAGGCTCAATGGAGCCAGTCTTAGCTGTTATATAGGGCAGACTGCATTCAGGCAGTTAAAAAGGTAATCAAACACCTGATGCTGGATGGGCTGTGTCAATAGGGCAGGAGATTCACATGCTAATTAGCAAAGCAAATGGTGGAGAAAGGAGACAAAAATAAATAAAAAAAAGAGACCAAGGTAACGTTACAATGTGAGTGCCTGCACATACTGGGTGATGGGGGTCCTACCAGCAAAAGTATGCAGGGGATCAGTTGATGTGGGTGTCTGTGGATACTGGGTGATAGAGTCTTACCTGTGGAGAGAGGAGACACAGGAATTAGGGATCATGATGGTGGATGGCATAGGGGATCTTGGATAAAACTCCAGGAAATCAACTCTAAACATCCACTTTGGATGCAACTTGGGGATGTCACTGTTCTCTTCTGACATTCTCCTGAGTTTCACCCTTCTCTGAATAACCCTGATTGTATTCGCCCTGTTAAAACCTGTCAAGTTGAAACAGAATATCCGGGCGTTCGGCTGGAATTTCGGTGCAATTCGGCATTCTGTGAATAGAAGACACGCTAGTTCTCTATGGGCCAGTTTTGGGGCAACCAAATTGTGGTGAATTGCATCGTATTTCACTGTTAATTTTCCTGTATTTGGTGAATTGACACCTTAGTGAATAGACGAATTGACCTGAAATTTCGCCGAACGGTGAAATTCACCATTATGGGCCAATTCAGAGGTTAGTGAATAACCTTTTAATAGTGTTGTAGCGCTGGTTTAAAAACACTGTTGCTGTAGTACTTATTTTTGGCCACCAGAGGGAGACAAGCGCAATGTAAGAGACACTGGACAATGGGACTACGTTTTCCAGCAGGCTTTGCGCCGGGAACCGGAAGTGGGTGGGGAGAAACAGACTTACATCCGCAGCCTAGTGCAGGGGAAACCCAGAGCGCGCCAAGGAGCAAGAGAGCAAGACGCACGTGAGACAGACAACGATCGTGACCAGGCCGGAGCACAGGTGCGGCCTTGCAGAGCTGGAGATCGGTTCACATTACTTGTCAGAGACCTAGCGATCCACCGCTGATAAGTTTATACAGATACAGAGTAGCTGAAGGACCCCGAGTTAGGAGACCGCAGATGACCTAATGGGAGTGCAGGCGGTGAGCTGAGCATCTTGTGGCAGAAACGGACAAGCATGACAAGCGGATCCGGTGGCACAGAGTCCCAGTCAAGCCAAGCGGAGAGACGTCCTGGGTCAAGCAGAGCGCAGAGTATCTGGCGGATGGGTGAGAGGCCTTCCCGGCCACAGTAAAAATAATAAAGCACGCTGCAAGTTTGTCTAAACCTACAGGGCCCCAACGTGACTAGTCGAAGACACCTGTAAATTATACACTGGCCAGTTGAATCTTGTACCCGGGTACCAACACACGCATACACGTACACCTTTTTGGGACACAACCTGTACGGGACTCACATTCCAACAAGGAAAGGGGTTAATATTTATTTTCCTTTTCCGCTACGCGTTTCTCGCATTACGAACACCTGTAAATATATACGTATACCGTGCTGCTTTATATATGCCAGTTTATTTGAGATCAGTAAACTATATAACGTATAAAATCCACAACAGTGGTGGTGTATATTTATTCCCTAGTGCGGGAAGACTGACCCGAGGTTTAAATTCAGCGGCTCCGGTGGGTGTTTCCTGGAGGCCATATCGGACCTGATTCCTGGCTGGAGAGATTATACTGTCGACTGAGCATGGGGAAGAAGTTGAAAACACTTCCACAGCGCAGGTTGGTGGACACCAGACAGGCGGACATTAGAGATTCACTGAATTATAGACGCTCTGCAACAGTTATACCCCCCTCTTCCCTCCTGCCCATGGGGTATGACTCCTCTGAGGAGGAAGACTGCCCCTGGCACAACGGACGGGGGCCCGATTGGCCCGCCGAGACGTCCCGGGACAAGAATCCAATGTCTATGAGTGCTGCTGCACGCAAGAGAGCGCAGAAAAAGAGGAAAAAGGCCTTGGCAGCGGAGTTACCTGAGGCCACAGCTACGGAGCCCTCCGCAGGTGGCTCAGAGGCTGATACGCTACTGTCGGATGCGGAGGACGTGTCACGGCGGACAGACAGCCCGCAACAAGAGGGAGACCTACAACCGCAGCGG
This sequence comes from Leptobrachium leishanense, assembly GCA_009667805.1. NCBI lineage: Eukaryota > Metazoa > Chordata > Amphibia > Anura > Megophryidae > Leptobrachium > Leptobrachium leishanense. The sequence continues at coordinate 548,564,329 of CM019063.1, forward strand.
ATATCGGAAACCCCAGGGGAGACTGGCTCTTTATTGGGTGCAGCAGCGCCTCCAAGCTCTGCCGGGACCCCTGCGGCTGCCCCAGATGACATGCGCCCCACTACGATGCAGGACTATAGAAACTTCATAGCGGAGATCAAATCAATATGGCTGACCAAATTATCTAACGTGCGCTCTGAGGTAAAGGAGGTGCGCTCACAGATGGTGGCGGTTCAGGCTCAGAATGTGGAGTTGGCAGAAGAACAGATGGTATTGTCGGCACAGGTGACTGCTCTCAGGTCTCAGGTGGAGGTTTTGACGCGCTCAGTGGAGGCTCTGGAGTCCCGGCACCGTCGGCGTAATGTACGTGTCCGGGGAGTTCCCGAGTCGGTTACTCCAGCGGACTTACTCTCGTACACTAATAGACTGGCACGCCGGGTTCTGGAGGATCCGCCTGACACCCCGGAGGTGTTTAGCTCGGTCTACCGCATTCGCAAGGCTGCTGGGGCCCCACGGGAAGCCCCGAGAGATGTGATCGCGGTCACAGCAGATGTGGCAGCCAAAACACGGATCATGACAGCGCCGGGGGCGCGAGCTGATGTCCTATTTGATGGAGTAACCCTGAAATTATTTCACGACCTGCCCTTCGCAACGCTGATGGCGCGCCGCAGATACCGCGAGGTGACAACTTTCCTCAGGCATAAAGGGGTCCGGTACCGCTGGGGTCCAGCCGGCTCGTTAGTGGTTACCCATAACAAAATGTCGTATGTAATCTCGGAACCGGCCGAGGCCTGGCCTGTTTTACTGGGGGCGGGTTTTGCGCCGGATGGTGCGCTCGTCTCCCCGGGCTGAAAATTTAGGTGATGGGAATATCTGACTTGTTTGCACAACACCTTTACGAGAAGCCGCCTCTTTTTCAATGCGTTCTTTTTAGTTCATGGTTTTGCATTTTGTGACTCACGTCTCGTTGTTTATCTGATGTCTTTTGCTGCTCGGAATGTTATAGGAAGACCTCCTCTCTTTCTCTGTTGTTTTTAATTTTTATTTCTATATAGTTTGAGGAGCTATTCAGATGGATTTGGGATTGTGTTGTGAGCCCCCTTGATCACACCCCCCCCCTCCCTCATTGCCTGTATAGCTATTTGGGATTTTGGAAATGTTTTATGTTCCCCTTTTCCCCTTTTTTTTTAGGTTTCAGGCCTTTTCTCCCCCCCCCCTTATGATGGCATTGCCTTTGGCGCCTGCAGATGTCTCAATACGCTTCTTTATTTATTTATTTTTTATTTCTTATCTATATAATGTTTTACGACAGTTGATATCACAGCCCTGTGTGGCTGCTTTCTTGTTGGTCGACATGTGGCCCTATTTGAAATTTCGAAATAAAGAATTTAAAAAAAAAAAATTCAGCGGCTCCTCCGGGAGTGAGCGCTACAGTGTTTTATTAGCAACTGGAGAAGAGAAGGTGTAATCTCTCCTGCCTTCTGAATCCAAAAGAAAGCCGATAACGTACTTGTTCCAACTAGGTGCATTTAGGGTTTGCCATGATGAATGGCGGCTGCTCCCCGAATTCATTTTATTCAGTTTGCCGTTTTACAAATTGGAAATTACAGCGGCATAAATAACAGCGCGGGCTGGTCCTTAGAGCGACACGGAAAATATTAGCATCAAATCTCCGAGGCCCAGCGCCGTCCAGCATCTTCCCACTTACTGAAACCTACGAGACAAAAAGGAGGAAATTGCTTCTGCAAGAACCTCGGGGACTCCAGAGAGGGAGGCGAACCGGGAAAAAAAAAAAAAAATGACAGGACTGCAGCGGCCGTTCAAGGGCAGCAGAAAGAGAAAGCAATAAGCCATTCTCAAGGCCTTAAGATGTGCGAGAGTGGCTCAGACTGGGAGGTTTCTACTTTAAAAGGGACATAAATACTTTTAAAAATATTCAGCTAACCTAGAAATTCTGAGCAGTAACAATTAAGAATATACTGTTAAAAGTCACAGATCTAGCCTTATGTTTCTTGTATGATTCCAAGAAGTGTGCGTTCTAGTGCAGACTGGAGGCGGCCATTGCTCGATTCTCACTTTTCTGCTCAGTGACCCAGACTTGAGTGCTAGCAGGGTTCTGATTGGGTGAAAACACAACCAGCCTGTTGATGCCCATGTGATGATACGATTGGCTGGTTTCATCAAGTGCTGTCATCAACCAATGGGAAGATTACTCTCAAAGACCATGCACAACGACAAACAGCTGCAAACATACAGAGTCAGACATTGAGGCCAGGAGACCGAGACAGCGAGAAAGAGCGAGGCAGAGAATTATCTATACTGCCTACTGGAAACCCTGCATAATCTGCCTCCGGCACACGCACACCACAGTGTCATAGGTGTACACTACATGTATGCAAAGATTCACCCCCCCACCCCAAAGCTGGGGCCACTTGGAGGCACTAAGTGCATCCATTGTGACCTCCCCTCCCTGTGTCCATTGTAGTGTTTCGATAGGTCGGCTGGGAGGACCACAAGATGTAACGCGAGTACATATAATCACACGTTACAATGGGTGTAGATTTTACCTTCCCGACTAACCACTACGAAGGACGTGTCTACAAAGTGCAAACCTCCATAGGATGCTCGAGCTTTCCTAGAGCCGTACGCACAGGGAGGTGGCCACACAGGTGTCTGTGCGGAAAGAGAAAGCCCGTTCTAACGGACATTCCTTCTGCGTCCGTATGGCCCCAGCCTAAAAGCTTTCACCTCCTTCCGTGTGGTCCGCCATGCTCTGGTGTCTGTCCGCTTCCCTGTGATGGCTTCCATGCTACATGCTGGCTGTGCGATACCAGCATATGTTGGGTTAGCAGAGCTGGAACCATGTGAAGGAAGTGGAGGACCAGCTTCTGGTACCACCTGCCTTTCCATGCTGCTGTGCGTCCCGGCAGGTGTCCCAGACTGCTTAGGGATGCGCCACCACTCCCACCAGGGCCTGGGAAACTCAAAATTTGGACTCCGTACAATACTCGAGCTTCGTGCTCAGGTTGCCGAAAGCATGAGATGGATGGGAGCTTGTGTACAGTACTCGAGCTTCACGCTCAGGTTGCAGCTTGTGTACAGTGCAATTGTCCAGAGATGGACATACGCGTCTTCCTGTGAGGATTCCAGGTGAACGGGTGGCTTATACATATTCCTGAAGGATGACACATGGTTGTGGTTTCTGTATTTCTTGTGCAGAGCAGGCGTGCCTGGTATTTTTGGTCTTGGGATCAGACCGGTATGCACCTGGTACCGGTTTCCTCAGTACTAGCACAAAGCAGAGACCCAACTCACAGGACGAGCTACATATACCTACATGTACACGAGATGAAGGGGTTATTGTATGGAGGAAGCCTCTAGCCCTCCACGGAGCAGCCTCCCCGCGGCACGTCGAGTTACGAGTCGACGTGTAGGTGGGAATATGGCGGTTTTAATATTCCTTATATTTTTATGCCCTAGGTTGATTATTTCAACAACACAGATGCACTGTAAATGATTAAGAAAATGCAACATATTTCAATCTCTTAATCATAGGACTACAGATGAACGCCGGCAGCCAGCTGCCAAAACCTTATTACGGCGTTAACTCTTCCTGTGACAAAGAAGTGAAATGTACGGAGGGTGGTATGGATATATAATATACACAAGTATTAGGACTCCTTAAATGATTGAATTCAGGTGTTTCAATCAGCCCCATTACCACAGGTGCAGAAAAATCGAGCTCCTAGCCATGCAGTCTGCGTTTACACGCATGTTCTGGGTGGTTCTACAGAGGTCCTTTCTATGCCAGCATGACCGGGCACCAAACAGCAGCAGCTTGTAGAGATGGACTTTCCTATAGATGGAAACCATGACATTGGCCTTTGAAATTTTGCGAGAACAATTACAATCCATACTTGTATCGATGACAAGAGGCTGGTCACCAGTGATACATTCAACACTTCACGACATGGGACAGATGAGGCACCTTCATTGACATGGACCCCAAACCTCCAACCAGTTCCCATTTCTTTGCTGAAAATTCCCATCATCGTCCATCCACCTCCAACTGGCTTTAGGATCATCCTACAGGATTTATTATTATAGGATATTTTTTAGTATCAAAATCGTAGGTTCACGTAGTACCGGCTATGTGGAGTAGAGGTAACATCACTGCTCTATGACCATGGAGACACAGGCTCGAATCCCAGCCAGAGCACCTCTCCAGTAAGTGTCCTTGGGACAGGACTCATAATTGGTACATACTCACCACCCAGGACATACTTGAAAAAGAGAGAAATCTCAATGTATCCTTCCTGGTAAAATGCTTTCCCTAATAATAAGACGTAAGGAGTTTTTGCAGTAAATTATGAAAGTTCATATGTTTAGCATTAATTTTTCTGAAATGTTACATTACAAGGTAGAACAAGGTCCTGCTTTGTCAGCTCAAGCTCTGTATGAAGAAAAAAAATAAAAAAAATAAATAATAATTTAAAAAAAAAGGAGGAAAAAAGGTGATGCAAGTCCCTGTCAGTTTGCGGCACATGTCGTCAGGGTGCAGCTCGCTTCCTCAATCTGATTTTTTCCCCATGAACCCAGTCAGCCTATATGAACGATTAGAGGTACAATCCATACGGTCGTCAAGCTTTTGCTAATGGTTACAATATATTATTATAATATCGTGGAATCCCAACCAGGTATTGGCCTCTTATTGGCAGCATACTTGGTCATGGAGATATTTCTTTGCGACATTCAGGCTGGCCGTCCACTGGCACCATAGTCGGGCAACCGACTGCGGACAACGCCATCGCCCGATCAGGGTCGGCCACTGGAAGCGTCTGTAGACGACCCAGATCGGCCAATGGACAGACCGGCACATCCAAAAAAAAAAAAAAAAAAAAAAACACGCTGTGGGGAGAAAAAAAAAACAAAACAACGGTGTCTGGTGTATGATCCAAGTCATGTTGTATCAGGAGGGTTATATTGTATGTTTGATCCGAGTCATGTTGTATCAGGAGGGTTATATTGTATGTTTGATCCGAGTCATGTTGTATCAGGAGGGTTATATTGTATGTTTGATCCAAGTCACGTTGTATCAGGAGGGTTACAGCGTATGTTTGATCCGAGTCATTTTGTATCAGGAGGGTTATATTGTATGTTTGATCCGAGTCATGTTGTATCAGGAGGTTATATTGTATGTTTGATCCGAGTCATGTTGTATCAGGAGGTTACATTGTATGTTGATCCGAGTCACGTTGTATCAGGAGGGTACATTGTATGTTTGATCCGAGTCATGTTGTATCAGGAGGGTTACATTGTATGTTTGATCCAAGTCACGTTGTATCAGGAGGGTTACATTGTATGTTTGATCCGAGTCATGTTGTATCAGGAGGGTTACATTGTATGTTTGATCCGAGTCATGTTGTATCAGGAGGGTTATATTGTATGTTTGATCCGAGTCATGTTGTATCAGGAGGGTTATATTGTATGTTTGATCCAAGTCACGTTGTATCAGGAGGGTTACATTGTATGTTTGATCCGAGTCACGTTGTATCAGGAGGGTTACATTGTATGTTTGATCCAAGTCACGTTGTATCAGGAGGGTTACATTGTATGTTTGATCCGAGTCATGTTGTATCAGGAGGGTTACATTGTATGTTTGATCCGAGTCATGTTGTATCAGGAGGGTTACATTGTATGTTTGATCCGAGTCATGTTGTATCAGGAGGGTTACATTGTATGTTTGATCCGAGTCATGTTGTATCAGGAGGGTTACATTGTATGTTTGATCCGAGTCATGTTGTATCAGGAGGGTTACATTGTATGTTTGATCCGAGTCACGTTGTATCAGGAGGGTAACATTGTATGTTTGATCTGAGTCATGTTGTATCAGGAGGGTTACATTGGATATTTCCTACCCCAAGTCATATTGACTTTCTGGAGGTTACGTAGTATATTTGTCACCCCTAATCACATTGTAACTAGTGAAGGTTACATTGTAACTCAGAAGGGTTATATTGTATTGTCCGCAGGGGTATCGCCTTCTGTAGCATATCCTTATTTTTCACAGGAAAATCTGAATACAAATCTATGGGTTGGATTGTTTTTCTCCTGTATGTAAATCACACTCGATCCTTAGGAAAAAGAAGTAATGATCTCCTGGTTTTCTGCCCCAGTGTCCTGCCAACATCTCTGAGCATCAGCTGCAATGTCTGTCAAAAGGACGGCGCAATATGTCAACCCTTTCTCTCTCGCTAGTTTTTGGAATTTAGAATTCTGCTCTACATCTTTCCAGATCTGACATCATGCTTTATGGCAGCTTGCACACATATTTCCACTTCAAAACACAGAAAACCAATCCACTCATCTGCTTGTGGATTTAAAGAAAGCAGATATGATGTGAAATATATATATATATATATATATATTAGTGCATTACTTTCGTACGTACATATGCTAACTGCATACGTTACACAAGGTACACGAGCACCTGGTCACAGCAATGGATTGATGCTGCATGTTTAGCTTAAGCCCATGTCTGCCTTCTACCGAAATGAATGCTGCTATGAGCGTTAGACATGGTGTCAGCACGAAAGCAGAGTGAGAAGGGGGGGCACTTCATGCAGCCTGACCACTTTAATAAGCTGAAGTGGTCAGGGTGCATAGAGTGTCCCTTTACAATAATTTCATGAACAAACTAACTGGGAGGAGGGTCCGGGAGGTGGGAGTGAGTTGGGCAAGAGACATGATCAGAGTGTGAGTGGATTTGGGCAAAAGACCAGACCTGAGTGTGGGAAGGGACTGGACCAAAGGGAGAGAATGGCAGCTCCCTGCCAAAAGAGTTGGTGGCAGGCAGGTTGGGGTGGTGGCACAGGACTCCAGCTTCAAGTAAGTATAAAACATCAGCTAGATTGTAAGCTCTGGAGCAGGGTCCTCCCTCATACTGTTCGGTGTGTCTAACATGTATGTATATTCGTCATTCTGTCTCCATTGTACAGCGCAATGGATTTTTTTGGTGCTTTTTAAATGCTTGTAACAGTTACAGCACCCATACCCAGTGGCTGTAGCTCGGGGTTTGTGTTATAGCGTTGCTACAGTTGAAAACGGAGTAAAAACAAACTGGTTGTGTCTGACATAACGCTAGAACTAAATCATACCGAGTAAAGCAGCGGCACTTCGTCTCCAATCAGCTCCGAAGCAGAATCGAGGTCATATCGTTTAAACAGTGTGTGCTGCACATAAAATCGATAATGAGGATAGGGGACAACTATTTTCACTACCGATTTTTTTTTTATTATTAAAAAAAAACAACTAATGTATAAAGCTTCTCTGGGGGGAATTAAACTTCATGCTTGTGATCACTGTACATTTAAAAATAAAAGAATAAAAAGAGACTCCCTTACAACTTCCATACTATGAGCTTCCCAATGTCTCCATCTCCCAACCCTTCACAAGTCTGTCGGGGGACACGTGCATTTTAGGGAATGTCGCTGGAGGCGGAGCAAAAGACGAGGCCGTTACCAGCGATCAAGACCATTTATCAGGACATACTTGAAAACGAGAGAAGTCTCAATGTATCCTACCTGGTAACAATAGTTTATAAATAAATAAAATGTTTATATAAAGAAAGAAAAAAATAATGTAATTTAAAACAAGCACCAGTCATTGTATGTAGACCCATTTTTAGAGACTATATTGCAGCTCGGTTATACACCCTGAATATATGGAGGAGCTTCCATAAAGATAACGAACACCCCAAAAATATGGAGAGCCCCAAGAAGTATATTCAGCACACCCTGAATATATACAGATGTCCCTAAAAGCACCCAACCACAACAAATATATATGGAGGAGCCCCAAAAAAAGGCACCCACACACCCTGAATATAGAGAAGCCCCTAAAAAGACACCCACATACCCTGAATATATGGAGGAGCCGCTAAAAAGACACCCGCATACCCTGAATGACCCCTAAAAAGACACCCGCACACCCTGAATATATAGAGGAGCCCATAAAAAGACACCCGCACACCCTGAATATATGGAGGAACCCCTAAAAAGACACCTGCACACCCTGAATATATGGAGGAGCCCCTAAAAACACAATATATGGAGGAGCCCCTAAAAGACACCCTGAATATATGGAGGAGCCCCTAAAAAGACACCCTGAATATATGGAGGAGCCCCTAAAAGAAGGACAAAAGAAGAAGAAAGAAAAAAAAGAAGGAGGGTGCGATGTAGAGGTGGGGTCCTTTGATCAGGAATTCAGTAGGGAATTTCTAGTGATGAAGCCCGCCTCTTACCGGGTGACGTCAAGCTGGTGGAAAGCTCACTTCCTCATTCACTGTCCAAGTACTTGTATGGCATCACATGACAGGCTGCTAAAAACTCAAAGTCCCCAGCCAGGAGCTGTATGAATCAGTATGGATCCCAAACAACATGATGTGTGACAGGGAAAGAATAGGATCCCCATAATGACTACTCCAGGAAGGAAACATTACAACGGTCGAAAGATTTAAAAAAAAAAAAAAAAAAAAAAAGCACTTTAAAATAAATTTTAAAAAATATAATATATATATACACACAAATTCTAAAAATAATATATTGATATTATAGAATAGTATCCATTCGCCACGTCTCAAGACCCCTATAAATTTCTGTTAATCCATGTATTTGTAATTATTTCCAGAAGTGTCGCGTTACAGTGCTCTTAATCTCGTCTTCTCTCTAGATCTGGAACGGTTCCCTTTAAAATTGGTGCCCAAAAACATGCGTATCTTAAAAAAAAAATTAAATAATAATAAATCTATTAGGAACAGACATGGATTTCTGCTTGATTAATAGCAGCTGAGTTCGGCAATTAGCAAATAAACAGCTTGGCAACTGTGCCGTCGCACTGGGCGCGTGGTCAGGAAGCTTGGGGAGATCTTGCGTCGATTCGCTGCAGACGTTGGAAAGGTTTCTCGGCGTCATAAGGAAAGTTCACGTTTATTTAGTACAACCGAGTCCTTGTTTAAGGGGACTTAGTCTACCCCCTGATACAACACTGGTACGTTTTCAGCCCAGCTGCTCGGTGGCCGCCTGTTCGCAAGCACCCAACGGAAGAGAAACGCGCCGGCTGCACCCAATGCACTGAATCTAGTGCTCGGCAGCACAGACAGTTTCAGCAACAGGACAACTGTAAGGAGAGAAACGGAGTATTCCAGGATGTAAATTAGACATACTACAGGGCAGCACCTTTCATGTGATTGTCCTCAGCACCACAGATGCAAAGTAAAACAAGGCAGCCATAAGGCTACAACATGTCGGCAGAGAGGGATCCGACAGCTTCCCGATTAATGGAGTGCAGCTTTCACATGACAATGACATCACTCGTACTGCCCTAACTTAACGTCATCTTCCGGAACGAAGCAACAATAACAACTGAGAATGTCCGTCTACATGGACGTTTATCAAAATCTGTCCTATCTGAGGGCACTCTGCACATGCTCAGTATGCTCCTACAAATGGCAAAAGTCATCCTTTCACTATTCTTACGGGTAATTAGTCTGAGAAGTGCTGAAAAGAAGCAATGGGGTCCTCCCATTGACTCAGAAGGATTAAATGACAACGATGTGTTTGAGATGGTTTGAGTCTTGTAGGAATAAGTTGTCTGATTATGCGAACCCAGTTCGGTAGGTAATATAACCGCTGAGTAAAAGGCAAAGACCAAATGTCCACACGTAAAACAGAGGTAAATGGCACAGTTTGTAAGGCAGGATCAGTGCTAGGCGAAGATTTTGCATTCAGCACCTTCAAACCTCACCAGATGACAGAAGGCCTTGTTCTGAAGTTCCAGGAATATCTACGATTCAAGTCGCTATTCCAACATAACCCAAGTTCTCTGTGTAGCTTGGCTTTAGCAACTGCTTGCTACAAATTAGCAGTTCCCGTACAAAGCATAGGTTATCGGTTTGCCAGAAAATAACGAGCTCATTATTCTCAGCACGAGACGGCATCCAGAAATGTAGAACAGCTCAGAGACGCTGGTGTGAAGTGTTTTCTCAAACCACTTAGATTATATTATACCAAAGAAATCCCTTAATTCTGTTCCCGGAGCAGCACAATCTGACAACTCCGTGCCGTATGCAGTGCAACTCTGAAAACAGATCGCAGGGTTCCTCCATGGTTCGATCACGACTCAATTTATGGGGACTTGTGGACTACAAAAACAATACTAGCAGCACCACCGCTAGTATCGTGAGGTTAGGAACGGTTATGACTTGAGCCACTAATATGATCGAGCCTCTTGGAGTGGTCATCTTGCACTGATATTATCGTTTAGTGCCGGAGACGGCAGCCATGGCCCTCCAGATGCTGTCGAACTACATTTCCCAGGAGGTTCTGTCATGCTAATGAGTAGATGAGCATCATGGGAGATGTGGTTCCAAAACATCTAGGAGGGCCAAGGTTGTGGACCCCTGCTCTAGTGACTCCGTGTCCAGAGAGGTCAGAATAGGGGCCCAAGTGTAATTCTCCAGAGCCATTACATATCTGCATTGTATCCTATACCTGTAGAAGACCTTGATAAATGGATGTATCTGGATTAAGAGTCTAGAAATGGGAATTAGGAGTCGGTTCCGTTTATCTCAACGCTGAGCACCTCGTTACTTTTACGCATTTGTATGCTGGACGTATAAATGCGCTTCGTCTGACCTCGTTCCATCACTCACACACAAAGCTATGCGGCCGTGGCAGACGTGGCGCACTCCGCACGTCCGTTCTAGCGGTTTTACGTTCTTGCCTAACCCTGCGTCCGTTTGCCGCGTCCGTTGTCTGTCCGCACTTCGTGTGTGGTCTCTTTTGATCATAATTGTATGCTACCACGGACGTTAAAATGTGCGGAAAAACACGGACGTGATCCCTGCGCTCGTCTGACACGGGCCTTAGGTCTCCGGCCTACATTTGCAGACGTTCATTATCTGGTTTTGCGATGAAGAGCCTGAGAAGGACTATCTATACACAGGATTACTGCTCAGGAAAGCACCGGAACGCATGAACTAGAGACAAGGAACGGGCTGAGGGATCTCACCCACATCCTGGTGATAATTAGACTTCAAAATATGGAGGAATAAATCCAACCGAAAATCAGGATTATGGATCTGCTAACAGACGCCGTGCACTTTGGAGAATCCACACAGGAACAGCTATAAAGGGGTTATATCCAATCCGCATCTGACGTAGAGGTGCCAGACTGACTGGATGTGTACACAAATATATAGGTGAGGTGGGTTGCTGTGTGTACAATTTATAATATATATTATACACAGTGTATAGGGGTGGCATGCATGAAGTGGGTGCGTGTATATGGGTGTCAGGCAGGTTGCTGTAAATATGGGTGTCAGGCAGGTTGCTGTGGGTGTGTATATGGGGGGGGGTCATGCAGGTTGCTGTATATATGGGTGTCAGGCAGGTTGTTGTGGGTGTATATATATGGGGGTCAGGCAGGTTGCTGTGGGGGTGTATGGGGGGGGTCAGGCAGGTTGCTGTGGGGGTGTATGGGGGGTCAGGCAGGTTGCTGTGGGGGTGAATGGGGGGGTCAGGCAGGTTGCTGTGGGGGTGTATGGGGGGTCAGGCAGGTTGCTGTGGGGGTGTATGGGGGGTCAGGCAGGTTGCTGTGGGGGCATGTGGGGGTGTATGGGGGGTCAGGCAGGTTGCTGTGCGGGTGTATGGGGGGTCAGGCAGGTTGCTGTGGGGTGTATGGGGGGTCAGGCAGGTTGCTGTGGGGGTGTATAGGGGGTCAGGCAGGTTGCTGTGGGGGTGGATATGGGGGGGGGTCATGCAGGTTGCTGTATATATGGGTGTCAGGCAGGTTGTTGTGGGTGTATATATATGGGGGTCAGGCAGGTTGCTGTGGGTGTGTATGGGGGGGGTCAGGCAGGTTGCTGTGGGGGTGTATGGGGGTCAGGCAGGTTGCTGTGGGGGTGTATGGGGGGTCAGGCAGGTTGCTGTGGGGGTGTATGGGGGGTCAGGCAGGTTGCTGTGGGGGTGTATGGGGGGGTCAGGCAGGTTGCTGTGGGGGTGGATATGGGGGTCAGGCAGGTTGCGGGTGTGTGTATTAGGGGGTCAGGCAGGTTGCTGTGGGGTGGACATGGGGGTCAGGTTACTGTGGGGGTGGATATGGGGGTCAGGCAGGTTGCTGTGGGTGGTGTATGGGGGTCAGGCAGGTTGCTGTGTGGGGGTGTATGGGGGTCAGGTTGCTGTGGGGGATATGGGGGTCAGGTTGCTGTGGGGGATATGGGGTCAGGTTGCTGTGGGGGATTATGGGGTCAGGTTGCTGTGGGGGGGATATGGGGGTCAGGTTGCTGTGGGGGGGATATGGGGGTCAGGTTGCTGTGGGGGGGATATGGGGGTCAGGTTGCTGTGGGGGGGATATGGGGGTCAGGTTGCTGTGGGGGGGGATATGGGGGTCAGGTTGCTGTGGGGGTGTATGGGGGTCAGGCAGGTTGCTGTGGGGGTGTATGGGGGTCAGGCAGGTTGCGGGGGGGGTCAGGCAGGTTGCGGGGGGCAGGGCAGGTTGCGGGGGGGGTCAGGCAGGTTGCGGGGGGGGTCAGGCAGGTTGCGGGGGTGGATATAGGGGGTCAGGCAGGTTGCTGTGGGGGTGGATATGGGGGTCAGGTTGCTGTGGGGGATATGGGGGTCAGGTTGCTGTGGGGGGGATATGGGGGTCAGGCAGGTTGCTGTGGGGGGATATGGGGGTCAGGCAGGTTGCTGTGGGGGGATATGGGGGTCAGGTGGTTGCTGTGGGGGGGATATGGGGGTCAGGCAGGTTGCGGGGGGGTCAGGTCAGGCGGTTGTGGGGGGGGTCAGGCAGGTTGTGGGGGGGGTCAGGCAGGTTGGGGGGGGTCAGGCAGGTTGGGGGGGGGGGGTCAGGCAGGTTGCGGGGGGGGTCAGGCAGGTTGCGCGGGGGGGTCAGGCAGGTTGCGGGGGGATATGGGGGTTGGACAGGTTGCTGTCGGGGTGGGGGGAGAGGTCAGGCAGGTTGCTGTGGGGGTGTATGGGGGGGGTCAGACAGGTTGCTGTGGGGGTGTATGGGGGGGTCAGACAGGTTGCTGTGGGGGTGTATGGGGGGGTCAGACAGGTTGCTGTGGGGGTGTTATGGGGGGGGTCAGACAGGTTGCTGTGGGGGTGTATGGGGGGGGTCAGACAGGTTGCTGTGGGGTGTATGGGGGGTCAGACAGGTTGCTGTGGGGGTGTATGGGGGGGTCAGACAGGTTGCTGTGGGGGTGTATGGGGGGGTCAGACAGGTTGCTGTGGGGTGTATGGGGGGGTCAGACAGGTTGCTGTGGGGGTGTATGGGGGGTCAGACAGGTTGCTGTGGGGGTGTATGGGGGGGTCAGACAGGTTGCTGTGGGGGTGTATGGGGGGTCAGACAGGTTGCTGTGGGGGTGTATGGGGGGGTCAGACAGGTTGCTGTGGGGGTCAGACAGGTTGCTGTGGGGGTGGGGGTCAGGCAGGTTGCTGTGGGGGTGTATGGGGGGGTCAGACAGGTTGCTGTGGGGGTGGGGGTCAGACAGGTTGCTGTGGGGGTGTATGGGGGGGTCAGACAGGTTGCTGTGGGGGTGTATGGGGGGGTCAGACAGGTTGCTGTGGGGGTGTATGGGGGGGTCAGACAGGTTGCTGTGGGGGTGTATGGGGGGTCAGACAGGTTGCTGTGGGGGTGTATGGGGGGGTCAGACAGGTTGCTGTGGGGTGTATGGGGGGGTCAGACAGGTTGCTGTGGGGGTGTATGGGGGGTCAGACAGGTTGCTGTGGGGGTGTTATGGGGGGGGTCAGACAGGTTGCTGTGGGGGTCAGACAGGTTGCTGTGGGGGTCAGGCAGGTTGCTGTGGGGGTCAGGCAGGTTGCTGTGGGGGTGTATGGGGGGGTCAGACAGGTTGCTGGGGCTGTGGGGGTGGGGGTCAGACAGGTTGCTGTGGGGGTGGGGGTCAGACAGGTTGCTGTGGGGGTGGGGGTCAGACAGGTTGCTGTGGGGGTGTATGGGGGTCAGGCAGGTTGCTGTGGGGGTGTATGGGGGTCAGCAGGTTTGCTGTGGGGGTGTATGGGGGTCAGGCAGGTTGCTGTGGGGTGTATGGGGGTCAGGCAGGTTGCGCGGGGGTCAGCAGGTTGCGGGGGGGGGGTTCAGGCAGGTTGCGGGGGGGGTCAGCAGGTTGCGGGGGGGGGGGTCAGGCAGGTTGCGGGGGGGTCAGGCAGGTTGCGGGGGGTCAGCAGGTTGCGGGGGGTCAGGCAGGTTGCGGGGGTCAGGCAGGTTGCGGGGGGTCAGGCAGGTTGCGGGGGGGTCAGGCAGGTTGCGCGGGGTGGATATGGGGGGGTCAGGCAGGTTGCTGTTGGGGGGATATGGGGGTCAGGCAGGTTGCTGTGGGGGGGATATGGGGGTCAGGCAGGTTGCATGTGGGGGGGATATGGGGGTCAGGCAGGTTGCTGTGGGGGGGATATGGGGGTCAGGCAGGTTGCGGGGGGGTCAGGCAGGTTGCGGGGGGGATATGGGGGTCAGGCAGGTTGCTGTGGGGGGTATGGGGGGTTGGACAGGTTGCTGTCGGGGGTGGGGGCAGGTCAGACAGGTTGCTGTGGGGGGGGGGGTCAGGCAGGTTGCTGTGGGGGGGGGGGTCAGACAGGTTGCTGTGGGGTGTATGGGGGGGTCAGACAGGTTGCTGTGGGGGTCAGACAGGTTGCTTGTGGGGGTCAGGCAGGTTGCTGTGGGGGTCAGGCAGGTTGCTGTGGGGGTGTATGGGGGGATCAGACAGGTTGCTGTGGGGGTCAGACAGGTTGCTGTGGGGTCAGGCAGGTTGCTGTGGGGGTGTATGGGGGTCAGGCAGGTTGCGGGGGGTCAGGCAGGTTGCGGGGGGGGTCAGGCAGTTGCGGGGGGGGTCAGGCAGGTTGCGGGGGGGTCAGGCAGGTTGCGGGGGGTCAGGCAGGTTGCGGGGGGGTCAGGCAGGTTGCGGGGGGGTGGTATGGGGGGGTCAGGCAGGTTGCTGTGGGGGTGGATATGGGGGTCAGACAGGTTGCTGGGGGGGATATGGGGGTCAGGCAGGTTGCTGTGGGGGGGATATGGGGGTCAGGCAGGTTGCTGGGGGGGATATGGGGGTCAGGCAGGTTGCGGGGGGGGTCAGGCAGGTTGCGGGGGGGATATGGGGGTCAGGCAGGTTGCTGTGGGGGTGTATGGGGGGGTTGGACAGGTTGCTGTCGGGGGGGGAGGTCAGACAGGTTGCTGTGGGGGGGGGGGGTCAGGCAGGTTGCTGTGGGGGTGTATGGGGGGGTCAGACAGGTTGCTGTGGGGGTGTATGGGGGGGTCAGACAGGTTGCTGTGGGGGTCAGACAGGTTGCTGTGGGGGTCAGGCAGGTTGCTGTGGGGTCAGGCAGGTTGCTGTGGGGGTGTATGGGGGGATCAGACAGGTTGCTGTGTGGGGTCAGACAGGTTGCTGTGGGGGTCAGGCAGGTTGCTGTGGGGGTCAGGCAGGTTGCTGTGGGGGTCAGGCAGGTTGCTGTGGGGGTCAGGCAGGTTGCTGTGGGGGTCAGGCAGGTTGCTGTGGGGGTGTATGGGGGGATCAGACAGGTTGCTGTGGGGGTCAGACAGGTTGCTGTGGGGGTCAGGCAGGTTGCTGTGGGGGTCAGGCAGGTTGCTGTGGGGGTCAGGCAGGTTGCTGTGGGGGTCAGGCAGGTTGCTGTGGGGGTGGGGGTCAGGCAGGTTGCTGTGGGGGTGGGGGTCAGGCAGGTTGCTGCAGTGATGCCCTCAGTGACAGCACTAGGTTAGAGCTTCACACTTTGCTATCATAACCAAACCCCTCCCATTAATCCAAACCACGCCCACCGCATCTGCCATCCAATCAGAACTTGCCTGCAGTCAAACCTGGGCCCGTCCCTTTCCTAATGGCACTCGCCTTAGCCAATCAAGGAGTGGGGTGCCAGGCGCGGGGGCGCGTCCACTTCTCACAACACCCGGCGGGTTCGGGAGCCCGTCCGGGACCCCTTACTAACAATCACTCACCTGCTCGAAGCGCGGCTTCCCCAGCATGAAGGGGGGATAGCCGTTCGAGTCCGCCATCACGGCCGCGGGGGACGCCGGGAGATGTAGTCCGCGAGGCGAGAAGGCGAGAGTGAGCGCGCGGGAGGCTGAACTCGCCGTTTACCAAAGGAAGCACGTGGGTGCCTGCCCGCGGCGTGTGACGTAAGACGCAGGCCCGACGGATGACGGGAGTTGTAGGCTTTTATTTCTGTGCTGGGGTCAGTTCAGGACAAGAAAGATACACAGCTCGCGGGAGCAATTTAACTGCAGTGCGGGGCTCAGGGCCTGCAGAGAGCGGCCTGTCTGTCTGTCTGTCTGTCATATCTCTACGCTCTGCAGCTGTCAAACCTGTATTTAAAGGGCCAGTACCACCAAAAAATGAAATGTCCTTATTGTGTTTATGTGATGTTGCTGATATCTTACATGTGTTTGTTTTTCTCTTGTATGTTTAGTTAAGATATTTTCCTCTATATGTGTCACTGGGTGCATCCATTGTGTGATATTTTCCTCTATATGTGTCACTGGGTGCATCCATTGTGTGATATTTCCCTCTATATGTGTCACTGGGGGCATCCATTGTGTGATATTTTCCTCTATATGGTTCACTGGGTGCATCCATTGTGTGATATTTTCCTCTATATGTGTCACTGGGTGCATCCATTGTGTGATATTTTGTGTTGTAAACTCCCCCCTCCCCCACAGTATCTTTCCATCACTTGCTCCTCACTCTGTGGCTCTTAGCCAATCAAGGAGTGGGGTGCCAGGCGCGGGGGCGCGTCCACTTCTCACAACACCCTAGAATGGAGTGAATGGGTAAGTCACCGACTCACATCATTGTATTGCATGGGATGTATTCAAAAGGACATCACCAGGGCGTAGATTATTAGTCTTTTAAGCTCCCTGTCTCCTCTCATTCAGCTGCCAGCTCTTATCTCAGGTAGACTGGAGAACACCATACACCCCCCACCGCCTTAACTATTAAAATACTGTATAGGATAAAGCACAGGCACAAAGTAAAACCTTTGCACGGTTTTTAGTAAGCGTTGCATCATGGAATAAATGCAGAAAATGGAAACAGGAGATACAAAAATAACAACTTTGAAGTAATTGCATGTAAAAAAGGAAAAAAAAGACAGCAGCATGTGTTTTATAATGTGTTGAGGAGGTGGTTTTGTTTGTAATGCACAAGTAATCTAGTTGCCTGCCCACCAGCCACCTGAGTCACCAGTATACCCTCCATGTCTCCTGTATATTCCAGGTGCCTTGCCCCTTCTGTATATCCAGTCAGCCCTCTTCCTATCCTGCTTGTCTGCTGGCTCGTGTGAGTTCCTGGTGCGTTGTCCTCTGTGTCCCGTTCCTCACTGCGTCTTCCTACAGTCAGCCTTCTTCCTGCCTTGTCCCTCACCATCCTTCCGTATAGTCACTACCATTCATTGGCCTGTGTTCTCCATAATAAATACCCTTTTTGGACCTCATTCAAGTGTTTCCACTTGTTTTATCACTGCATATTAGGCTTGTACCCTCATCCCCACACACAATCGTGATAGAGCAACACCAAACCCTTCCTCTACCCCACAGGTCACACATCAGTCACCCTTTACTATCTCTATCATTTGTTTTACAGCAGGAGCATGGTCTAGTTTTCATTCATAAATCGAGCAATGCCACTGCCGTTACCCACCTTCTCATATTCCACGTCAGGAGCAAGTAACGTGTTCTATACAGTCTTCTTATTCAGGAAACGCAATGTGCCAAAATACCAGAGGAAAAAAAAAATTGGTTAGAGTTTAAGTTTACTTGTGAAACGGCACCCATGGGAACCGGATCCTTACTCTACACATTGACCACCTTGGGTCAAACCCAAGTACCTCCTGATGGATCATCTTTGAGTTTAACTAAAACCGTCTTCTTGGTATTTCCACCACAAAAAGGGAACACGGCACATTGGGAAGAGCTTGACCACCTTTGGTCAAAATTTACACCTGTGTTCTTCCAGGATGGTCATCTCTTAGCTAAACCAATATGGCCTTTTCGGCCTTACCACCACAACTTGGAGGACATCACACTGGGAAGAGACTAACGTGTATTGCTGAGTTTATCATAAATCGTCTCCGCACTAGAGTCATTATGGTGGCTGAGAAATGGTAGGAGTCCACAGACAACAAAACATTTGGAGAAGGTGGAGTAGGTAGTGAGGTCTACAGGGATCTTGAAGGCGATGGATAACAAGACTGAGGTTGGTAAAAGTGGTCAAGACAATTCATTATGGGGCATTTAGGACAACGAGAAGATAGCAGGAAAGTTTGGATAGAATCTAGAGGAAGAAAACAAACCTGAAAGCTAGACGAAAAAAGAAACCCATAAATTAAGAAGCCTCCTCTGAAGCTAAAAAAAAAGTCTTAAATATATGTAAAAACTGTCCAAACAGTTACAAGTTTTTATAAAGGCTAACAAGTTCGGTAGCGCTGTACAGTGGAAGGCAGAATAACATATACATACAGGTTCAACACACAGAACAGTAGGAGAGAGGACCCTGCTCAAGAGCTTACAATCTAAAAGGAGAGGGGTGACTCACTAGGTGAGGGTTAATAGAGAATGTGAAGTAGCGGGTGCATGTGGGCTGTGTGGGAAGATGAAGCAAGAATTGAACAGGGGGGGGGGGATTATGGAGTGAGATGATAGGCTTCCCGACAGTATTGTGTTTTCAGAGACCTCTTGAAGGACTGGAGAGACGGGGAGAGTTATGTTGCGGTGGAGGGAGTTCATAGAAAGGGGCAGCTGGGGACAAGTCTTGAAGGCGGGTGTTGGGGTGCGGGTTCGCGAAGCTCATAGCATCAGATCATTGGCCGAGCGAAGTGGTCAGGACGGGATGTACCTATTAATAAGGGAGGAGATGTAGGCAGGGACGTGGTTATGGAGAGCTTTGTATGTGAGCACCAGTATTTTGAAATGGATTCTATAGGAAACAGGAGCCAGTGTAGCGATTGACAGAGGTGCGGGAGGTAAGCCTGGCAGAGGTGTTCATTATAGACTGCAGAGGGAGTATCTCGGATCTCTTAACCCCTTAAGGACAGCTGACGTACCCTGTACGTCCTGTCCACGGGTCTCCCTTAGACCCGCAGACGTACAGGGTACGTCAGCGGTGCCTAACCCCCTCCCGCCCGATACTTACCTCCCTCGGCGATCTGGCAGGGAGGAAGCCTGCCCATGTGATTTACATGGGCAGGCGAGGTTGATGACTGCCATTCTGGGGTCAAGAAGGAATTTTTTCCCAGTATGTTGCATATTGGCGAGCATTTCAGACTGGGTTTTTTGCCTTCTTTTGGATCAACAGCAGTAGGTTATGTGGGAGAGGCTGAACCCGATGGACGCATGTCTTTTTTCAGCCTATATAACTATGTAACTATGTAACGTCGCCACGCTGCGTGGTGACGTCATCAGCAGGCGCCCCCATGCAAATCAATGGAGGGGGGCTCTTCGGAGCCCTCTATCTCCCCAACCATTGAAGCCAGGGAGATGCTTTTTACACCGCTGGAAAGGGGAGAGTCTCCCCTTTTCAGCTGTGTATAGCATTAACGACTTCGCCGCCGAATCGCGTTTTGGCGCCAATTAGCGCCTGGAGAGGGGGCTGACATCTTGGATGTCAGCCAAGCCTCCAGGTCCCCCACCCACCCACTGACAACCTCACCATATGTGTGAGGATGTCAGTGGGCCAGTTAAGGGGATCCTAAGGATCCCACCATCTCCCGATCCATGGCAGCTAGATGGTCATATTGTACATCATTTGAAAGGCCTGATCATGCCCTTTCCAATGATACCAAACATGACCAGGTTCGGTTTAAAAAATAAAAAAGATATTTTTTAAGGTCTGGGGGGGTTTAATTAAATAGGACCTAGACTGTCATCTCAAAATAATTAGCACAAAATGGTCAGAATGAGCGCAGCGCACATAGGTGAACTGGCTCAGCAGTGAAGGGGTTAAAAAGCAAAAACATGTAAAAATTAGGTATTTCTAGTCTCGGGACAAAATGTTGAACCTTTTTAGCCAGGGTCTTTTTTGGTGGTTGTAGATTTTGGGGATTAAATTGCGAAAAAATGTGTTTTTACCAATTTTTCATCATATTTCATATTTTTTTTATAGTAAATTATTCGATATGATTGAAATAATGGTATTTCTAGAAAGTCCATTTAATGGCGGGAAAAAGGGTTTATAATATGTGTGGGTTGAATAAACGAGTAAGAGGAAAATTTGACCTAAACACTAACAGCGCAGAAACGTAAAAACAGCAGCGGTCACTAAAGGACGGATCTGTGTAAAACCGCCCGGTCACTAAGGGGTTAAAAGGTCAGAGAGATGGAGGTTACAGTAGTCAAGCCGGGAGATAATAAGAGCTTGGATGAGTATTTCAGCAGAGTTCTGATTAAGACGGGCGGACGCGTGCAGTGTTTTTTAGGTGGAAGTAGCAGGATTTGGTTAGTGACTGAATGTGAGGAGTGAAGGAGAGATCAGAGTTGAAAAGGACACCGAGGCAATGAGCCTGTGGAGGTAGAAGTAATGGTGGCTTCATTCACCTGAAGAGAAATGTGTGCAGGAATGTTTAGTTTTAGAGGGAGGGAAGACAAGAAGTGCAGTTTTAGAGAGGTTAAGCTTTAGGAAACGGGAGGTCATCCAGTCGGAGACAGCTGACAGGCAGGCAGTAACACAGGAGGAGAGAGATCGGGAGCAGAAAGGTAGATTTATGTGTCGTCAGCATAGAGGTGATATTGAAGTCCATAGGAAGAAATGAGGTGGTCAAGAGGCGGTATTGATCGAGAAGAGTAGGGGACCCAGAACAGAGCCTTGAGGTACCCCAACTGAAAGAGGAACTGGGGGTGAAGAGGCGTCGGCAAAGGAGATACTGAAGGAGCAAAGAGAGAGGTAGGAAGAGAACCAGGAGAGAGCGGTGTCACTGAGGCCAAGTTGACACAACAGGAGAGGGTGGTCAAATGCAACAGAAAGCTCGAGAAAAATAAGGAGGGAGAAGTGACCTTTGGTTTTGGCAGCAACTAGATCAGGGCTCAAAATTTCAAGTCCCAAGCTACCCGCCAGGCCTTAAGAGTTACTCGCCAGTGCCACTAGTTGCCCCACCTAACCCTTATCCTGCCCTGCCTGCATCTGCATTTCCACTCGCCCTCATGTAATTTCCACTCGCCAAATGAGAGTAGGCGAGTGGAAATTTTGAGGCCTGAACTAGATTATTAGTCTCCTTGGTCAGAGCAGTTTCAGTTGAGTGCTGGGAGCGAAAGCTGAATTGGTGAGGATCAAGTAGAGCGTTAGCAAGGAAACTGGTGAGCTGATTATAGACGATGTGACATCAGGCTTTCCCAATGATTTGTTAAAAGATTCACCAATATCCAGGGCTTTTCCCCTCAAATATTTTTGAAGATGCTTTTTTCAGAAATTAACATCAACAACAATTGTCCTTTCTAGTCAACTTTTGGGTTACCATCAATAACCCAGATAAGGAACGTTGGACCTGAAACAAATAATCAAAGGTTACCCTCCATAGTGTTTGAGCTTGTGATTAGTACTGTAAAACATTCAAAACTCAAAGTAAGGCTCCCGAGAGGGGTCATTGTGGTCTATGATAGGGCTAATCCGTCACACGGACAACACCAGGGAAGAGACAAAAATAAATCCTAATCTAATAGGCAGGTCCTTCAGGTGACCGGATCTACTCTAGAAGAAAAAGGGAGGACAGAGGCAAGGTGTAACGTGGGACCTGGCCTGACATGGTGCAGAAAGGGTGTGAGCTACTTGGGCAGTGATCATGAAACAGTAATATGTATACAATAAAACAAGGAATTTATTTACAACAGCAGATATATATTCACAGCAAGTATCCAGAACAAAAAACACACATGAAACTAAAGACCTGAGCACTAGAAATAAACCATAATACTGAGATAAAAACAATAAGAGATACAGGGCAGAAATCAAAAGGCAAGCAGGCAGACCGACCTAAACTAAATATATAATAATCACTAAACCAGAATAGACAAACAAATTACCAAGGACCTGGGTGACAATAAACTGACAGTTAATAAACAGGACTAGGCAGGGGAAATACAAGACTAAACCTGACACAGAAATGACCTAAGAAAAACCTGAAAACAGACAGGATATATTAAATGCAAACAGCCCCTAAGCAAGACAGACTTGAACAAGAATGCATAAGTTGAGAACACTGAAGCAGGATCAGAATCAAAAATAAAGCTAGAACACATGAGGAAACAGATCAGACTGAGAACATGGATCAGAGCGAATTCCAAAATGAGGCAGCGCCCTTCTTTGGACGATGCCTTCCATTATACAGAGTCCAATTAAATAATTGAGTCCAGATGATGCTCCGGGGCTGAACGTGAACCAAATGAGTCCAGGTGAGTTCCAGGCTTGGAATCTAACGGAAATGAATGTCCAGAACCTGGATGCAATATACACATCTGCCAGAGGGCGCGCCAGGGACCCAGGACATCACACAAGGTCTGTAAACAAGCGCCAGGTTTGGTACTCCATATAGATCTCAATATGCAGTACTTAGTAGGTTAATACAGAGGCAAGGTCGGTAAAAGAGAAACTGGGATCAGTTTAGAGAAATATATATATCAATAAGGAAAAACAAGGCAGGAGGGCAAAAACCAAGACGGGAATAAACTTCGCTTGTAGTAACAGCACATGCTGAAGAGGTCCAAGTTGGAAGCCATGACCGGGCACCTGGAAGTGTCAGACTCCGGACTTTGACGGAGCACGTGTGCCACCGCCTGATAGGAGCAGAGGTGTTTCTGAATCAGCCCAAAGTGCGGAGGCCGGAAACTTCCGACTCGCGCTTACGAGTTCCGGTAGCAGTTGATCGATCGCGCATGCCGATCAGATGCCCAGCAGAAGTGTCCAACACTCTGCCGGACATGACAATTCTGGCTTTATTGCTTCCTTGGTAGAGTGTAAATGCCTGTGAAGGTTTTCATTTCAGATGACGATAAGGAGAAAAAAAACCCAAAAATTTATTTATAAATACAAGAACGTTAAGTCATAAAACATCGAATTATCAAGGTGTCCACAAAGCCCGTCAGAAATGCCATGTCTGGTCAGCCGGCGTTACGTCTTCACACACGCCCCATGCCGTGTTAACGGTTTCACATGGATATCTCTTCGCAGTGATTAAATGCCAATTACGTTTCTTTCCCCAGACAGGTCGAGGGAGAGATTAATATAGACATCGATCGGGAGCTGCTGGAGGACAGCTTCCACTGAAACCAAATAGAACTAAGCCGGGGAAAAGCTTTCTCGAAGAAATAATGGTGGTCTTGCGACGTGTTATGCAAGGATTGGACGGAAGGCCTGGCAGAACATACAAAACATCTGAGCCATTTATCTGATCTTTTATTTTGGTTCCATGACAGCCTTCTAGGGATTGGGTTTGATGGTAAATTAAGCAAAATATATGAGGGCCCTGGGTACTGGCAACATCACAAGGTTTGTGAGGGTCCTGAGAACATCCACCAGCACTAGTATCTTGCTCCCCACTTGGGTGTCACAAGGTTTTACGTCAAAGGTGCCATTACAGAGTGGGCTGATGAACCATATGCAAATCAGACGCCAGAAAGGGTGGCCAGAGCTGAAAGGCCAAGGAAGCCTAGTCGGAACTAGAGGAATCGCAGCCCTGACAATCATTTTGGCCTCATTAGGCGTGCATAGTGGTTACCTTTCTAGGCACTTTGAGCAAGGGCCCACGTCTGGATTACCATGTGCACTAATCGTGGTAAATTAGCAAATCTAAAATGTGCAGTGTGTCTTTAAATGTTACAATGCTTTCACCACAATATAACTCCAAAGGGTCTATTCACTAACCTCTGAATTGCACTTGGTGCAATTCACCAGCAGCAAAATTGTCCCATAGAAGTCTTCTATTCACAGAACGCCGAATCACACCTAAATTTAAGAAATTCCCTGATTTTCGGTGTTTCAGTTTGACAGGTTTAAACATCCCATAGGATTCAATGTAAAAAAAAAAGTAATCTCTTGAATCTTTTTTTAACACCATTTATTCTTTTTATTTTTGCAAACACACACACAATATATATATATATATATATAATGTATGTATGTTTCCCCTTCTCTGCTGAGCCATTTCACCTGTGTGCTGAGCTCATTTTTACTCATCATGTTTAAACGTGATTTGAAGTCAGGTATTATTATACGACCCAGATCAATTATATATCCTATTTTACGGCAGACTCTGCAGATTCATAATATATCATTATTATATGTATAGGTTATGTCCTGCCAGAATCAGCGTGGGAAATGAGAAGGTGACTTCATGCAGCATCATTGTTCACATTATAATTGAAAAGTGAACAATAGTGCTGCATTATAAATTTAAAAAAAAGAACACTTTTTATAAAGTAATTTTTTTTTTTTTACATATAGCCTGGTCGTGTTTAGTATTATTGGAAAGGCCATGGTTTGGCCTTTCCAATGATACCAAACCCGATCCTCTGCTCTTCACTGCAGTGTTAATTTTAGTCGCATTTTAGTTTACTAATACTACAGTAAATGGAGTCTAACTAAACCCATTAGATTTTAATAAAGTGTGATGCAGTGTTAATTTTGACAGCA
The DNA here is from genome assembly GCA_009667805.1 of Leptobrachium leishanense. NCBI lineage: Eukaryota > Metazoa > Chordata > Amphibia > Anura > Megophryidae > Leptobrachium > Leptobrachium leishanense. The sequence continues at coordinate 548,589,005 of CM019063.1, forward strand.
AATTTTGATCAATTTTAGTCGTAGTCTTGACTAAAATGCCATTTAATTTGTCAAATTTTAGTCATCTGAATGGTTTTATTTTTAGTCTACTTTTATTTTACTAGACTAAACTTACTATAGTTTTAGTCAACTAAAACTAGACTAAAATGGAAACAATTCAGATGACTAAAATTAACACTGCTTCACTGATTGTGGGAGATACAGGGGTCTATCTGTAATATCTGTAACCTAGGGAATCCGCTGCCCGCCTGGCGGGGTGGGGATTCCCATACTGGTGTCATCGCACCATGCACGATGTCAGTGAACGAGGGGAGGCCAAGCTGACATCCAAGATGTCAGCCCCCACCAAAGGAAGGCCGCGATCCGGCGCTGGATTGTGGTCTCAGGCCGGTATTTAAGGGATTAAGAACGGCATCGTTGGAAAGGTCAGACTGTGACCTTTCCAGTGATGTCTCTTTTGTGTCCCTTAGCGATGGAGAGAGAGAGGGGTCCAGAGGACCCGCGCGCTAAGAGCTTCCCTGACGGCCATTAATTTAGATGTCATTGCGCCTCCCATGATCCCACAGTGAGGCCTGACATCCGGGATGTCAGCCCCCACTGTTTCACGGCTGGAATCAGACGCACATCACCGCAGACGCAAGGACTGTATGGAAGCATGCAAACTGACGACGCGCTCATTGCGTCCTCCGCAACAAAATGCCTAAAAGACCTTTGTCTTTTGACTTTTTTTTTTTAATTAAAAAAGTAAATACTTATTTTGTAACAGACCTTTTTTTTTTTAAAGGCATTTTAATGATTTAGACACATTTTAAATGACTGAAACGCCTATTCGGAGAAAAGGGGACTTTTTGTTGCAGTTCGGTGGAATATGGCGGTTTTCACTGACATCCGTTAACTTTTTTGGCGACTCCAATTTTGCCAAAATAGTGACCACTCAAGTGAATTCACTGTATTTTCGGTGAAATGGAATCACTGAACTGCGCCTAAACGGGCTGAAATGCAAATCACGCTTTGTGAATAGACCCCATCGTATTTATGGGCAAGAGTTCAACAAGACAAAGGAGGTAGTCAGACGAGTTAGGAGAACGTCTGGTGGATTTTTGGACCAGGGACAGGTTCAGTATTAAGGAAAGAATATTGGCCAGAAAGGCGGCTGATAATGGGTATCTGTTCCTGAGAAAATTATATTGATCTATCCCTAACAGACCTTTCCCTCTGGGCAGCCACTCTAAGCTTAAGCATCACATCCATCGTCTCCTGGAGGCGCAGAGTGTGATTCAGAGGGAGAAAGCAACAAGTTGATTTTGGGTCATTTGCAAAATACTTGACTGCAATTAACTGACAGTACATCTCCCATGTTTAGTTTTTAGGCTTCGACACTTGCACATCTCCACAATTTTGACCAAAAAATTATATTAAACTGTCAGTTCACAACATTTTATGTTTGTCTCCTTGAACTATAGAAATAACGTCAGGACAAATATAATGGGCTTAAAGGGAGAATTGCTGTATAGAAAATATTCCTGATCCTCCGTGCTTTAAGCGGCAGAGAGAGCTTAACTGACATTGAGGATGGGGAGAGAGAACACTGGTCTGGAAATAATGTAGCATAAAAATCCACATGCCATCTCAGGGAAACCGAAGACAAAAGAATTTAAGAACGTGAGGTTTTATTTTGTACTGGCAGAAAATGTTTAGGGATAGTGTAGACGCCACTTTAACATCAGTCCTCTTTTACATTGATAAAATTGTCAGTCCTTGTTTCAATGGTTCCCCAGAGATTTCCCTCCACAGGGGTTTTTCTCTCCTGCGAGGAAAGGATGACTTTCTGTGAATCCAGCGGTCACCCACATTATGGTTATTTTAAAGCCAAATCTATAATAAGTCCCCTACCAATCTGTTATATGCTACAAGATGGCTTTCATTGTCCTAAATTTACTTAATAAATGTAGCACTAATTTAAATATGCCTCATTGTTGGGGACGACGACAAGAAATTAAAATAAGTTCATTGAAGATGGTTTAGGAGGTACAATCTACTTTTTTCCTCAATTGCGGTGGAGGGGGGAGCTCAGGATATAAGATGATGCTGCACACACACAATACAGGGAGAAAGACATTCCCAATAGAGGAAAATTTTCAGTGTTAGACCAGAGAATCTGAAGTGTTTTAACATGAGATACAGTTGCAATGGCTTTGTGGCAACGGCCTGATTAACTGCACCCAGTCCTGCGTGAAAAGGGATGCCTTTGTATATGCAGAACTCCTAACACTCAGGGTTATCCAAAGAGATTCGAATTGCTTGAGAAAGGTAACCGAACGCTGAAAATCAGCGTTCGGTTACCTTTCCTGGCCATTCGGCTATCCAGAGAGCAGGCAATTCGCCAAATCCTGACGAATTGCCTGCACATACGGTGCCTGTTCGGTGCCTGTTCGAGGGCAGTGAAATCCCCATGAAAAAGCACTGCTTCGGCTATTCAGAGAACACAAACCAGCAGTGAAAGGTTCCCCTAATGCCCTGCCATTCGGTGGTTTAATTCGGCAAATTTATTCAGGAGAATCCCATAGGCTTCAATGTTAAAAATATTCCTGTTTTAATTCAATATCTAATAAACCGTTCATTATAAAATTCTGCAGCAAAAAGTCTCTTTATTTATAGATTTTTTTAGGATACTTTAAAAGTCCGATTTTTTTTTTTTTTTTTTCAGTTTGCTTATTTTTTTTGTAACAGCCCTCTTTATTATCATTCCCTGGACCTCCTGTGAAAATTTCAGGCATTTTCGCTCAGTAGTTTCTTTGCAAACAGCGTTTCATTTTCCCAGATTCATACAAATGGTTTTTCTAATTTATTCACTGCCTCCTCTGCGTCTCAGCTGCTTCGGCTCTGTGTGATTCGGCTCCTGTTCGGCTCCTGTTTGGCTTTTTCGAAGGTTAATCCAGATGTTTTTGCTTGTTTTCAGCGTGCATTCGGTGAGTTTTCGTCGGGTTTGCGGCAGCTTCTCCCTGCAATTCGGGGACCCTGTGGTGTTTGCTGAATACACGGCAGGGTCACCGAAATGCAATCGGCAAAAGGAACCGAATTGAAGAGAAAGAAAAGTCACCGAACATGCGGTGACTTTTCGAATCTCTTTGGATAACCCTGACTGTAGGGAAACACTTTTCACGGGCTGTCCAATAATTGCTTTTATTTATACGTTGGTCTAAATTAGAATTTAAATAATTACTGCAAACTTTCAGGGGTCTGGGAGAGTTCTCTAAAATACAAACAAAACAGAAGGTTACCAAATGATTTGACAAGAGATTGATGATAAAATGGCTCAAAAACATGTTGCTGCGCCTTTAAAGGAATACACTAGGAAGTCTAGTTTCTGCAAATATACATTTTTGTATATAAACATGTCACATGACAAGGGGTTGAATACTAACAGTGTACCCTGCTGTCCAGGAGTAATGTGGGTAGAGCGCTGGGCTGAATTCATGTGCTTTTTTTATACAGACCTATAGGTCACAGAAAGCAAACTTGCCGATACCAGAGTTGAATAGGTCAGCTGTTTTGTAATCTTTTTAAAAGGTTTATTGCAATTGCAGGGCCTCTCACAGCCGGTCATGGGCCTATTTCAGTCTGTGGGCCTGGAGCTGCAGCTCCAATAGCCCCTATGTAAATCTGGCCCAGCCCCTATGGTGAAATTCCGTTCGCTATAAGTCAGTGGTAAATTTGGATGTTCATGAATAACCCCTAGTGTCTTGGGACAAACTGCCCTTTACAAACCGCCACAGGAAGAGTTACCTGGTCTTCGCCCTGGATCATGGCAGTCATTGTGGCAAGTATTGTGCAGAAAAACCTCAGGGAATTCCAGGTTTGGGAGTCCGAGCCGAAGATGCGCAGCTGCACGTGGCGAGGGACAAAAAGCAGAGTAAAATGGTCCCAAATTAAAAACCAAATAATTGGGCAGAGGCTATTTCAGGGCGAAAAACAACAACAAAACACTACTTTTGGGTAGTGTTCCTTTAAGATACTTAGCACAAAAGAAAAAAGACACTGTGAGGTTTAAACAAGACTTTATTCTCTTCAAAGTGCTTAAAAATAAAATCGCAACATTCTTAATAAACATTAGCAACAATATAAAATACATATTTGGTGTAACAGACGGAGGAAGGCGTAACAGATAACGTTTTGTTGGGAGCAAAACAGTGGCCCGATTAGACCTGAACCCAAAATACAGAGGAAATACCTGTCAACAGAAAACGACACCTTTGGGCAAATGTACGGGGCTTACGGAATGAACACCACCCTTTACCTGAGGCAGATGAACCAATCAACCACCTATCCAATGGTGCAGGATGAGGATTTTATCTGGGTGAGGCTACATGTGTCTCCTAAAAGGCAGGTTGGTGATGTGGGCTTGTGAAACCGGTTTGGACTCTAAAATATACATGTTTAATTGGAGACTGCTCTACTGGTGGCTCATTGGAGTGTATGTGGTTTTCTTCTAGGCAGGAGATCTATGTACGGAAAGATGTATGGACTTCCTATTTTTAAGATCTCATTCTGAGCCCATTGGGATTTTGCCATCCCCCCCAATCCATCATTGCGGCAGTATAGAAATTTGATGTTGGCACTAGAAGACCAGACAAGAATTTAGGGAGGAAAAAAACCTAAAACACAAACACCAAGGGAAGATCTCTGAGAAGGTTAGTTTCAGGGGAAGAGAGAAAACCTGAACAAATCCAAATTTAATGATATATCGCACAATACTGGAACCACCAAAACTAAAACAGGAAGGCTATGGGAATCCGCAGGAAGGAAATCCTAACCTTGAAAAAGCCAAACAGAAGAGACATTGAGAACATCTTCTTGCCAAAATTACACAGTATATGAAAAAGCATTGCTCTGGAAGGATTATGGATGTCCCACATGCAGCCTCTACCATCACCATGGCAAGGAAAGCAAAACACAAGAAAAATACTTTGACAGTCCTCTTTGCTTAGCATTGCAAGGAATCTGGTGGGGCTTGCCACCTGAGCCCTAGAACACATTGGCACAGCATTTGGCACCACCTGCTTAAAAGGTTTGGTTAACATTTCTCCAATTTTTTAATTATGAACATCTAATGTATCATGAATTATCTAAGCAAGCCAAGAGATGGCTTCACCTATTCAAAAGGTGTTCGATTGGTCTGGGGAAGACACGTTGTCAATAGGTGAAGTCATCTCCTGCAGAACAAGCTCATTAGAGGCTTCGGAGAGTTCTCACATAATCTTGGAAGACTGCTATGCACCATGGATTTAGTAACCCCTGAGTTATGGGCACCACACAACAGATTTCAAATAGAGCATACGAGACTTCGCCACCCGTCACAAACTGGAGCCAAGCCAACTACAATACATAGTATACACAAGTCAATGCTCAAGCACGGTAAGGACAGGCTGCTCTCAAACCAATTCAGATACAGAATGGGAGATGCCAGTTCCACCCTTGTTTTTTTTTTTGGACCTAAGAAGGGAGATTCCTTAGTTAAGGATGACAATCAAAAGATATGGCCTTTATTGATTTTCCGTCTGCTGAATATGAACGCTACATACCATAGGCCTACACCGGTCTCATCCAGGAAAAACATGGTGGACTGGCAACCGTATACAGAGTATGAAAGACCAAAAACGGGCGACAAACTTGCTACAGAAGATTGCAATGCCCATGGTCTTCACTACCATTCAATAAAACTTTTTATGTGCTGAGCATTGCCAAAAGCTGTCGGCAACAGCCGTTCACTAAAAGCAGCATCTTTTAGGTCAAAAGCCGAGATGTGAGGAAGATTTAGAGTCCAAACACCACCTTTAATTTGTACGCTCGTGGCTGGCTCCACACGAGAATACATTGATTACCATGTGGGTACAGAGATGAGCAGACACACCACGTTCCCGGAAGGCTCCAACACAGCTTGCATATTTACACATGTGCGGAACGAACACATTTTTTATTATTGCCGAGCGAAAACACAAAAAGACACAAGAATGTAAACAGAAATACCAAAACATAGCCGTCAATTAAGATATTTGTTCTTGAAAAAAAAAATGGAAATCGCATTGAAGAAGGTCTCGACGAAAGCTCCATCCGTGACACTATGAAGGAGCATCCCATAGGCTGGACACCGATTTGGATGGGGAAAACGAAAAAAAACGAGGCTTCAAGAGAAATCTAGAAAGATTTAGGCAAATACAGATGAAATGTAACAAAGCTTGAGTCACTAATACTGCGCTATAAACAATCCATACCATGAGGAACGAGCTGGCAACGTCCTGAGTAACGGTATCTTCAGGAGGAAAACCTACATTCTAATAACGCTTTATATACATAACTACCTTTGAAAGTCGAAGCATGTGCAGTGCAGGTTTATATATATCTATATATAAAAAACACATTTTCCATACTAGCATATCTAAGACTGATAGAAAAAGGCACGTGGATAGTCCGTTCACTCCATTGCAGGAGTTGGTTTTCGCTCTTCAAGCCATGAAGCAGCAGCATGCTGTGCATTTCTACAGGTGATCGCTGGTTGGATTGCTTTGGGCAAGTGAGTTGGAGATGTATTCATGGTTGAAGAGACGAGAGGTAACGCTATGCATAGTTCACAAGGCTGAGCCGATATTGCGCACGAGGAATGGCTGCCAACATGCAAAGGGGAATTACAATAACGGCCAGAACAGTGCGCTTTTCAGAGTGCCCTACCATGTTTCCGGGGAACACATGGAAGACTAGGTCGGCCATGGAGAGGTTTAGGTGTGTGGCATCTCCGATAGATTTTAAAATCTCCAATGGATTAACACCATCTAGACGCTGAGGTGCTTCAAGGTTGCCCAGGAACCCTTCTACTGAATTTCATAAGATTTGAGGAAGACAATCAAGCGGAAACCCAGGACAACACGTCAAACCATGTTATTTTTGGCCGTACAACTAAAGACGTCAATAAACTGGCTGGTGGTCCTCTTACAACTCCTCGTTTGTCAAGTCTTCCAACGTGAGCATTTCCTCTACCATCCATGCCACATAGACATGCTGTAAAGCACTGGAGTATTACGGTCTATGCAATGGAGAGAAGATGATGGAAGAGGCACATCCTAGGAATGCAAATGCATTTACCGAACAGTGGGACTTATGAACGAAGCGGATTTCAAAAGGAACCATCAAATTACAATTCCAACATAAAAATGGGTCTTTGCAGGGTACCCGGTGGTGGAAAGTATACCAGAAATCAAGGCCTTGCCAGACGAAGACCTTTATTCAACCTAAAACCGCAAGCAGAACCGACTAAAAACAAAATTAAACAAATAGCATAGTCCGTACGTTCGGCCTCTTTGGTAGAAAAGGTGCAGCTGAAACACACGTCTATGCTTCTAACTCAACTATAGAGTCCGACCACAATAACAAGGTAATAGATTAAGAGGTAAAAAACAGCCATTTTCCCGTGGAACCCCACAACATTCTCACGCATGAGGTCAATCCTCCAGTGAACAGTCACACATTGAGAAGACGTGTGATGCTCCACCCACACAACACAAAAAATACATTTTCATACAGTACTCCAAACCCTCCCCCGGTAGAAGAACGTAAAGGGATGTCGTTTAGCATTTCTTGTCCTTTTTGGTCTCCAGTGGGGCCTGCAGGAGGGTCGGCGCTTGTTCCATGATGCGCACCAGCAGTTTGTCGATGTATTCTTCCAGCTCGCGTACGTGCTCGTCCTTCTTGCCCAGATCGACCTCTTTCTGCAGCAGCAGGTGGATCAGCTCGTCGTGGGTCAGGTGGTAGTACTTAGCGGCCACGTCCGGCGTGCAGAGATCCTGAGGAAGACAAAAGACACGAGAAGGTCTCTGAAAAGGAACCTCATACAGGCGTTATTCAAGGAGAATCGAAAAGTCACCGCACGTTCAGTGACTTTTCGTTCAATTCGGTGCGACTTGGCGATCCCATTTCAGCAAGCACCACAGGGCCGTCGTAGTGCAGGGAAAAGCCGTCGCAAACCCGACAAACACTCACCGAAACCCACAAAAACATCTGGATTTCACCGAAACCCACAAAAACATCTGGATTAACCCCGCTGAACACGCCGGAGAAACCTGACTAGCCGCCGATCACAGCGCAGAGCAGCCGCCGGAAAGAAAAATCGACACTGCAGACGAATGGAGTGAACAAAAAAAAAAAAAAGTACGCTTGAAAGTTTGAAAAGAGAAACACGGTTTGCAAAAAACTACAGAACGAAAATGTCTGAAATTTAGACACAAGATCCAATGAATGATAAAAGGGCTGTTACAGAAAAAACGATTTGAGAAAAAAGAAAAAAAAACGTTTGCCAAAAAAAGATCTAAAAATGCCTAAAAGATCCTAAAAAAAAAAATAGACTTTTTACTGCAGAATAGAATATTAAACGATTAGATATTGAATTAAAAAAAACGGGAATATTTTTAACATTGAAGCCTATGGGATTCGCCTGAGTAAACCTGTCGAATTAAACCACCGAATGGCAGGGCATTGACAACTTTTCTTTGCTGGTTTGTATATTCCGTCTCTAAATAGACGAAGCATTGCTTCTCTGAGGGATTTCACTGCCCTCGAACAGGCATCGTATGTGCAGGCAATTCGCCAACATTTGGCGAACTGCCTGCTCTCTGAATAGCCGAATGGCCAGGAAAGGTAACCGAACGCTGAATTTCACTGTTCGGTTACCTTTCAGCCACAATTCGGATCCCTTTGAATAACCCTGATAGTAACCACCTGAGGTCAGAAGCGACGTTTGCTTTAAGAGGGAGTTTTTAGATTGCCCCAATATGAATCCACACCTAAGACAAAGCAGTGTCTAAGGTTTGTCATAAGTAGACTGCAGCATTATTATAATGTACTTCCTTTTTATTTAATTTACACCCATTTGGTGCAGTAGAAGTGAGGTTCAGCTTTTCTCTACATTCCACAGGAAAACAAGTTTTTTTTTTTTTTTTAATCTAAATGGACCTTTCCATTTTGCAAGTCCTTACTTCTTGGTCACTCCTCGCTTTCAGCAAACAAACCCACTGGGTGGTCATCACTTGTAACCAAATTATATACTAATGTGGCGCTTTAGGGTACAATTTGTGGAGAAAATCACTAGTGCGCTCAACACTACCAGGTGGATGGTCCCCACACCACCTATAAAAAGATCACAGAAAGAGAAAATGGTGAAGCGCGCATGTGCCCCCACACCAATATAAGTGCAAAGCTTACACTTGGTTTTCTGATGACGGCTCGTATTTGTAGTTAATACAGATGACGTCAGTCAATAAATCAGAGTCCCGCGAAGCTCCTGTGTTCCACATACGGGACTCTGATTTATTGACCGACGTCATTTCTTATGAATAGAAGATGGCAGTATCTGTATTGACTACAAATACGAGCCGTCATCAGAAAACCAAGTGTAAGCTTTGCACTTACAGGTACTTCTATTGGTGTGGGGACACATGCGCTCTCCACTATTTTCTCTTTCTGTGATATCACTTGTAACCAGTCTACCTGATAATCCTAATTTTCCATTTCCAACTGACCGTTTGCTTATACAGTTCATACTGTGACCATGTGGTGTTCTGGCCATCTAATATCCATGACCGCTGACCAATCACACTGCTTGATCTTGGGGCAAATATTGGCGGCAGCTTTCGGTCCAGTCAATCAGTTGTGACCAGACAATGGACTCATCCATACAAGGCCAACTATAAAAAACCCACAAATCACATGTACAGTTTTGTCGGACAAAAAAAAAAAAAAAAGTCGATGATACCCGAGTGGTTGACTACTTGAGAAATCTCTGCTGCCAGGTTCTCCAAGGCAAAGAGCTTCACCCAGGAGTCAGCAACCTTGGTCCTCCAGATGTTTTAGAACTACATTTCCCATGAGATTTATCCATCCTTCTGAGTGGCTGAGCATTATGGGATATTTAGCTCCAGATCATCTGGACAGCCAAGTTTGCCAACCCTTGGCTTAACCCTTTCCACCACCAGGACCATCACAGCCCTCCCAGGGTCCCCATAAAGCAAAATACAGCTCATTAATCAAGTCTCGTATGACTCGGAGATGCGATCCAGCTCCAGTGTGACAAAGATGTGAACGGCTCTCCAGAGATCACATGTAATTGAAGGTGACACTGCAGTCAGTATGCAAGACACTGTCCAAGAACAAACCTTATGGTGACCGTCTGACCTGAAACTGTAAGGGATTCAAGACACGGAGAAAGCAGATCAAACTCACGCCGAACATTACCTTAAACCTGTCCAGGTCTGGGTTCTTGACAGTCTGAGGATGTCCTCCGGCAACGGATTTCAACTTTTCCAGGCCGCTGCTCAGAGCCGCAGACAGAGCCGGCTTGCTTGGCTTCTTCTCCTGGCCTGGGTCAGGCACTGTGGCACTTATTGGCTTCACCGGGTGGGGGCTGAAGGAGCAAACCAGGGAAAAGTAAGATTATTTGAGAGGAAACCATCTTGTTTCTCTTTCTCAACCTTTCATAAAAAGGTCAGGGAAGCAGCAAAAGATCATTAAACCAGGTTTAATTCACTTTACCCAAATTCAGGCAGCTCTGCTTGGTTTCAAATGACTGAGCACTGCATTAAATCCCACTTAAATCACCGTTACTTTTATATAGTAAATTATTAGTATTATTGGTTATAGCATTCCACATTGGTAAATAATACAGGCCTCGGGGCATCAAATGTGTAATAAAAAAAAAGGCGTAATGGGAAATTGGATTTAGAAAGGGGTCCCACTACCAGTATATTAAGTCTAGATTTGTGCAAAAAGACACTTAAAATGGGGTCATAAATTGTGTGATTGTCCCATTTTATCAAAAGGTCAGTAATTATGGTGTATGTCCGTCATTGAGAGGTTGCGTACAATGTCTGGATCCAGACACAGCATGGTTCCTTCAGATAAAGAGACATGGGGGGGGGGGCTGAAAATTACATCAGCCGTATTCAAAAGAAGTTAAAGAGCCTAAAGTCGTAAGAATGGGACTAGAAAACGCACCTCGGTGTTAACTTTCAAAGCAAAGCTTTGGGATCGAGGTCCGATTAGCCTCGAATGTCCATTCAACCTGGTGCATCGATTTCTTGATCATTAAAACCAAGCAAGAAGGCGCATAACTCCATAATGCCATTTCCCCTAGCGTTCTTATTGGAAATCTTTCAAATGACACATCTACAGGGTTATTCAGAGAGAGGTGAAACTCAGAATGACTGGAGAAGTGAAAATTCTAGGTCAAAATAGCCAAACCAGGTGGCGAGGGAGCTCCTGCTGATGAGTATTATATTGCCTGACTTTCTGCTTTAGAACGCTGCCCGTGGCTCGGTCCGACTCCAGAATCACATTGCTGTGTACCCCGATAGGGTTGGGCCTACCTTGACCCCCCCGGAGGCACCTTCACCAGGATCGGACTGCTTGCCGCTTTCGGCTGGCGGCCATCTTGTTCGCGGCCTACCCCAAGGCTGGCAGTTCTTTTCGGCTCGGATGGGGAAAGAGCAGGAAGCTGGAGGGATCGGAATTATCCGCCTTACCCGACATACAGCTCTCTCTGGGAGACCCGCTGACCAGTCACCAACATCTGCCGCGAGTGGAGGCTCGGGAATTGGCGGAATCTCCTGCTGGTCCGTCCTGTCCGAGTCCGCTGGCACATGCTGTGCCACACCTGGAGTTGTCGACTAAGGAGGACATCTGGCAGCTATACGACGACTTGAGTGTCCTGTGGCAGTCGGACCTCACGCAGGTTAGGGCTGAAATTGCGGCGATTTCCACCGGCTCTGTATCTCTGGGAGCCCGCCTGTCAGTATTGGAAGAAGAGGGGTCGGGAGGTAGAACCCGGATAGAGGATCTCCAGAAACAAGTGACAGCCTTATCAGCGGTGGTTTTGGACTTGGAGAATAGACACCTTTGCCGCAATCTATGGCTTAGAGGGATCCCCTGATGCCGTGTGTTTTGGGCCTGATGGCCAAGCTACTGGGTTTACCTCGGACTCGCCTATACCAGTCTCCTCGGCCTTTCGATTGCGCAAGGCGGCTACTGCGCCTGCTAAAGCTCCCAGGGACATCATTGTTATTTCTACGGCTGTCTCCATCCCTACTAAGGTACTCAAGAAGGCAGGTACTGTTCCGGCCGTAGCATATGACGATATGCAGATAACTGTCTACCGGGACTTATCGTTTCTCGCCCTGATGACACAATGCCGTTTTCGTGAGGTGACGACCCTCCTCAGGGAGCGGGGAATACGCTACCGTTGGGGTCCTTCCGGCTCCTTGATTATGTCGCATGCTGGGAATATGTGCTCTGTATCTACTCCAGATGAAGCTAAGGCCCTGCTAGATGTCACGCTGCCCCCAAACGTCTCAACATCAGTCTGTGGTGTCTCTGCGGTGGCAAGTCCTTTGCGCTTGGATCCGGGCTGATGACATGACCATTTCTCGGACTGGCATCCCCCATCGAAACTTGAAGAGTTATCTTGTCGTTTTTACTCTCCTCCTGCTTTACCTCCCTTGTGGGCACTAGTCTCTTGGACATACTTGAAAACGAGAGAAATCTCAATGTATCCTTCCTGGTAAAATCCTTTTATAAAATAAATAAATAAAAATATTCACCCGGCCACTGTGTACAGTCGTCCCCCCCCCCCTCTTTTTTTTTTTTGGACATTACTTGGGCTGCGCCATTGTGGCACTCACCATGGCTCTGTCTGACATCTCTGGCCCTCGGGCCTCGTGACCATGCCATTCAATGGCCCTCCGGGAGTGAGCCAGGAACGTCATGGATAAGGCCATTGCCATTCCCCAACACCCCCCCCCCTTTTTTGTTCACCATCTGCAGGTCTGCGGTCGAAGTATTGTGATGCCCTCCCTTTTTTTCCCCTGTAGCTTTTCCTGCTCATATTATTGATGTAATTCTGCAGTCTCCTAGTCCTGCGTGACTACTGACCCTGTGCTATAGCTTGTGGCAGTTCTGTCTTGGTTTCTGTTGTAACACTGCTTGCTTTTCACAGTGAAAAACTATTTTTTTTAGAAATTCAAAAAAGCCAAACCAGAAAAATTCTCCCATTTATCTCACTTCCCAAATCGGCTATTTTGACCTAGATTTTTCACTTCTCCAGTCATTCACCTGGTTTTCACCTCTCTCTGAATAATCCTGTTGATCAACCATTAGATGGCTTCAAAAACATGGGCATCTTCGAACGTCACGAAGGATAGATAGATATGGGATAGATAGATATGGGATAGATAGATATGGGATAGATAGATAGATAGATATGGGATAGATAGATAGATAGATATGGGATAGATAGATAGATAGATATGGGATAGATAGATAGATAGATATGGGATAGATAGATAGATAGATAGATATGGGATAGATAGATAGATATGGGATAGATAGATATGGGATAGATAGATAGATAGATATGGATAGATAGATAGATAGATATGGGATAGATAGATAGATATGGGATAGATAGATAGATAGATAGATATGGGATAGATAGATAGATAGATATGGGATAGATAGATAGATAGATAGATATGGGATAGATAGATAGATAGATAGATATGGGATAGATAGATAGATAGATAGATATGGGATAGATAGATAGATAGATATGGGATAGATAGATAGATAGATATGGGATAGATAGATAGATAGATAGATATGGGATAGATAGATATGGGATAGATAGATAGATAGATAGATATGGGATAGATAGATATGGGATAGATAGATATGGATAGATAGATAGATATGGGATAGATAGATATGGGATAGATAGATATGGGATAGATAGATATGGGATAGATAGATATGGGATAGATAGATATGGGATAGATAGATAGACATAGATATGGGATGGATAGATATGGGATAGATAGATAGATAGATAGATAGACAGATATGGGATAGAGGATAGATATGGGATAGAGGATAGATATGGGATAGAGATAGATATGGGATAGAGGATAGATATGGGATAGAGGATAGATATGGGATAGAGGATAGATATGGGATAGAGGATAGATATGGGATAGAGGATAGATATGGGATAGAGGATAGATATGGGATAGATAGATAGATAGATAGATATGGGATAGATAGATATGGGATAGAGGATAGATAGATATATATATATATACACACACACACTGGAAGATACGAGTCACATTAAAAGGAAAATACTTAGGGTGTTATTTTAGAGAATAAGAGTAAAACCATTTGGCTTTTTTTTTTGTTTTATTCTAAAAGGAATTAAGAGAAGATTTAAAAGTTGGGAGAGTTGGACCACCTGCACCATTACGAAAGGTCTCTATACCAGGGCCGTCAAAGTCCTGCTCCTCAGATGATTCTGAGCTACAACTCCCATGATGCTCTGTCCATGTTTTGCATCGAAAGAATTCTGGGAATTGTACCAATCAACATCTTGGGGGGGGGGGTCGGAATTTGACATCCACGGTGTATACGAAACAGACCAGAGCAATCTGGAACACAAGGATTCTGTCGGTAGGAAGACAGTCATCGGTTACACGAAACACACACAGAACTAATCCTTTGAGTCCGTCTTAACTTGGGCTTTGAATGCAATTTGTCTTCAGGAAAGAGGTTGCGCACTTTGTGAGGATCTCAAGTTTCTTTGTTTACGCCAAGAAACTCTAGATGCTCCAAAGTCTACTTACTCCGCGTCGAAGACGCAGTAGGTTAAGACATGCTTGAGGAGAAGTTAACCTTGGTTTACTGGACAAAAAGAATTTGCAGAATCAGGCAGTGAAGACTTTACTAAACTTCAGCTCACCACTCCTCATGCTTAAAGGGACACTCTAGGCAACATTACCACCTAAGCTATTTTAGGCGGTCATGATGCCCGGAGTATCCTGCCCTCTGTCCCCCCTCCCTCCGCTCAGCTGATCAGCAGAAAAAGCTGAAAACAGCTGAGAGACGCGGAGGAATTTACTCCGCCCTCCCAGCTGTCAGTCAGCAGAGCGGGATTCAAAGCGCGATGACGTCTCCAACTCGCCGCAGTAGCTGGCGGCAGCGGCTGAGGGTTAGTGTTGCGCGCATCCTCTTGCGCGCAACACTAATCCTCAGAGGGAGCCGGGAGGAAGCCTGCCGATTGGCTGGCTTACGTGAGAGGTGTGCATGCGCGCTTCTCACGTAAACCAGAAGGCAAGTCCGATGCAAGAAGGACAGGAGCGGAAGAGGAGGGAGGTGAGTATAAAAAAATAAAAAAGACGCCGCTGGAAACAAGTGGATTTTAGGGTAAGTATTACAGTTACAAGAAAAAAAATAAAAAATTACTTTTTATTAAGGGAATAGGGATAGATTAGGATAAAAAAAACAGGGGGGGGGTGATTTTTGAGTGGAGTGTTCCTTTAAGTGTTGCCAAGGAAGTCCAACAAGATTGTTCATAGCAAAGGTTCTTGGTTCTGTAGGACTAAGGACTCTTACCAAGGAGGACTTTACTTAGGCTTGAGTCCAATAACCAGTCCCACCCACCTTTGATAAACCCAGAGCTACTCAACAAATTCGATGGCTATACCGAGTCTCTTCCCTTTACATCACAAGATAAGATCATCGTAGCTACTGGAGGAACTCCGAAGATTAACATTTCATGAAACACAGATCATGTCAGATTAACCCAATTGCATTCTATGAAGTAGCAAGTGTCGATATAGATCAGGGCGGTGGGGAGGGGGTCGCAGTGGATCTGATTTACTTTGATTTGGCCAAAGCTTTGGAGACAGTTTCCGCACAAGAGGTTATGGTTTAAAGTAAGAAAAATTGGTCTAGATGAAAATTCTTGTTCTAGGTTAGAAAACTGGAGAAAAAAAAAAAAAAAAGCACAGAGAGTGGTCATAAATGGTACATTTTCAAGATGGACACCAGTGGAAAGGGGTGTCCCTCAGGGGTCTGTTGTAGGACCAATTCTATTCAATTTATTTATAAATGACCTTGAGATAGGCATTGAAAGCCATGTATCAGTGTTTGTATTACTTTTCCTAGTTTTGTGTCATCTGCAATGTGAGCAGGATGTTACTTCACTGCAGAGGGAATTGGATATATTGGGGGACTGGGCACTTAAAATGGCAGATGAGGTTTAATGTAGATAAATGCAAAGTTATGCACTTTGGAGTGAAGAACACACAAGGAACTTATACCCTAAATGGTACGGAGTTAGGGAAATCCATTCAGAAGGAGGACTTGGGAATAATCATAGACACTAGGGATGCACCGATACCAATACTAGTATCGGTACCGATACTGCCATTTGGTACTTCTGCAAATGCCCCTATACCTGAAGGCAGCACTGGGCTGGCTTGCCGGTATCCGCTGGGCTGGGGCCGGATGCATTTGTATATATGTATCTGAGTGGGTATATCTGGCCTGAAGTCTGCAAGTATAAATATATGTATACCCACTCAAATACATACATCTGATGTGAGGTGTGGTCAGGGTGTGCAGGTGGTAAAGGGAGTGTCTGGTCATACATTTCAATATTAACATAAATTGGACAGGCTTTCAGCAAAATCCTAAATTATTTATTGGAAAGTGGTCACATGACTAAAAAAGTATCGGTACTTGGTGTCGGTGAGTGCCTGGGGAAAAAAAAAAAAAAAAAAAAATATCAGTACTTGTACTTGGTCCTAAAAACATGGTATTGGTGCAACCCAATTGGATTCCAAACCAAGTAACACGGTCTAATGTTAAACAGCAGCTGCCAAGGCCAGCAAGGTATCGGCATTAAAAGGGGAGTTCACTCTCGGGATGAAACGTAAATTTTGCCTCTGTATAAAATCGATGGTAAGATGCACCTTGAATATGCCGTGTGATTTAAAAAAAAAATATAGGATATGGCGCTAGAAAAAGTGCAGAGACAGGCAACTCCATTAATAAGGGGAATGGAAGATTTAAATTATGAGCAAAGGCCAACAAAACGGTGCCTTAGAGGAGATCTGAACTTTAAATATATACAAGGCCATTAGATGGGGGGGGGGGGAAATCAGCCTAAAGCATAGGAAGGTCCCCCCCCCCCACAGTGAGAATAAAGCTGTGGAATTCTCTGCCTGTTGAGGTGGTTGGGTCAGGGTCTGTACAGACTTTTAAACAACAAGTTGATGACTTCCTGCAAAAACAGAAAATTAGCCTCCCTGGCATTAAGATTCTGACAT
This sequence comes from Leptobrachium leishanense, assembly GCA_009667805.1. Classification (NCBI taxonomy): domain Eukaryota; kingdom Metazoa; phylum Chordata; class Amphibia; order Anura; family Megophryidae; genus Leptobrachium; species Leptobrachium leishanense. Next base: position 548,606,206 of record CM019063.1, read on the forward strand.
CTTTTAGATGTCCCAGCAGTATCCTCCGGCGATTGCAACCTCATACTTCCTGGTCCCCTTCTCGCAAGAAGGGAACCAGGAAGCAAAACGCCGCGATCACCGGAGAAGACTACAGGGGTCAGCGAGGAAACGTAGAGACAGGTAATGCATCTCTATCCAGCCCGAGCGTGGCTCAGGGTTACCGCTTTCAGTGGTGAAATTTAACCCCGAGCCACACTCGGGATAACCGCCAAGGAGGTTAAGGGTTATAGAACATTTAATAGGTAATAATGGCTACTTCTGGGGGTCAAGAAGGAATTTTTCACCTCTTTGTTGCATATTCGATGAGTGCTGCAGACTGTTTTTTTCCTTCTTTTAGATCTACCACAGTAGAGAATATGTGAAAGGCTGAACTGTATGGACGCACATCCTTTTTTTTTTCGGCATATGTAACTGGTTTTTTTTTTGTTTTTTTTTGTGTTCAAACAGTTTATTGAAAGAATGTCATATTACAATGAGTTGACATTGTCATTGAGTATAAGCGATGACAGAATATTATTGCTTTTCTTGTACATAAAAATGTTGAGTAGTGACATAAAGTACATATCATAGTATTAGATTTGTGTGAGTCTTCATGCAAAGAAAAAATTTCAAACGTAGTATGTGGTAATAAGAAGAGTCCGTTCCGATCAAATTCAGTGATCCAGCCATTGGCAGGTGACGATAAATAGTGTCAATTTGGGATCTCTGTGAGAGATAATGAATAAAGAGAAGAGAGGAGCTCAAGTGAGGCTAAGAGTAATAGTTAGTAGAGAAGGAGGAAGAAAGACGGAGGAGAGAGAGGTAAGAAGGAGAGGAGAAGAAGAGAGAAAAAAAAAAAGAAAGGAGGGGGGGATGGAAGGATGTAACTGTTTGTTGACCGGCACTCCGACTAGCCTCAAAAAGGTGGTAGGCACGTTTAGTTGGGTGACAGAATATGAATCGAAAAATCAGACACCCAGATCTGGTTCAGTCCTAGGGACAAATTTTTTGTGTTATAACCACCAACTTCATTCATTGTTACAGCTATGAAATGGGTGTCGTGAAGGGAGGACATGATTAGGGCTGATGGAGAATGGCATGGGCTGGAGGAAAACCAGATGGAATCTAGAGGCGTGATGACCCCTCCAGTCGTTTTAGTGGTATGTGTTCTTTGGTGAAAACATGGCAGAAAATGAAAGTGTGGAACACCTTTTGACTGAACAAGCCTGCAAACATCCATCCATTTTAACCAACCCATGTACCATAACCCAAAACAAAATGTACAGATAAACACCTTTCCCCTGAATCTCACCTTGTTTTTAGTGGTACCAAAGTATTCTCAGCTGGCAGTGTCTCCTTAGGCAGAACTGAGGGAACAGCGGTTTTCAGCCCACAACTGGCAACAGGCGATTGCAAACAGGTCAGAGCTGCCGTATTGGAATTTGTTGGGCCAACGACCCCAGAGTTCATAGGAGACAGAATTGGAGAAGGCAAGTTGGATAGCTTAGAATTCTGTGTGGCTACCAGGGAAGGAGTAGAGAAAGCCAATGGTTGGCGGTCATGCAGGGAAAGTAATTTCACAGTAATAGGGAGGGCAGGGGGTGCGGGCTCTTTGAACATTGCCTGGGCATGAAGGTCTTTGAAACTCATATCGTCCTGCAAGGAAACCTCCGTACTTTGGCTACTTTGTGAGCACTCGGCAAAAGGGTTATTCTCACTTAAGCTTGGGGGAGGGGTTCTATCAGTAGATATAAAGGGATTGCTGGGTGAAGGGAAGCTCTTTGCATCTGCATCCTCTAACAGGTCAGACTCAGACTTCCAGAAACCTTCATTCTTGAAGTCCACAACTATATCTGCTGACCAGCTAGACAATTGACTCAATGAGACCCCAGATTGGTTTTCTGCAGTTAAGTCTTTAGCACATTTGGATTCCACTACATTTTGCACCATATGGCCTTGATCATTTGTCTGTTCACATTCTGGCACCACCTCACCAAGTGCATTTGCCTCATCTGGACCCTTTTCAAAAGGTTCACTCAAGTTTGTGGGGAGCTGCTCCTCTAGGGCTGACCAAAACAGGGCCGAGTGGTCAATTCTTTGAGAGGAACTGGAGGGTTCAATCATACGGTCTTCGTCATTCTTTGGCATAGGCAGATGCTTTAGCAATTTCTCACTCGCAAGCTCAATGGCCCCCTGACTCATGAGTGGCTTAGATGGCTCAATGTGGTTAATTATCTCAGGGCCTGAGACAACTTTCAAAACATCCAATTTACTTGATCTTACTTCAGCCCTAGAAAGGTCTAATACGTCTAGTGAGACTTTTGAAGGGCAAGTCCAGAATTGCTCAGCCACCGTTGACTCATTTACATCCAACAGGTGTTCTCCATTAGTGGCACCAAGCTTTGTCAACTCATTATTTCCTTCTTTTAAATTAACCGAAATGCCCTCCGTGGTGGATTGGGTGTCCTCACCAATAGATTGCACTGGGCTCCTAACCCCAATTACAGGACAACAGGTCACTGGAGAGACAGTTTGTTTGCCCAACCCATTGCTTTTCTCTAACATTTGTTCCTCTGGGTTCTCCATTTGTTTTGCGTTTAGGTCTTGATTACTTGTTTTCTCGCAATTATCCCCATCGGTCGGTTTCTCTTCAGGTGTTGGTGACAACAGCAACCGTGGGGGCTTAGGTGCCACCATGGACCCAACGGTTTCTCTTAGAAAAGGCATCCTAACTTCTGGCTCATTAACCCACCCACCCACTATCGTCTTAATGATGTCTTCATTAGGCAACGCGCCCGACTTGTAGGAAATGGTCTCTCTTTGGGCCCCCCCTGCAGGTCTTGTAGGGTTTTGCAACGTTTCTAAAAAGTGCACAACAGCGTGTTGAATATCTTGACTTTTAATATCCAGTTTTGTTGGATTATTGGATCTGAATTGGCTTGAGGCTTGCTGATCAAGCAACTGGTTATTGCGTAAATCTGGTAGTTTGGCCACAAAGTGTTCATTCGATAACATAGGAGGGACTTCAGCAATCCTGGTGATTGCATAAGTGGTTTCACTAGGGTTCTGTAATGTGCCATGGCCCTTCACTTTGGAAACCACAGCAATTTGTTCATTGTTACACTCTTTAGGGGTCACAGGTTCTGGAGGAACGGATTTTATTTTAGACACATCTGTAATTGATAAATCCTCATCTAAAGACCATGATGAAGTTCGACCACTAGAGTCAAAGCATCTTTGAAGCTTTTCTGATAGAGTTATTGCTTTACTGTGGTCCAAGGTTGAAGAGTCATTATCAGGTGGCCGGATTTTTGTCGACTCTACAGTGGGAATGTGTGGTGTGTAAAAGCTTGCAGGATAAGGAGAAGTATCTTCGCTCTTTGGGTCCTTCATCTCCAATAAATTAACAGGCCAATGAGTCTCCAAAATATGCACAGTGGGGTTACTTTTACAAAAAACAGGTAGGATATTAACACTGTGTTCAGACACTGCAGGAGAATTCTCGGCAAGGATGCCTGTCCTTTCAATATACAACCTAGAGTTCAAGAAAGGAACGTTTGAATGGACCGCTTTGGTTTCCAATGGTCTTTGGTTCTCCGTGGTTGGTTTTAGCCGACTTGACGCAAAGGCATCGAACTGGTCTTCCCATTCCGAGGTGGCGATGGGTTCAGAAGAACTGGAGCTTGAAGCAGACTTCGGCCTGTGGGCGCTCTCTCCTTGACTCGAGGACTGCTTTTCATCTTCAGAAGATTGATAAAAGGCCAATGGACTGTGTTCCTCCACAAGAGAAGAGCCCCACTCAGCAGCTTCTGAAGCAGCAATAGACCCAGAAGGTAAACTAGAGAAAAAGCGAGTAGGTGAAGAAGTATTTAGTAACTTGTCAGAGAGAAGATCCTCATAAAAAGGGTTGTTTTGTACGGAGTTTAGAAACGGGTTGTTGACGGGTAGACTCCCACAGACACCACTGTAAGAAGCTGCGTTAGGGTTAGCGATAGGCATGCAAACAGGACCATCTACCGGAGAGGGAATGGTGAGGCGGGAGAGGAAGTCAAGGGTGAAGCTGGAGGAAGCAGAGGAGCTGGTTTCTACCTGAGGAGACACATCCAGGCTGTGGAGGGAAGACAAAATGGTCCCCCAGGTTAGTGCCAAAGAGCATTTTCTATGTTATATACACACACACATACATACATTGAGGCCTATTCTACAGATGGGGGTGACATTCATTTTGCAGCGAGTGGGGAGAAGAAAAAGTCAAATTCAAGTAAAAACACACAGTATAAATAACTACTTTAATAATCCTCAAAACTAGATGCATTGCAATGTAAGCAAGAGATTTAACCAAAGACCATATCGATTTCTTCTACGCACAAGTCTTTAAAATAAATCAAAATTACAATTATCTATTCCAAAAAATTATGAAATCGACATCACGCACTCCAGAACGCGGGGGACTCCATAGGCTTTATTAGAATTAGATTGTGGTATGGTATAAAGTAAGAGGGCTGCACATAGTGTGATGGTGCCGCACTAGATGAATGGTGGACAGTTTGACTAGCCACGATGACCTAGATCAGCGGGTCAAACTTGGTCCCTCAGATGTCCTAGAACTACATCTTCCATGGGGCTCAGCTAACCTAATAAGTAGCTGAGCATCATGAGAGATGAAGCTCCAAAACATCTGGAGGGCCAAGTTTGATGACCCTCACCTAGAGCAAGGAGAAATGAACTCTCAAGGGGTTATTCAATAACAGCATTGTTTGGTGCCACAACGTTAAAAACCACACAGCTCTTGCAACTAGTGATCGACCTAGATGTTTTTTTCAGGCCCGAAACAGATTAATCGGCAGCCTTTCTGGCCGATAGCCGGTGCAGAGATTCTGCAAAAAAATTTTTATTTTATATAACCCTTTTGCTGCGGAGCCAATTCATCCCTGTGTGCGGAGCTCATTTTTACCGCTTTTGCTCATCAGGTTTAAACGCGTTTTGAAGCCACGTTTTATTATACCACCCAAAAAAAATATTATATCGTTCTTTCCAGCAGACTCGTGACATAGAATAATGATATATTATATGTCACTTGCGGTGTACCCCGAGGCTCAATACTAGGCCCCCTGCTATTCACAATATTCATAAATGATCTGTCCAACGTCTGCAAAGCCTCAACTGTACACATGTACGCAGACGACACTGTAATCTATACCAGTAAACCAAATCTCCGGCAGCTGGAAGCCGTGCTGCAAGAACAATTCACAGAGGTAGAAAAGTGGATCAAACACAACAAACTTTTTTAAAATAATGACAAAACTGTAACAATGCTCTTTGGAACAAAACCTAAACTACACAAATTGCAAACAGCCCATCTATGTGTTGGGACAAAATCAAATGGCACGCTGACCACAGTCACTTCGCTCAAATATCTCGGTATATGGTTGGACCCTAATCTATCCTTTGGCCCCACATCGAAAAACTCTCATCTAAACTTTACCCCAAACTAGGTGCGCTGTACAGAAACAAATCCTGCCTGAGCCCCGCGGTAAGAAAGCAGATTGTACAACAAATGCTTATGCCGGCTATTGCTTACGGAGATGTAGTGTATGCAGCGGCCCCACAAACACACCTTCAGAAACTTACTACATTGTATAACTCATTCTGCCGCTTTGTGCTACAATGTAACTACATGACCCACCATTGTGACATGTTAAAAGAACTAAACTGGCCATCACTGGAATCTAGACGCTCCCTTCACCTTTCCAACCTGGTGTTTAAGAGCTTTACTGGGAAGCTACCACCCTACCTGAATAGACTGCTTCCCCCAGCAGTTCCCTCATCCTATAACCTCCGATCCAGGACCAGCACCTTACTTGCAATACCACAATACAAAAAGAAAGTGGCTCGGTCCTCATTTTCCTACAGAGCAGCACAATTATGGAATAACATCCCAGACACCATCAAATCTTCCCCCAGTCTTAAGTCACTCAAGAGCTCCTTACTAACATACCTCAATACAGAATGCACCTGTAAACGTGTAACCTAGGGACTATATTTCCTACATATTTATTTTCTGTTAATCTGTATATTTGTATTGTTTTTTAATATCTTGCATTGTATTACTTTGTTCTTGAAGCCAGGACATACTTGAAAAAGAGAGAAATCTCAATGTATCCTTCCTGGTAAAATCCTTTATAAATAAATAAGTATACGTCATGTCCTGCCTTTATATTATAACAAAAATGCAATAAAATTAGAATTTAATAATTTACAGTGTGTAAAGTGTTTTTTTCCTCTTTTTATCATGCGAGCATTTGAGATTATTATTTTCTATGGGGTGCGCTTGTTAAAAAAAATTGAAATGGGGACTGGTTAAATTTTTTTTTGGGGGGAAATGACATGCTTTTCAACAAACACCCCCTCCCCCCATAGTGCAGCATCATTGCTCACATAATTGAAATGGGAACAATATTGCTGCATTAAGAAATTTTTAATTTTTGTTTTACACTTAACATGGTCCTGTTTGGAATCATTGGAAAGGCCATGCTCTGGCCGTTCCAACGATACCAAACATTAACCCCTAGCTGCCACAAATAGGGAGTTCATTGGACCCCCCCTCCCCTGCTCTACCATAGGTAGCAGCTAGGGGTTAACACCAGAACTGACATTGCGCTATGCGCGATGACGCCAGCCATCAGGGGACATCCCGGAAGCTTGGCCAACATCCAAGATGTCGGCCAGCTCCGGGAGGGGACCGCTATATGGCACCGAATCGCGATCCAGCACCCTAGGCATTAAAGACAGCTGCCGCTTGGAAGGGCAGGCTGTGCCCTTCTAAGCGGTGCCTGCCTTTTCCCGGTGGCCCGCTCGGTTGGGGAGCAAGAGGGGTCCAAAGGACCTCCCCTTCAGGCACTTTCCCCTCACAAGGGGGGGGGGGGTGCCTGCAATAGACGTCCCAGATGCTGGGCTGTCAGCGCGCCCCGATCTGCTGGAATCCCGGCTGATCGCTGCCCCCTGAGCAAGGATATGCTCAGCGCGTCCTCCGCACAGGGGAACCACTTGGCTGGACACGCTGAGCGCGTCCTTAGCAGCCAAGTGGTGAAACTTTTATTTTTACAAACAATATGGCCGTGTCTATAGACTTTGGCTTTTGCAGGGATCCTTTGTATGACCCTGTATGCAAGGGGTCTGCAACCTTGGCCCTCCAGATGTTTTGGAACTACATCTGCCATGAGGTTCAGCCTCATGGGAAGTGTAGTTCGAAAATATCAGGAGGTCCATGGTTGCTGACCCCTGCTGTAGGAAACTGGGACCAGTAGACCCCTGCATCTCCTGTATAGGGAATTCCCTGCCAGATGGGAGGGAAGTCCAATTTCTGTCATCACGCTCATGCGCAATATCGTCACTAGGCAGGGGGAAGTACCACAGCAGGAGTTGTCAGCCTGCTGTGGGAGACGCCCCATAATCGTCACAGTTCTGTGGGACCTCGCGGCTACAGTGAGCCGGCTTGTTCAATTATCGGCAAATAAAAGGCCGATAGTGATTTGCCGAATATCGGCCACCGATAATCTATCCCTAGCTGCAACTACGGTGAACTTCAGCTATCCCAAGTCAACAACGGCAAGTGATGTCGTGAACAACGCTGAACAGTACAATTATTATTCATGGTCAGCTTAATTGAACTTCAATAGAAACCGTTAAAAAAAACAAGGGGGGGGGGGAGAAACACTTGACAAACTATGGTGGCAGTTCCCTAAATTGTGAACGCACAGTAGTTACACCATATTTATTCCAAAGTAGTTAGACCTGATGAGAGAACGGTGCTTGGCTACCAACAACTTTGGTCATTTTTTGTAGATACGGGGTGCATCGCACACCAGTACAGATTTACAAAAACACAACTAGCCTCATATCAGAGTACAGAGGCCTGTTTTTCCCTATATCAATTGAAAGTTACAAATTTAATGTTCCTAGGTGTCCAAAAACGAATGTTTTGTACTCAGCTCGCCAAAGGCACGTTGCTGCTTTAACCCGGCTTCTCCTCCATCACATCTCTTTTGTACCTCCTACTTCCCACGACCCATGCCATTTGAGGTATAGGAGGTCTTCTAAAAAGGTTATTAACTCCCGGTCCATCTCTTGACCGTTCTTTGGATTTCTTCATCTCTGCCTTATTCCTTTCCATCCATATCAATTCACCAACTGCCTTGATGTGCATTTTCTGGCATCTTGAAAGCTTATTCACCTCAAAAAATAAAGTTTTATCACCTTTTTGCATCAAAGCTCAAAAATCTACTTCAACGTCCACTTTCATTCTTCCATGAAGTTCGCGATATTACCCAACAAGCTCTTGGCCTTCACGTCTTTGACGAGAAGGAAGAGTGAAAGACTAGAGAAAACCCAAACCCTACTGGGCTCACGTTACCAACATGGCTGCACCTCGCCACAATTTAAACCTAGCACTAAATATACACACAACATTAGTTTGTGACCGAGTGCCATAAAAATCTTAGACCACACGATTTTGACCAAGCTCCTCAATAAGCTTCATCATTCTCAATGAATGATGCAAACAAAAACTGTAAATTAAGCCACAAAAAGATCTTCGTGAGCGAGCACACAATACCACTTCTAAGTGCTATATCAAAAGTGATGACCCATCCTCATGGATTACCCTTCATGCCTCCCCAAAGAGTCACCCCACACAAAGATACCAAGGAAGATGGTCACCTAGCCAATTATAAGTCTAGATACTTTTTACACCCATTTCAAAACAGAAACCATGCATCTACCTCGGGAACGATCAGCAGAAAAGCATGGAAAAGGTTTCCATTGGCCAAGTATTACTTGTTTAACCAAGATGGCAGCCATTTATACCATAAATCAACTACCAGCACCATCCTAGCAATAGATTGACGTTGGGGTGAACAGCCAATCTATGAAACGTGGGGAGCAGGTAACAAAAAGGAATCTAGAATTGTTCACTTTGTAATTATTAGCTTGGGCTGCCAATACAAAAATCGACCGGACAGGCTGATTACAGATGTGAGTTTCATGGCTTGTTAGAGGGAGAGGGATCCGGACAGACCTCCCCTCCCTTTTCAGGCGATCTCCGGGGGGGGGGGGGGGGGGTGTCGTCTGAAAATTACATTGACGTCAGAACGCTGCGGGACAGAGAGGAGAGTATCTCTGGGGGGGGGCTCCCGCTTGCGGATGACGTGTGGGGAATGTCCTCCGCATATAGAGGGAGTTAATGAGGACATTCCCCACACATCCTCCGCAGTGAAAGGATTAATGCCACTCCCTTGCCGAACCCCAGCTTAAGGACGAAATGAGGCAGCATGCAGAACTTTGGGGTTAGGTCAGCCTGGAACGGAGCCTTTAATGAATAATATATACAGTGCCTAGTGGCCAATGGAAACAGACACCCTTTCTGCACTTCATCAGTAATCCCTTCCCTAAACTTTTGCTGCGACTGCTCAGGAATCACTGCGTGTCGAGTCTTGCCGTCTGTGACCCGATAAGAACAGGGACAGATAATGGGAGTAACTGGTCACCAAGACGCATTGCGCAACATACCAACAAAGCAGATCAATAGATTGTGAGGCTAAACCAGGGTTTCCGATTACACAGTTTCATTTACTGGGACAGTGTTTGCCAAACAACACAAAGACCACTCCAACCTTTAACCGATGTAAACATATTCTAGATAGGATTCCTGTGTGGGTTACTGTAGCCCTTTCCAACAACCCCCTATTAGCAGATATCGTGTCTGTTACCAATGATAATAACAGTATTCATGCAAAGCACATACGACACAAACACTCTGCACCTAGAATTGTAGGTTCAGGGTGACTTCAAAATTAGGAAAATTGCAAGGAAATATAGAACATCAGGTCCACACCTCCGAACTGCATCTATGTACCTCAAGTTCAAAGTAACTCGTCACATATGTATATCCCGCTTCACCTAGAAAATTAAGCCCTTGCGCAAACTCATGCGCTTAAGAGTCTATCCTCCCCCATGAGGAGACCCACAGCACATAACAAATCAGTCCAATACCACCCATGAGCAAACTTAAACTGTGCAAAGAGCCGATTGACCCCACCCATGAGGAAACCAAAATACTATGTACACAGTCAGATTTCCCCCATGAGGAAACAAACCTGCATCATCTGCATATTTATCTGATGTCACACAACTACACCATGTACATAGCGGCCTGATGTCAACCATGATGAAACCTACACCATATGTATCCAGCTTGATCATACACAAAGCAGCATAACTAAAGAATCCTGGTAAGTCTCCTCTGCAAAGACATTCAGTGGCCAACAGAGACGGCCTTCACTGGGCCTCGCGAGTGGTGAACCTGGTACCCATCTCAGTAAGCAAGTAGACTTGAGCTCTGACCCAACGTAGGACAGGTTACTACTAGTGCTACTACCCATACTCTCCAACTTTCACGTTTGCTCACTGGAAACCGTACAGGGCGATCCGGACACGGACCCCTTGCTCAAGTATCCAAATGGGGTGTCAACTTTACCTTCCCAACAAGGCTGAAACAATCGAAGCGTGGCATCTCTCTCTCATGCAGAGGAGGCTTCCTTCACATTTCACTTCTGGTTGCCCTTTCTGGATGACAAATCCAATGCTCTAACAGCAAAAGAAAAGTAGGCATTTCTCCCAAATGGTCATCCAAATTGCTCCAGACCAGGTTTTGACGATTCCCTTGGGGAAAAGCAGACTGAATCCTACAATCACTGAGCAGCAAATCATATCACCTATCACATATCCTGCAAACCTGGCCTGTTAGGGTTCCCTAAGGACCAGGGTTGGGGACCACTGCCGTATAGGCCATGCAATACAAGTGTATACTGGTGTAAAATGTGAACAGCCCAACTAACGAGTGGGTGGGAAAATAGTCTGGGCGCGAATAAAAAACAAAAAAAAATAAATAATTTTCACTATGCTCGATTGGGAAGTAATCTTAAAAATAAACGCATCACTCAATAGAGACAAAAACACACTACACAATAACGCACGTGGGATGTGAAGGACAGAAAAAACAATATAGTCTAGAACAGAAAGTAAAATGCTCACACGTGACACACGTATTTGTTGAGTATCCCTTATCCAGAATTCCAAAAGCCTAAATTTTTGATTGCCGACATGGCACCAAAACCATGAAATCCCATCCCCCGACGTCGTGCGAGGGGGGATAAAAGGATTAAAAATATTGAATAGAATACCCCTCAGGATGTGTATAAAAACGTTTAGGTCCAAACCTCGAAATCTCATATGTAAATATTCCAAAAATCAACCAATAACGAAACTTGCGGTGCCAACGGATACTCAACTGATACATATACATAAACACACTCACTTAAGTTGTGGTGGAGGACAAAAAAGTGAGATTAAAAGCCTCCAGACAGCAAATGATAAAAAGTTTATAATTGTAGAAGACATTTAAACATCCCAGCAATTCAGAGAACTGCTTCACAGAGCCCATGTGTTACATTCCCCATATGCAGCAAGGAACTCTGGGTAATACATGCAAATGACGTCTGCAATGTCTAATTTTTTGCATCCTAGTCCGTTTTAACTGAATTACTGGGACGTGTAAATGACTTCTGCAATAATAAACTTTAAATACACACACACACACGTTTTTACTGTAATACATAAGATTTAGGGGCTCGGTTTTGTGTTATTAGAACCGCAAGTGTGTAGTTTATTTAAGGATTAATTTTATTTTAAATGGTTTTCTGCATTAGGAATGTCATGAGGCTTCTAGGGCTGACATTTGCGATGATTATGGAGAAAATGTGACGTACCTTAATGTGTGGTAGCCCCTCAAAAACACATGTACAAGGGAGGTACACAAAAAGGACAAATACTTGTAAACTGGGGTCATACTATTTCATCTGTATTTTTTAAATAAGTAAAATGTGCCCCAATAGGGAGGCCAGATCTTCCTCATTTTCCTGGAAAAGTACATTATTCTTGCTGGTGGGCAGTGCATGAAAAATGCTCCCCTGTGGCATGTAGAATTGATATGCTACAGCCAGGGCGTTCAACCTAGTTTCCCCCCCCCCTCTCCATGATGAGCTTTTAAAAATGGAAACTGAAGGGTTAAAAACGAGGAGGGGGGTATTTCCATTCAGGTGAGCTCTTAAAAAAGCAACTAAAAGGGTTAAAACGAGGATGGGGGAGTGTGTAGGCCTTTACATTCAGGTGAGCTTTAAAAAAAAAAAAAAAAACTAAAGGGTTAAAACGAGGGGGGGGGGGGTGTGTGGAGGTATTTACATTAAACATTGTTTCCAACCCCCCTCCCTCCTGTTTTAACCCTAGAGCAGGGGTCAGCAACCTTGGCTCCCTGATGTTTTGGGAACTACATTTCCCTTGTGGCTCAGTCAGCCTAATGGGTGACTGAGCATCTTGGGAGATGTAGTTCCCAAAACATTAGGGAGCCAAGGTTGCTGACCCCTGCTCTAGAGGGTCACTTTAATTCTGTAAAAAAGCAGGAACTTAAACCAAAGTAAACACACACAGCGCAGACTAAGCCCGGGTTATTATGGGATGAAATAGGGTTTTTATTAAATTAGCGCAAATTGTGGCTCTCGCGCCGTGGCTTCCTGTGACACAAGTGAACACTGCGACATTTCACAAGAAAAAGGATAAAACCTTCAATAAAAATACACCAATTGTTTTGGGTTACTGGACTTTACGAGCAATAAAAACTGACATTAGGCGTCACGTCATGCTGGGCAGTCATCGTGATGCAGCCGCGACGCGTCATGCTGGGCAGTCATCGTGATGCAGCCGCGACGCATCATGCTGGGCAGTCATCGTGATGCAGCCGCGACATCAGGGGTGTGGGAATCCTATCGCCCGACGCCCGGGATATGAAGATCCGGGAGCCGGACAAGTGATGCAGTCCGGCGGGCTGCTCCCGGCACACGAACGCCGTCGGGCTACAAAGCACGATCCTCCATAGGAGGATCGAGCTTTGTACACTGAGCGCAGAGTGAAAGGAACGCCCACTCTCACGGACGTTCCTTCCGCTCTCCTCACTGAGTCGTGCGATGAGGGGAGGGACAGGAGCTGCGGCACACGGCGCTTGCGCCATGTGCTGTAGATCCCTCCCACCTACATCATGTCACCCCACCGGGGGCGGAGCTTAGCGGCAGCAGCCTCACGCCGCTCTGACAGTCGGCTGAGCTGCAGACTCCGCTCTGCCACAGCCAGCCTAGCAAATACAGGGGGTCTGGTCTGAGGTCTATATCTGTTCTGAAATATATATATTCTGTAACAACTAACATTTTAATGTTCTTGAACCCAGGACGTACTTGAAAACGAGAGAAATCTCAATGTATCCTTCCTGGTAAAATCCTTTATAAATAAATAAATATCTGTGGGCATGATTTGGGCTGAGGTCTCTGTATAGGTTTCTTGAGTGGGCATGATCTGGTCTGTATATACAGTTGTGTTCAAAATTATTCAACCCCCACTGAAATTGAGTGTTTTGGCCAGTTTGACATTGATTTTGATCATTCAGTCATCTTGCTTACAATTAAATCAAAGAGGCACGTGTAGGTCAGACAAATAGAACATAACATTTATAATGAAATAACCACAAATGTCTTTTCTGTGCTCACATCATTATCAGTTTTATTCAACCCCCAAGTGACATTCAATCTTAGTACTTAGCTTTTAAACGTGAAGCATAGCTTGACACAAGTGTCTTGCAGCGATCTACGGGTATCTTCACCCATTCGTCATGGGCAAAAGCCTCCAGTTCAGTCACATTCTTAGGCTTGCGCACTGCAACTGCTTTCTTTAAGTCCCACCAGAGGTTCTCAATCGGATTTAAGTCAAGTGACTGCGATGGCCACTCCAAAATGTTCCAGCCTTTAATCTGCAACCATGCTCTAGTGGACTTGGAGGTATGCTTGGGATCATTGTCCTGTTGAAAGGTCCAACGTCTCCCAAGTCTCAGGTTTGTGACGGACTGCATCACATTGTCATCCAATATCTCCTGGTACTGAAGAGAATTCATGGTACCTTGCACACGCTGAAGCTTCCCTGTACCTGCAGAAGCAAAACAGCCCCAAAGCATGATTGACCCCCCCGCCATGCTTCACAGTAGGCAAGGTGTTCTTTTCTTCATAGGCCTTGTTCTTCCTCCTCCAAACATAGCGTTGATCCATGGGCCCAAACAGTTCTAATTTTGTTTCATCAGTCCACAGAACACTATCCCAAAACTTCTGTGGTTTGTCCACATGACTTTTGGCATACTGCAGTCGACTCTTCTTATTCTTTGGAGACAGCAAGGGGGTGCGCCTGGGAGTTCTGGCATGGAGGCCTTCATTACGCAGTGTGCGCCGTATTGTCTGAGCTGAAACTTCAGTAACCACATCTGACAAATCTTTTCTCAGTTCCTCAGCAGTCACACGGGGACTTTTCTCCACTCTACGCTTCAGGTAGCGCACAGCAGGCGAAGTCAGCATCTTCTTTCTGCCACGACCAGGTAGCGTTTCAACAGTGCCCTTTGCCTTGAATTTGCGAATGATGCTTCCTATGGTCTCTCTTGGTATGTTTAACATCTTTGCAATCTTCTTATAGCCATTGCCCTTCCTGTGAAGAGTAATCACCTCTTCTCTTGTCTTCCTGGACCATTCTCTTGACTTCACCATGTTTGTAACCACACCAGTAAATGTCTAGAAGGAGCTGAGTATCACAGTCATTTTAAAGCTGCCTAATTGGTGCTTATTATGCTTTATTGCTGCTCCGTGACATCCACAGGTGTTTTCAATACCTGATTGAAAACACTTGAATGAACCTCTGTTCTTCAGAGTGGTAGTCTTTAAGGGGTTGAATAATTGTGTCAATGAAGAATTCACAAAAGAAACATTTACTACTGTATTACAAAACCAATTGATGTCATTTTAGTTGCATATGGTTCTTTAAAAAGTCCTTTTAGGATTTCATTCTGAATACAATTACAAATGTACACTAAATTCCCTAAAACCCTTTACAGCATTGGGGGTTGAATAATTTTGAACACAACTGTATGTATCTGGGCATGATACTATTCGTATTAAACTGGCAGTAATTTATATGTATTTAATTAATACAACTTGCATTCTAACTCAAATTATGTGCGCACCGTTATGAATAAACACCTCTAAACACTATTATTTTTATTTTTAAAAAAAAAAGAATTTTACCAGGAAGGATACATTGAGATTTCTCTCGTTTTCAAGTATGTCCTGGGTGGCGAGTATGTACCGTTAGGTGTCTTGCCAAGGACACTTACTGGGGAGGTTGCTCGCTGGGATCGAACCTATGACTCCACAGGCTCTTTCCACGCAGAGCAGTGATGTTACCTCTACTCCACCCAGCCGGTATTTTGTTGAAATTATTCTTATCAGGACAAGTAGATCGTCCTGAGGGACAAGCAGATTGGACTACCACTTAGTCCATTGGACAAGTAGATTTTTTTTAAATTTCCACACACCTGGTCATGCTGGGCAGTCATTGTGATGACGCCGTGAGTAGCCGAGCAAAACTCTTTAAAAAGCCGCACCACCGGCATGCGCGCCCCCCGGAACATGAATTGCACATCGAGGCCTAGTGGATTTGTTCTTGCTACAAATTTTTGCTGAATAAAGCCAGTTTTCTGGAGATAAAAGCTTAGCTGGGGATCTAAATGATGGACAAGGAGGAGCAATCCAGAATGCATGCAAACTGCACCCCCCCATGGAGGGGCACTGTAGGCACCATAACAACTTCAGCTTATTCGAGTGAACATAGAGCAAGGATCCTCCCATTTTCATTTCCCACCTGTCGGTCACTAGTGGCGTCAGCATGCACAGAGCGAGCGCCCTGCGCGTGCAGCTCCAATCCTTTGTTCTGCGTAGGCACAACAGAACTTGCATACGTTAAGTTCATAAGTCCCGTAGCGATGCGCAATCTGCATTTCCTGCACTGCGCAAGGAGGCTAGATGGTCTCTGAGCCGAAGAGGAGGCGCTGCACGTGGCGTGGGACAAAGTAATAAGAAATAATTGGACAGAGGACGTCAGCAGACAAATATTTAAAGGGGGGGGAGCGCAAACCCCCCCCCCCAAAAAAAACCCGACATTACTTTTCAGCAGAGTGTCCCTTTAAGTCAGGGCTGTCAAACTCACGGCCCCACACAGATGTCGATGACTACAATTCCCAGAATTCTTTCAATGCGATTGAGGGCCAGAGGATCGCAGGAGTTGTAGTTTA
The DNA here is from genome assembly GCA_009667805.1 of Leptobrachium leishanense. NCBI lineage: Eukaryota > Metazoa > Chordata > Amphibia > Anura > Megophryidae > Leptobrachium > Leptobrachium leishanense. The sequence goes on from CM019063.1 coordinate 548,622,473, forward strand.
GAAACATCTGGGGGGGCCGGAGTTAGAGAGCCCTGATTAAGTGGTCATGGTGTCCCTTTACCCAGGCTGTTATCCCACCTTGATTAGGTAAGGATTCCCCCTGTGTAATGCCAACATGCAGAAGGGCAGGTGTGTGTTGGTGTCCATCCTCGCTGTGTATCTTCAGTGACTCGATATGAGAAGCATGCGATGGCATAGAATCAGGAATGCCAAATGGCAAATTTAATTCCTAAATATGAAAGCAGGATATTGCTCTCTAATGCTCTATTAAAGATACTCGTTTGAGCCCCTTTTTTACCCCTAAATAATTGGGCAGATCCTGCTGACAGCCTCTGTGAGACATGTTTCCACGTTTCATTTAAGTTCTTTTCCTCCTTCACCTCGCACCGCTCCTTGCCGTCGCCTTATGGACTTGCGAAAGTTCACAAAGCTTTGCTGCGCAACTTGCATAGCATTGGAACCACAAATTGCACAATGCTATGGGACGTGCGCCGGTTCCTTCGGCTGCCTCTCTGAGATCACTCGCACACAGGGCGGTCTCAGAGGGCGACGCTGGCATGCTCTACGTGCCGGCATCACTAGTGACCGAACTGGTGACGGACAGCCAGGAAATTCTAATTCCCTCGCTGCTGGTGATGCTGGATGGGGTAGAGGAATCCACCACGTCACCAGATCGGGGGTGGAACGTGTTCGGGAGGAGTAGAGGGTCCCTCGAATACTGGCTTGAAGAAACTTATTCCACCCCCCCCCCCCCCCGCCCAGATTGTCCTTTTGTGTTTGTCAGAAGGGCAAGAAGAATTTTGTACAGCAAGGCATCCCGTGTTGGCGCTGCTGGGAATTTTGCTTTGCAAATCGCAACCGCGTCACAATGAGCACCTGACAGCTGACCAGGTGGCGGGTCACTAGAGGAAGACCTTCCCCCACTACAGGCTGAAAAGGAGGTGATATCAGAGGGGACAAAAAAAAAAAAAAGCAGAGTGTACCAACCTGGGCTTCTGTGGTGCATCTTTGGTGTCTTTAGAGCCAAACCAGCCGCCGGCCTTGCCCCTCTCCTCAGCATTCACTGATCCGTGGGGCGCTTGCTCAGCCACGCCCTTGTCGCCGGTTCCATAATGGTTCACCTTTGGTTTCTTTTCGTCTTTCCCAACGCCTTCGTGACTTTTGGTCTTTGACGTGTTCTCCGAAAACATCAAGGGCGTAGTAATGTGCACGGGCTTAAATTCATGGCGGACGTCTTCGCTCTCCTGAGGTTGCCCGGTAGCTTTGGCCACGTTCTTTACTTCTGGGATGATGGTAGGAGGCGCGCTGGATTTCCAGTCCATCGTTCGTCGGGCTTCTCGGAACCGGGGAGTTGCGCTCTGAGACCCTCGTGAGCCACCGGATCTTCTGTTTTCTTTACGAAGTTCTGAAACGACCTGGACTGCGGTGTGGACTTCTCCAGCGGGCTGGGTGAAGGCTTTGGAAGAGGCACCTCGTTGTAAACGTGGCTGCCGTTGATGCAGAGGGAAGACTTGGAAATGGGACTGCTCGTTGACTTCATATCCTGTATAGCTTTTGGTTCAGGGAACATCTTCACCTGGCCAACCTCATCGCTGAAGGCCCTCTTATGGGTCATCCGTGGAGACGCTTCGTGGTCTTTAACTAAAACCAGAGACGTAGCATCAGATTAAGAATACACAAATGGCTTATAACTAGACGTCCTTTATCCCAAATCAACCTCCTAAGCCACGATAAGAACCCGAATACCTCCCGCACAAAAAAAAAAAAAAAAAAAAAAGTGATGGTCATTACTTCTCATTGACCGTATTGTACGCCCCATACAAGGGTAGAAGATGACAAATGGTTCGAGAAACACATGACCCATACTGTAAGTTTATACTACGGTTACCCAGGGAAAAAAAAAAAATCCCAAAATGATATAAACTTGATATGAATATATTTGGCACGCACACTGGGGTGTCAGCATTACAAAACATGACCCGTAAGGAAAAGGTGTCCCTTAGATGACCCCTCTGAGATTGCATTACACTAGACAGGAGGCAGAGGGCAGCTCTGAGCCAGCTCAGCAAAGACGTGCCGGACAGCACAGCATTATAACCTGCCCTTTACTATATGAGTAATTTCACGGCCTTGGCCTCCACCAAATGTTTTTCGGAAATAGATTTACCATGAGGCTCAACCAATCAAATGTTTGACCGAGCATCATGGGAAATGCAGGTACAAAACACCTGAGGTGTCTTAAGTTTGCAGACCCCTGCTGTACACATTTATTTGCATCTAAAGTACTGGCTCTCTTGGGTTTTACCCATTTTTTTCTCATCGTTCCTACCAATGGTTTTCATTCCTTGCACATCACTTACACAGCGTTAATCCACTGTACGACCCAGGACAAGTGACCTGTGAGCCATCGCATAGTTTTCTGTGAGGGATTGTTTGAAAAAAAGAATTCACAGACTCAACATTAGCTTTCAAAGTTCTTTCGTTCATGTTTTACATGAATGAAAGTACCTAGAGAGGCGTTTTACAGGTGTAACTCTGGGTTTCCAGCAAAAGCTGGAATATTGTCATTTTTTTTGCCTCCATTATGAACGGGAAGATAAAGTAACAAAAAAAAAAAAAAAAAGTAAAAGTTTAAAATAATGGAATAAAAAAAACAAGAGAACCCAGAAAATACAGACTCCCATAAAAGGTTTAATCCAGGTCTGATTTGTGTCTACTTTTATGGATTTCTGTTTACACTACCTGTCTGCCTTAAATACCCAAGAGAACCTCCATGGAAGCAGCCATGGTCAAAAGTGGGGCACACAGAGCTGGCGAGCCCTCAGAGGTTGATAGCCCTCAGCTCCCACAAATCGTTGAATGCAATGGACCGCCAGAGAATCATAGGAGCTGTAGATCAGCAAGATCTGAGTGGCCGGAGTTTGTTATCCCTGGCTCAGTGGATCCCGCGCCATGGATGATCACACTTACCGGCAGGTTCAGAAGAGAGGCTGCTGTTCCTGACTGCGGGTTTCTTGCCGACATCGGGTACAACAATAGAGACGCCAGTGCTGGTGGGCACCGTGCCACTGGCAGAAGATATGGTGCTGTCAGACCCCAGGGAGGTGTTGGATCTGGTGAGAGAGTTTTTACGCAGACGGCCCTTCAAGAAAAAGGCCCCTTTGGTTTTTGGTTTGCGGTCATCCTCGTCATCGCTGTCGAGTCGCCCCACGCTGCTGGGGACGATGGCTGAAGAAGACTCCATGTCGAAGAGCTTCTTGACTTTCATTTTGTCCTTCAGCTTCCCAAAGGGAGTCTTGGGCTTGTCCTTGATGGAGAGGTCGAACATACTAGCCGTCAGGTTGTTTCGGGTGAACTGGATGGAGACTTGGATCTCACCCCTTTCCTTCTCCTTTCTGCTGGGCTTCGAGCAGAGCTTGTACCACCTAAGAGCAAGATCAGACACAGATATGTTACCAAACCTAATACATTTTGGTACAGCTCCACAATAAAAAAGGCATTTAAGGGCAAATAAAGGTTATTTGAGAGATTGGACCACGTTCTTAATCAAGGTGGACCTCCTCAAGGAGACCCAACATCTTAATTTAGGGCATTTTTCCAACACATCAGTTCTTCAGGGTTTTGAAAGGAGATGTACATCTGCAGACAGCGTCTGAGATACACCATTTACAGAAGCCCTGTTTCATTCAGAAGAGACCAACGGGGACCTCTTGGACTCAAGTAGAGTCCGAGGGTGAACATTTGCCCTCCGTAACCTTTACCAAATTAAAAATGGAGACTGTAAAATAACCTCTATTCTGGCAGCACAGGCAGCTAAAGAACACTTCAAGGAAAGTACACTGAAGTCTACATGTGTTGGTGGAACGGCAAGGTCTAGGTTAGTCTGGTCAAGGACATAAGAGAAGGCCACAAGGCCTGGAGTTGTGAGAAGGGTCTTATAGGGCATCATAAATGCTGCAGGAGTGGTGGACAAAGGTTACCTTCCCACATCTCTCTCTTCATAAATCCCAGCTTCTAATCAGGCCTGACCCCCTCCGACTTTAATTTTAAGGGAGCGCTCTCCTTGGATTGTGGCCGTGTAAACCATTCAGAATCTCCCAAATCGAAGAAAAAACAAACAAACATAAGGGGGTGTAACGGATCTACGTACCCCAACTGGGTCACATCTGTTAATGCTACTTGCTTTGCAGAGTTGTTTCCCCAGCAGTCTTTCGTACCTTTCCCCAGCCCTTTGCCAAAGCTCAAGGATGGGTACACGCAAAGAGCAGTGATAACATTACCCAGAAATGAGGCACCATGTAGATCTGGAGGTTTAACAAGGACAGACAGCAACCACTTGCTCGGCCTTTAATAAAATAATATATATAGTGCCAGGTGGAGCCTGACAGCCAATATAAACGGATACCCTGGCCTCCCCCTGCAGCTCATCACAATCCCTCCCCTAGAATATCGTTCAGGTGTTTCTGCTCTCCAGTCTGCGTCTCAGTCTGGGACATAATTAGACCAGGGACTGAAAATGGGATTAGCATTGCTCAACATTTGGAAAACAAGACCGAGCAATATCCATTCAACCCTTTAACAGATACAAACACATTCTAGACAGGGGGAGCGAGAAAAGACCAAGGTGACCCACACAGTATCGGCAGATTACACGAACACCCTCCAGGTTCAGGGTGACTTCAACAAAGAAGAAGGCAGGAGAGTAATATAGAACTTCAGGCCTGCACCTGCAAGCCCATATACCCCAAGTTCAAAGTGACGCACGTCACAGGGGGTCATTCACCAAGCGCAGAACCGGTGGGTGGAGTAGAGGTAACATCACTGCTCTATGACTGTTGAGATCGTGGAGACACAGGTTTGAATCCCAGCAAGAGCACCTCTCCAGTAAGTGTTCTTGGGCAAGACACCCAACGGTACATACTCGCCACCCAGGACATACTTGAAAACGAGACAAATCTATATCTCTATCTTTATATCTCTATATCTCATAATTTTAGCTGTGACAGATTCAGCTCGCAGTGGAAAAGCCTCGTCTTCCGTTGACTGTGCGAGTGGTTTTGCCAAATCCTAAAACGGAATGAGTATTTCCAGAATATATGACGCCCACATGGGATTATTCAGCTTTTCGAAATATGTATAGTGTAGACAACTCACATTCCCGGCGCGGACGAGAGTGTTTCCATCACTTTATATTCATCCTTATTACAGCGTTAATAGCACGGTCATTCTACTTTCTTGGGAGGGTCCACCACATGGCAGGTCTTCCTTGTAAAGACAAGGTGGATTACAGGCAAGGAGACATGTTTAACCTAGTCTGAACGCGGCATGAAGCTGGTGGCTCGGCGCTCGCCAATTCAGGTCACGTTAAAAGGAAACACTGGAATTCCCTCATGGGTTTTCCCTTTCGGATCTGCTTTTTAAGCCGAGTAATGCAATCACCAAAATCTATAGGCAATATGGACAGGAGAAAAATAAATGTATATATTATATTCCACACCTGTCCTCAGGACACACTAACAGGCCAGGTTTGCGATAGGATTGCAGTGTTCAGTCTGCATTTACCCAACGTAATCCTTAAAACCTGACCTGTTAGTGGGTCCTGAGGACCAGGATGAGGAAGAGCTGCTTATTGGGTGGTTTGACACGTCTGGAAAGAAAATATCCCCCATTTTACAAAAACAAAATTAAATTTTTTATGGCTGAGAGGTAAAAAGCATTACTGGCACATTAACCCCTAAATCCAGTGTAAATTGGCTTTTCCAGGGCCACATAGATATATACAGTATCTGACAGATCCAAGATGACCACTGCCTGGCTAAAGAAGCTGAGGGTAAAGGTGATGGACTGGCCAAGCATGTCTCCAGACCTAAACCCTGTTGAGCATCTGCTCACCATCCTCAAACGGAAGGTGGAGGAGCGCAAGGTCTCTAACATCCACCAGCTCCATGATGTCGTCATGGAGGAGCGGAAGAGGACTCCAGTGGCAACCTGTGAAGCTCTGGTGAACTCCATGTCCAGAAGGGTTAAGGCAGTGCTGGAAAATAATGGCGGCCACACAAAATGTTGTCACTTAGGGGTGTCGTCCCTTTTGTTGGCAGCGGTTTAGTCATTAATGGCTGTGTGTGTTGAGTTATTTTGAGGGACGGTAAAGTCACACTGTTATACAAGCTGTACATTCACTACTTTACATTGTAACAAAGTGACATTTATTCAGTGTTACATGAAAAGATAATAAAATATTTACAAAAATGTGAGGGGTGCGCTCACTCTCAGATATATATATATATATATATATATATATCACGGAACGTGGATATTCTTGGCAGCAGATATAAAGCCTGGGAGTAGTAACAGGACACGAGCAGCGGGTGCCGGATAAACTCAAAGTAAATATAGGCGTTTTCTCCAAATAACCCAAACAAAAAAAAAGTGAAATGCTGTACGAGAACGTGACAAAAAAAAAAAAAAAAAAAACAACTTTATAGATAGCCACAAACACAAAAACCCATTAACAGAATAATACCTAGTAGGTTTGTGAGAAAAAATAAATAAAAAGGAAAAGTTTTAGGCTAATGTCAGATGAAAGCAGTCTGAGCGCACTCTGCGTGCGTGCATAACGGCCAGACGTACTGACGGAAGATACTGCAGACACCACACAATCCGTTTTTATTAACTGATTTAGAGGAAAAAAAAAAAAGGGAAATGTGGGAATGTGGGAATCATATGACAGGTACAGTCAGCCAGTCCAAAAAGCCTCTAAGCGTCAACATGGACGTCGCGTAATCGCGCACACAGGCCGTGACGCACTCTGGGCGTCCGTCGTAGCGCGTTTACAGCGAGGTCTAAGGCCCGTGTCAGACGAGCGCAGGGATCACGTCCGTGTTGCCGCACATTTTAAACGTCCGTGGTAGCATAGAATCATGATCAATAGAGACCCACACACGAAGTACGGACGAGGCAAAAGGACGAAAGTTAGGAAAGAACGTAAAACCGCTAGAACGGACGTGAGGAGTGCGCCACGTCTGCCACGGCCGCATAGCTTTGTGTGCGAGTGATGGAACGAGGTCAGACGAAGCGCATTTTTGACGGACAAAATGGTTTTGCATTTTAATTCATTTTCCCTCCTACATCCGTCAAAAATAAAGTCAGTCACAAAAACGGACTGTGTGGCCACTACCTTGTTGTCAGTCAGAAAGTACGTCCGTTGTGCAGGGACGCACAGTCCGTACAGAATGCGCTCGTCTGACAGCCTAAATGGCAGCCATTGCCACCTGTGTGGTGCGTGCACATGTACTTCGTGTGCTTGTCTCTATTGATCACAAATCAATGCTACGACAGACGTTAACCTGTGCGTCAACACGGACGTGATGACTGCGTTCATCTGACTCTAGAGACACACACCCTTCCTACCTTCCGTACATACTTTCCCACTTAGCTATAAGGGGGTATGCTGCCTCCTGCAATGCATCCCATACATGCGGGAGCCGCCCGGGTATGCAGAGGATTTTTCAGTTGAACTGAAAAAAGAAAAAAAATATATATATTTGAATATCCCCCTTAAGGCCGGTGTCAGTCGAGCGTCTTTGGAGAGCGGAGAGGACGTTCCTTCCACTTAACGCCCGTCTGGCCGCCTCGCTGAGCGCACTCACCTCCAATGGAGGATTGCGCTTTACAGCCCTGTCAATGTGCGTCGTAACGCAGCGACAGGGAGGCTTAGATAACGGTCGTTTGCTGCGTGCGCATTTCATGTGCGTGCACAAGTGTGCGACTGGCCCCGTGACAGCGTGACAACAACATCACTGCAAGAGTCTCCTTCCACAAAATAAAAAATAAAAAAAAATGCTGTGTGCCGGAGACTTAAGGGTCCATTCACAAATTTCAGCACTTTGTGTTTCGCCAAAAATACAGTGAAATCACCAGTTAGCTAATGGTCGCTGTATTTTGCCAAAGCAGTTACCGCACATCAGCGAAAACTGCTGAATTGCATCGAATTGGCAGAAAATAAAAAATACAATTCAAAAAGCAATAGAAATGGTCCTTTTAAAAGAGGGACAATACACGTAAACGCAATGTTTTATTCCCTTTGAAGTAATTGCAAGTAAAAAAAGATTTTTTTCTCATCTCCTAACCACAGGCAGGTCTTGCCCGGTGGGGGGGGGGGGCTACGTCAGGTGCTGTCGCAGGCTGCTAATTTTGCACGCCCGCGCTCTGCATTGGCTGCAAGGCGACGGCCTGAGTTCAGAGAACGTATACGTGTTAAAAGACGTGTTTTTAGAGACTAGCAGCCCTTTCCAGGCTCTAGCCGGGGGATACGGGCCGGCCCTTTCCAGGCTCTAGCCGGGGGATACGGGCCGGCCCTTTCCAGGCTCTAGCCGGGGGATACGGGCCGGCCCTTTCCAGGCTCTAGCCGGGGGATACGGGCCGGCCCTTTCCAGGCTCTAGCCGGGGGATACGGGCCGGCCCTTTCCAGGCTCTAGCCGGGGGATACGGGCCGGCCCTTTCCAGGCTCTAGCCGGGGGATACGGGCCGGCCCTTTCCAGGCTCTAGCCGGGGGATACGGGGGCCGGCCCTTCCAGCTCTAGCCGGGGGATACGGGCCGGCCCTTTCCAGGCTCTAGCCGGGGGATACGGGCCGGCCCTTTCCAGGCTCTAGCCGGGGGATACGGCCGGCCCTTTCCAGGCTCTAGCCGGGGGATACGGGCCGGCCCTTCCAGGCTCTAGCCGGGGGATACGGGCCGGCCCTTTCCAGGCTCTAGCCGGGGGATACGGGCCGGCCCTTTCCAGGCTCTAGCCGGGGGATACGGGCCGGCCCTTTCCAGGCTCTAGCCGGGGGATACGGGCCGGCCCTTTCCAGGCTCTAGCCGGGGGATACGGGCCGGCCCTTTCCAGGCTCTAGCCGGGGGATACGGGCCGGCCCTTTCCAGGCTCTAGCCGGGGGATACGGGCCGGCCCTTTCCAGGCTCTAGCCGGGGGATACGGGCCAGCCCTTTCCAGGCTCTAGCCGGGGGATACGGGCCGGCCCTTTCCAGGCTCTAGCCGGGGGATACGGGCCGGCCCTTCCAGGCTCTAGCCGGGGGATACGGGCCGGCCCTTTCCAGGCTCTAGCGGGGGATACGGGCCGGCCCTTTCCAGGCTCTAGCCGGGGGATACGGGCCGGCCCTTTCCAGGCTCTAGCCGGGGGATACGGGCCAGCCCTTTCCAGGCTCTAGCCGGGGGATACGGGCCGGCCCTTTCCAGGCTCTAGCCGGGGGATACGGGCCGGCCCTTTCCAGGCTCTAGCCGGGGGATACGGGCCGGCCCTTTCCAGGCTCTAGCCGGGGGATACGGGCCGGCCCTTTCCAGGCTCTAGCGGGGGATACGGGCCGCCCTTTCCAGGCTCTAGCCGGGGGATACGGGCCGGCCCTTTCCAGGCTCTAGCCGGGGATAGGCCGGCCCTTTCCAGGCTCTAGCCGGGGGATACGGGCCGGCCTTTCCAGGCTCTAGCGGGGGATACGGGCCGGCCCTTTCCAGGCTCTAGCCGGGGGATACGGGCCGGCCCTTTCCAGGCTCTAGCCGGGGGATACGGGCCGCGCCCTTTCCAGGCTCTAGCCGGGGGATACGGGCCGGCCCTTTCCAGGCTCTAGCCGGGGGATACGGGCCGGCCCTTTCCAGGCTCTAGCCGGGGGATACGGGCCGGCCCTTTCCAGGCTCTTAGCCGGGGGATACGGGCCGGCCCTTTCCAGGCTCTAGCCGGGGGGGGGGGGGGAATACGGGCCGGCCCTTTCCAGGCTCTAGCCGGGGGGGGGGAATACGGGCCGGCCCTTTCCAGGCTCTAGCCAGGGGGGGGCACAGGCAGCCCTTTCCAGGCTCTAGCTGGGGGGGGGGGATACAGGCAGCCCTTTCCAGGCTCTAGCTGGGGGGGGGGGGGTTAAGGGCCGGCCCTTTCCAGGCTCTAGCCAGGGGGGGGGGGGGGACACAGGCAGCCCTTTCCAGGCTCTAGCTGGGGGGGGGGAAATACAGGCAGCCCTTTCCTGGCTAGCAGCACATGAGGCATGATGCCGTGTGCACGGTTTTATTACAGGCACTCCTCCTACAGGGCATCACGGTCACACATTGCTCATCAGCACACGAAAAAGACCTGCAACATAGTCAGCACATACAATCTGATAACAACAGGCTGAAAAAACAGACTTTATCCCACCCTGTAGAACAAGGCACCTCACACACAGACCCCCCGCCCCGCAGTTTTAGGATTTATACGCCGCTCCTCTGTGAACATTAAAGTAATTTAAAAACCTGTAGGTACTTGTTGAGTTAATTTCCCCATCCCAAATCTTCCCTGTGCCAGCTCCCCATCATGGAATGTCCTCCCGCCCGCGCAAACTCAGGACACACACCTCTAGGACTCCAGCAGACACATTAGACCGGCTGATCATATGCTCCCTCTTAAAATCCAGCCCAGGCAGGAGGGTATTTACACATTGAGGGAAACCCCCAGACACTTTTGTAACTAGTAAGAATGGGGATGGGAATAAAACATTTTATTTTAAGTTCTACATAATTTGTGTTGGATAGTGTGTGGGTTAGTGTGTAGAATAGATAACTAAAAAAATTTAAAATAAAGCACCCACACGAAAATTTTGCTTGTAGGTAAAATATACATACATACATACATACATACATACATTCATTACACACACACAGACATTCCGTTACCAAAGCATGGAGAAAAATATATACATATATACACTTTGTGTTGGAGGACAAAGAAATGAGATTAAAAGCGTCCACACAAAGTTTATTATTGTAGAAGCCATTTACACATCACAGCAATTCAAAGAACTGCATCCCAGAGCTCCTGTGCCACATTCCCCCATATGCAGCAAGGAACTCTGGGTAAAACATGCGAACGACATCTGCAATTTCTCATTTTTCCATCCTGGGTTTGTTTCACGCAGAACCCTTCAAAAATCGATGCCATGACATACCTGATGGCTTATTTAGCAGCAATCAGGTATACGCAACTGGTCATCATGCCTAGCTCCTGCTGATGAGGGCACAATAAACCCGAAACAGCGCTGTCCTAGGAGTGGCTTTGACCAGATGCATAAACCGGATCTCTGCTTTAAAAAAAAGCCATCTAGTATAGCATGGCATTGATTTAAAGGTTCTGTGTAAAAACAGACCCAGGATGCAAAAGTGAGAAATTACAGACATCATCTGAATTGCTGGGAATATTTTCCAGTAGACTAGTTATTTATTTTATTAACTGGATATATCCAAAAGGATTTTTTTTTTGCCTTTTATTTTTAGGCATCCCCATCAGAAACCCATGGGAAGTACTGCGAGAGGAAAGTCAATTAAACTAATCGGGGGGCTCGTTAAGAGGTTTCCCCCGCACCAGAAAGCACCATATTAGGGGAGGGGAGGGGAGGGGGGAGGAGAAAAAACAAAAACCAACATTTAATTACAGATCATTTACATAAATATTGTAGGGATGAAAGGTTCTGGTCACTGGATGGTATCCCTGATCATTATTACTTTGCTACTTTCTATAGAAAAATATATTTAAAAAGTATATTTTGAATAAAATTGCAGAAACACACACACACACACACACACACACACACACACACACACACACACTTAAAAAAGGGTAGTTATTTTACCAAGTCTGAATGTAGAACAGATTGTAAATGCCGGTATGTCTGCACATAGCGTGACGCCTGTACACTGACAGCACAGTCACACCACATATCTGTGCTGCTATACAGGCATTTTCAGCTTCTACAAAGCAACCTGCATCCTGAGAGACACCGTTTCTCTCCCTCGTTGCCAGAACACATTGATAAAGTTTTGCTTATTGAATGAGAGAACCTTCCCGATACAGAGATTGAATGCTGATAGGCTTGCCAAATCCGCCATGTTTTCCTGGACATCTAGAATTTGTGCCGATGGGCAGTGCGTGAAAAACGCCGCCCCGCCGCATGTAGAATCCATAAATCAAAAAAGTCCCGGAGGACCTGCCTTGATTTCCTACCTGCAGTGTTTGGACTATGCATGTTGCAGGGCAGCACTTTTACCCTGTGCTCCCCACTGCCAGAAATAGGAATAGGTGTCCAGGAAAACATGGTCGACCTGGCAACCCTCGGAGAAGCACAGAGAAAGCACTCCACCTCTCCCCAGATCTAAAAGCAGGGATCTCAAACTCCGCCGCCCCCCCCCCCAATCCTAAACAGGGATCTCAAACTCCGGGACCCCCCCAATTGTTTATTGACTGCAATTCCCAGAATGTTTTTAAAGCAATAAATGGCTAGAGAGTCATGGGAGGAGGTGTAGTTTAGAAACATTGGGGGGGGTTTGAGACCCCTGGTCTGAAGTCAAGGGGTGTGGGGTTTTTAGGAGCAGCATCTTTCCTTTCTAAACCATCTGCAAGAAGAGGTGATCTGTGAACAGGACAACACCGGGTTGTCAGACCACCGGCCTTGTTTACCACGTATTATGTTATTCTAAACATGCAGAGGGAGAGCACATGGGAGGTTCTGCCCTGCAACAAGTCACATTTCAAAGACAGCAATCAGTAACCTGGGATTGTCCTGCATGCTGCGCTAGAGTTTCCAGGTCGGCCATGTTTTTCCTGGACACATATTACTAATTCATGCAGAGGTGTGCACAGGGAAAGAGCTGTCCTGCAACATGTATAACTCATATGCCGCAGGAAGGAAATCAAGACAGGTCACCTGAAATTCAGTTTTTTATTCCTTTTCCGCAGCGTATGGATCCTACATGCTGCGAGGTGGCATTTTTCATGCACTGCCCATCAGCATGAATAAATATGATGTGTCTGGGAAAACATGGCTGATCTGGCAGCCCTAATTGCTGCGCATGAATACCACGTACTGCAAGGGAGCATTTTTCATGCACTGTCCATCACAATGATTCATTTTATGTCTGGATGAAGACGAGGGATCTGGAAACACTCGGCGGACAGGAGACGCCAATACAAGGCAAACAACTACAAGATGAAGTAGTGGATACCGGGAGCAGCCATCCAGGGGAATCCGGGAGAGCAAAAGGGTGCGATACAAGAAACCTGGGCGACCCAGAAGCTTCTCAGCAACAAAAGCGGCCATAAAGGATTTTACCAACTGATTAGTGTTCACGGTGTATCACCCCCCCCCCCCAAGTGTTCACACGGTGTATCACCCCACCCCCCCCACCCCAACTCTCTGATCGAGGTGTATAGACAGATTTGATTCTCTGCAGTATCGCGCGTCCTCCAGCTCAGCTAGGGATTCCTATTACCCCACCATGGAGCATGTGCGGACCCCAGAGCACAATCCTCTATAAATCACCCCCGCTGATTGCTCACAGACACTTAATGAAATGTCCTTATTGTGTTTATGTGATGTTGCTGATATCTTACATGTGTTTGTTTTTCTCTTGTATGTTTAGTTAAGGAAATATTTTCCTCTATATGTGTCACTGGGTGCATCCATTGTGTGATATTCTGTGTTGTAAACTCCCCCCTCCCACAGTATCTTCCCATCACTCGCTCCTCACTGTGTGGCTTTCTGCATAGAATGGAGTGAATAGGTCAGTCACCGACTCACATCATTGTATTGTGTGGGATGTATTCAAAGGACGTCACCGGGGGGGGGGGAATTAGAAGTCTTAAACTCCCTGTTTTATCTCAGTCAGCTGCCAGCGCTTATCTTAGTTAGCCGCCAGCTCTTATCTCAGTTAGCCAGGAGAACAATAGACCTCATGCTGCTTTATCTAAAGCAGTGTTTCCCAAACCTGTCCTCAGGACACTCATCCAGGCCAGACTTTACAGATCACCTTGAGGAAATGCAGACTGAATCCTGCAATCAATGAGTAGCAAATTATATCACCAGTGCTGTGCTTCAGATATCCTGAAAACCTGGTGAGGCAGAGGGTCCTGAGGACAGGTTTGCGAAACACTGATCTAAACATTAAGGCTGGGGGGTCAGACGAGTGCACTATGTGGCTGGTACGGACGTACCTCCAGGCGTCCGTTGCAGCGTTGTGATGCTTCGATGGGGCGGGCCACATTTTTAGCACACGCATGAATTGCCGCACTACGGCGCGCGTTCGACAGGACTGCAAAACGCAACACTCTATAGGAGGATCGAGCCTTGCAGCGTTGAACGCACTAACTGCACTCAGTGAGGTGGCCAGACAGGCGTCAAAGTGGAAGGAATGTCCACTCCGCTCATCTGACCCCGGCCTTACTCCTCCACCTCCCTGACTGTTAAGTCCTGTATAAGAAATCTAAGTCACAATGTAAAACTCACCATAAGATTTTGGAAAATGTTGCATCATGTGGAAAAATGGTGTTTTATAATGTGTTTGTAATGCACTCGTAATCTAGTTTATGTAGGTGATAGTGTCCCTTTAACAAGCACAGCATCACCTACATAAACTGTAACTAGATTACAAACAAAAACACATGATAAAAAAACAGTTTTTTCCCTTTTGTTAGAAGTAAATGCACGCAAGAAAGAAAAATAAAGTTAGGTTTTTAACTCCCATTTCCATTTTGTGGATTCTTCTCCATGATGTAACATGCAACAAGATTTTCCAAAATCTTATGGCGAGTTTTACTTTGTGACCGATTTATTATTCAGTACTTAACAGTCAATGAGGTGGAGGAGCAAGGCCGGGGTCAGACGAACGTTTTTGAGAGCGGAAGGAACATCCGCGAGAATGGACGTTCCTTCCACTCTGACCTCCGTCTGGCCGCCTCACTGAACACCGTTCATGCCTTCAGTGCTGCAAGTCTCGATCCTCCTATGGAGGATTGCACTTTGCCTCCCCGTCGAACACGCATCATAGTGCTTCAATGGGGAGACTTTCAGAGCGTCAGCAGCACGCCCTCAGTATATGCGAGCGCTACAGCGTGCGGACCGGCCCTGACGAAGCGTCATATGGCTACGTCAGTACGGGCCCACATAGTGCGCTTGTCTGACCCCAGCCTAAAAAAAGACACCCGCACACCCTGAATATATGGAGGAGCCCCTAAAAAGACACCCGCACACCCTGAATATATGGAGGAACCCCTAAAAAGCCACCCACACACTCTGAATATATGGAGGAGCCCCTAGAATAGGGACATTAGGAGAGAGGGGCAAAGGAATTTGGGCCCAAAATAGAATCGAAAAGTCACCGTACGTTCGGTGAATTTTCGTCTGCTTCAATTCGGCGATCCTATTTCGGCAACCCTGTGTTGTATTCAGCAAGCACCACCGGGTCCCCGAAGCACAAGGAAAACCCGCCGCACACTCACCGCCAAACACCTGTCGAATACTCACTAAAACCCGCAAAACAGCTGGATTAACCACGCCGAATACGCCGGACACTGCAGACGAATGGAGTGAAAAAGAAAAAAAAAAAGAAAAGAAAACAGTACGCTTGAATGTTTGAAAAGTGAAACGCCGTTTGCAAAGAAACTACAGAACGAAAATGTCTGAAATTTACATATGAGGTCCAGGGAATGCTAATAAAAAGGCACGTTACAGAAAAGAGAAAAAGGATTTAGGGAAAAAAAGAAAAAAAAATAAATTCTCAAATAAATCCCGAAAAATGCCTATAAAAGATCCTAAAAAAAAAAAAAAATCTTTAAAGAGACTCTTTACTGCAGAATATTATAATGAACGGTTTATTAGATATTGAATTAAAACGGGAATATTTTTAACATTGAAGCCTATGGGATTCGCCTGAATAAATCTGCCGCATGAAACCACTGAATGGCAGGGCATTTCGGCAACTTTTCACTGCTGGTTTGTGTTCTCTGAATAGACGAAGCAGTGCTTCTCTATGGGGATTCACTTCCCTCGAACAGGCACCGAACAGGCACCGTATGTGAAGGCAATTCGCCAACATTTGGCATACTGCCTGCTCTCTGAATAGGTAGGTAAGCGTACACTGAATTTCACTGTTCGGTTACCTTTCGCCAGCAATTCGGATCGCTTTGAATAACCCTGTTCGTATATTTATTGTATTTATTTTATAAATTCACTTAAAAATCAAAGCCCCTAAGCCACTTTCTTTGAAGACTGCTGACTCGAGCAGACAACAGCTGCCATGAAAAAGCTTGCCATTTGTGCACTGGGCCATTATTAACAGCTCCTATACAAAGTATGGAAGCCATTAATGTACAGTATGCAGCGGCCTCGAACAAGCACCATATGTGCAGGCAATTCGCCAGGATTTGGTGAACTGCCTGCTCTCTGAATAGCCGAATGGCCAGGAAAGGTAACAGAAAGCCGAATTTCACTGTTCGGTTCCCTTTTGGATCTCTTTGAATAACCCTGTAAATAAGTAAACTTGCGAGGTGTAAACTCAGGAGCTGCCGTTTGCGTATCGGCCCGTCCCCTCCGTGCACCACAGCACATAGAAAACGGACTATTTGTGAGCCTAGATTATTTGTCTGCCAAAATGGCGCCCGGGAATACAGCCTTTAAGCAGTTTTCCATTTGATGCGGGGAGCCATGGAGGGCAGAGCCGCGAGAGTATTCGCTAAATAGGAAACAGAAGATTTATAACATTGGAATAACAGTTTAGACCAGTGTTTCTCAACCCTGCTCCTCGGGTCCCCCAACAGGACAGGTTTGCAGGATATCTGAAGCGCAGTGCAGGTGAGAGGATTTGCTGCTCAGTGATTGCAGGATTCAGTCTGCATTTCCACAAGATAATCCTTAAAGGCCCTGTTCACACTGTGCGATTTAGCGCGCGGATTTTGCCGCGACGTCGCAGCAAAATCCGCACGACGTCGCGCTGTGTAGCTTCTCCAATGGAGCTGTTCACATCTTCCCACGCGACGTCGCATGTCGCAGGTACATGACCCCTTTTTTTGCGATTTGCCATCTGCCATTTGTATTGGTGGTGCTTTGCAAAAGTCGCACAAAACAGTAATGTCGCGCGACATAATCGCACCATGTCGGGAATATGAAAGTCGCGCGATTTTCAAATCGCACAGTGTGAACGGGGCCTAAAACCTGTCCTGTTAGGGGGACTTGAGGAGCAGGGTTGGGAACCATTGGTAGAGCAATACGAGGGTCAGGGATTCATTATATTCCCATTTCTTACGGGTTTGTTGTGATTTTTCTGCACATTTTCCCAGGTTTACAGAATAAGGCCACGTGTAGCTCCTCCCACTTTACCACACGAACACCATGGAGGATTGACAGGAGCGACTAATGGATATTAGGGAGGTCTGAGGGTTACATTACAAGGTCAACGTTACAGTCACCCGGTGGGCTATCATCAGACCGTAAATACGCCCCATTTTTCCACAGTCAAGAAAATTTAGTACAGAATATATTACTCACACAAGTCTAAGAAAAACACTATCTAGAATAACAAAAGGACCATTTATATTGATTGTCGGGGTGGCCATTCGCGTTTCCGGAAACCCTGCGTAAAAATTCCATCACATGGGAGCGACTTCACAGAGGAACATTTTTGGAATATTCTCAGCGAGGGTCCATGCGCTGGTATATCAGCTGCTCCCGTCTCGCCCCGCAGATAAATCTGAAAACGTACGTGCCAGTGTCATCAGATCTATTTTCCAGGACTCCCAGAGTTCCCTCGCTTTGAGCAGCACATGAAAAAGCTGCCGCGCACCACGCAGGATTCGCACGCCGCAGGACGGGCAAGGCAATGCACTTTCTTTCCTGCAAGGCAGCGCTTTCATGTGCAGCCCATCAGCACGCTAGATGTTACCAGGGAAAAAACAACAAACACACTGCCAGCCATAATCACCACAGCAGATATAAATAGAAAAAAAAAACAACAAACACACAAAAAAAAAAAAAAAGAAGTCCTCAGTATTTTTTTCTGTAAGGCTAGGGTCAGACGAACGCATTTTTTCACGTTGCCCGCGAAAAAGTGCGTTCGAACGAACGTACGTATTTTTTCACGGAATACGCGATAGCGGTCATACGATGCGCCGTTTCGTCCGTGATTTTGTACGGATCATCAATAAAACACTTTTTGTGTCTGGACGTTATGTTGGCCGGACATTAGCAGCGTCTGACGTCTCCCAATCACACACACGCCGCTATGCGGACGCAGCGCACTCTGTACGTCAGTACTAGCGGTTTGACGTTCTCGAAAAAATGCGTTCGTTGGCCACTTGCGTTGCACGGACGAACTTTCGTGCGGCCGTTCGTCGTATGTTCCCCGGCATTGGACGTCATTTGCTGCTAGCACGGCCGTGATTTCGTGCGGCTAAACGCACGTGAAAAATGCGTTCGTCTGACCCTAGCCTAAGGCAGTAATAAAAACATTTGGGGGGGGGGGGTAAGAATCAAACCACACACACACACACACACACGCACACAACTCTCTCTGGACAGCTTTAGGCTAGGGTCAAACAAACGCATTATTCGCAGCGACCGTCAAAGTGACTCCGACCGCATTGCCGTACTTTTTCACGGAATGCGTGAAAACAGTCATACGACACGCATTTTCGTGCGTGATTTTTTACGGATTGTCAAGAAAACACTTTTTTGTGTCTGGACGTTATGTTGACCGGACATTAGCAGCGTCTGACGTCTCCCAATCACGCACACACGCCGCTAGCGGACGCAGCGCACTCTGTACGTCAGTACTAGTGGTATCACATTCTCGAAAAAAATGCGTTCATTTTCCACTTGCGTTGCGCGGCCGGACTTCGTATATTGGCCGTCATTTGCTGCTACTGCGGCCGTGATTAAGTGCGCCTAAACGCACGTTAAAAATGCGCTAGTCTGACCCCAGCCTTAATTAAACGATCAGAAGAAGAAAATAAATACGTTTAACGATACGCTCACATTACAGATTGGGCAAGAATTTGGTGTTCTTGTGTTTCACACATCTCGTGGCGTAACATTTCCTCTGCAATGTGCCCATTTCTGCAACACCCATCACCCCCCCCCACCCCTTCCTCCCCGATCACTAATAAAATCCATGTTTCACGACCTGAACTCTCAAGGAGGGCATGGATGGGGGGGGGGGATTTTTAGGGAATATTACTTTTACTACCTGGCCCTTTTTTGCTGAAAATCATGTTTGACACACGGGATGCATGGTTGACATTTTAGCCATTTTGGAATAACAATCTATAAGAAAACTTAAAAAGGTTTAAAGAATTTAATTCTGCTCATGTTTGTACTGGGCTGAAAGGTTCTAAGCTTTAGATGATGTCCCTTATCTTGCACAATGTCATAAGGGGGGGGGTCTGCATTATCAGCATACAGGCAGAAATTGCCTGTGTGTCAGTAAAGAGTAAGACAAGACAACATTTACACCTTGTCTGGTAGCAAAGGGGTTATAAGGGTTTTTTATTATTCAGCCAAATCTTGTTTTAGGCAAGGGGTCGCCGGTTGTGCCACCATCCAGGCAGAGCATCTGTGAGGACAGTGGGAGCGGCCCGGCTATTACAGCATCACCACGAACAGACCACAGGAAAACCCCAATACGACAGATAAGCGTGTTCCTCGGGAGGCCAGCATGACGCGGCGCAGCACGGAAAAAAAAAAAAAAAAGAAAGAAGGCACCACTTAAATGTATTAAGCAGCTGCTCACCGGGTCGGCTGAACCTCGTGGGTAATGTAGTTCCAAAACATCTGTGGGAGCCAAGGTTGCCGACACCCCCCTGCCTTCAAGCACAAGATTTAAAAATAAATAATAAAAATAAAAAAAATAAAAAACACAATATTTTTCCTTTTCAATGTTCTATTTATTTTTCAAGCTCAGTAAACTAGAAATTATCATCTCAGGGTAAGGTTTTGCATAAAGTTTCTTTAAATAAAAAAAATAAAAAAATAAAAAAAAAAAAAAAACACACACACGAGGGTCAATACACAAAAGGATTTTTTATTTGGACACATTTTTTACTACATTTATACTCCTATTAGGAGACCCCCCCCCCCCAGTTCGTCAGAATTCGCCGACGCGGTGGTTATCTGTGTCCATCGGTGGTTTTCGCTGACATCCAATTAGGCTGGCGTCAGATGAGCGCGCTATGTGCGCCCGTACTGACTGGCTGCAACGGGGCCGGTCACACGCACAACGAGTGTTTGTTATCCAAGCCTCTCCAGCAAAGCGCTAGGACACGTGTTGACGGAGATACAAAGCGTGATTTGGGGGGGTATTTTTCAGTAGTGTGTTCCATTGAGAAAATAAACCCCTTAAGGACCGAGGGTCGTTAAGTTACATCATTGGTGCTTATGATATAAACACTAGTGCAAAAAAAATTATAATAAATAATAATGATCTAACTAAAAAAAACACAGAACTGGTTTTGTGTTACATTGGCGCATATAGTCAAGGCTTTACATTGTCGTTTCCCCCGCAGGGACGTGGAACAGGAAAGCTACAGATAAACGTGAAGCTGGACCATGTATAGCGAGGGGAACCGCCACCATATCCACCCCTACTGACCGGAAAACATGGCTGGGCATTGTGGGAGCCCGAGGCCCAAAGCGGCAAACTGCAAATACGATTGACAAAATATGCAAAACAAACGAGAGGAAAAAAAATAAATAAAAAAAAAAAAAAAAAAAACACACTTTTACTTTGATCCTAAAGAGAGATAATTGCCAGCCATGAGATCTCAGATGTCGTGAACCTCATTCCCTTTGATACGGAGCCAACCGTAAGCACCACCTAAATGCTGGCTGAGCATCGTTGGGAACGCTGCCCGCAGATATCCGAGTTGGCACGGTTACCCGTCAAAAACACACAGACCCCATCACGCCCCTCATTCCGTTCATATACAATTTACATCGATTATCGTTTGTACAGCAGATCGTATTACGCGAAACAAGAAAATTCAACAAAATGACAACGCGCTTTACACACGAGAAACGAGGTACAGGGAGCCCGCACGAACAAGCCATACTAAATCACACACACACACACGTTTTGGCTTTTATTCAATAGCAGTAATTTACTCTGGGTTGGGTTTTTTTTGCGTCAGGACGCATATTACGTGCGAGGGCAACTTGATAGAATGTGATCGGGCACGTGGGGCAAAAAAAAAAGGGGA
This sequence comes from Leptobrachium leishanense, assembly GCA_009667805.1. NCBI lineage: Eukaryota > Metazoa > Chordata > Amphibia > Anura > Megophryidae > Leptobrachium > Leptobrachium leishanense. The sequence continues at coordinate 548,643,509 of CM019063.1, forward strand.
ACTACGCGTCTCGCGGTCACCAAACGTAGAATAATATCTCCGGCCGTTACAGATCTGGATTGTTTTATGCAAATGTATCCTAGGAAAGCGTAACGTTATTATTTTGTCCCCAAGATGGATAAAATGTCAGGCCCTCATCCTACTGGAAAAACATGGATCCTTGTCCGATGAGGGTCATCATGGAACACGTTGGCCACCGTGAGATGATAGCGGTGTATCTTGTCCGACAAGGGTCATCATGGAACACGTTGGCCACCGTGAGATGATAGCGGTGCATCTTGCCCGACAAGGGTCATCATGGAACACGTTGGCCACCATGAGACGATAGCGGTGCATCTTGTCTGACAAGGGTCATCATGGAACACGTTGGCCACCATGAGACGATAGCGGTGTATGCACCTATAGCACTACAGGCAGCCTACCATAGAGAAAGGTGGGGGGTGGGGCGGGAGAAAATAGATTTCGGAGGATACCATCTGGCTCTTGTAAGAAGGTCTAGCACAGGAGTTCGTAGGAATACACATTGTACAGAGACAGGCTATTAGACCAGCAAGTGGTCTTCATTGAAGTGTATGGACTGTAGAACTTGCTGGTCGAAAAACAACTACCGATACTAGACCAAACGCGAGCCCGAGCACGTCCTTCAAGAGGTCTCCAAAATATACCTCAGCACTGAGAATTACTCGTGCCAACAGATATTTTTTCTGGGTTTGTGACACACACTTTTCGGCAGCCTTTCCAGAAAAAGGAAAAAAAAATCCATTGGAAAAAGGGGTTAACCTGAACATGTGTCGGTGTTTGGGAAGTTTTGCACCGGGCCCCCGGTAAGTGTGAACGCGGATCTGTTGGGGCGTTCCCACTAACGAGCTCTTCCTTTGATGTCGGACAAAAGCGACGACAGCTGCCAGGCCCCAATTATCCCACGTTGTCTGCTGGCATAGAGCGCGCCTCTACGGACGTCGAAGCCTGGCATCTAAGCACCCGAAGACGTCCCCATCCATGGGCATCCTGGTGAAATGTACGGCAAAACGACCAAAGCCGTGAATTAGCTATAGTTTATCTTTAAAACACCGGTACATCAATACACGTGCACTCGGTAAATCACTGGGGCCATTTTTTATCCTGGCAGACAGCACTAATATCTAACAGGATTCGAGTCTGAAGCCACGTTACGAACAGAGCAGTAACCAGCCATCTACGAGCACGCTCATCACCCCAACTTCCAGACTTATGAACCCATCATTGGCCCCTTCTCTGTGCGTTACAAGGTCTGGAAAAAGCTCAGTACAATCCGGCTTATTTACAGAAGCTTAGCTCAAGCCAGATTGTCCAGACCGGTGCAGAACAATGGGCCAAATGCTGCGCCTCTCTCCCGGACCAGCCGTGCCAGTGCGATCGGCGGCACAGACTACTGAGCAGTTTCCCCTCTGCCAGCGGCACCCGAGCTGCAGGCAATCCCATAGTACTTGGCTCAGTGGGTTCCCCAGTCACCGGCATCTGTGCCGAACAGAATGGCTACAAGAGAAAAAATATATAAAAAAAAATATGATAGAATTGGCCTGTACTATGACATTTAGGATCCCAACAGGAGGCCTCCCCCTTGAAGGCCACCCAACGCACACCGTGCAGGCACCTATAAACCCAACAGGGTGACCAAATCCCTGGCCCAGAGACGTAGCTTTAACTCGTCGTAGGTGAAGAAGAGTTATCATGCCCTACCGGTGGTAAAAACCAGATTTTAGGAGAAAACACCCAAAAATATTCAGTTCATGAAGACCAGCATTAAGAAGAACTGGTAAGTTGGCAGTGGAACGCAACTGGGTGGGATTCTAACCAACGTGTCGACTGGATGACTTTTGAGATTTAAGGCAGATTGTCTGGTAAGAAAATGGAGCGTGAAAGCCAGTCACTCGGCCAACAGCATTAAAAACCAACAAAGACCTGTTGGCCCATCCAACCATTGGGTCACGGTGGCTTTAAACAGAAAACAGGTGCTGCATCGAGAGGGAAGAATGAGCTCTTGGATCATCACTATGAGGGTTATTATTCACCCGTACATCCAAATTAGTCACCGAAGGTTGAATTTCACGTCAATTCGTGTAGTCACTAAGCTGTCAATTGGGCGGCACCGAAGTGGTCCCATAGAGAACTATTGATTAGCCTATTCGCAGAATGCTGAATTGCACCGAAATTACCCGATTTTGGCAATTTCAAAATATATATAATTTTTTTTCAAATTTAATGGGATTTACTTTTTCTCTTCTTTCTACAAAATTATGTACAATTTTATTGATTTAACTCTTTAGTTCGGTGCAATTCGCCCGCTTTTTGATGTCTGATAACTGCTTTGACGACTCAATTTTTGGCAAAATACGGTGACCATTTGAAAGATAGTGCATTCAAATGTAAAAAAATAAAAAATGGAATTGCTGTAACGAGACGCACTGAAATTTAACTCCATCTTGGTGCTCTGGGGATAAAACTCATAGTCCTAAAAATCAGAAAAAAATTAAAAATAAATTCAAATAAATATATTAATATTTTTTAAAATGGGGGGAGTATTGGGAGGCAACTGGATATAAAAAAAATCAAGGAAAATAAAAATATAACACAATAGGCACTTCACGCTCTGGAGAGAAGTTACAATAGATAATTTGAGCAAGGCTGTCCAGGCTCGCTGTGAAATGAACACTTTCCATTCATTTATAAAAATTTCAATGTTCTTGACCCCGGACATACTGAAAACGAGAGAAATCTCAATGTATACTTCCTGGTAAAATCCTTTATAAATAAATTTATTTTAAAAAAAAAAAAAAGGGGGGGAGGGGGTCATTGAAATAAAGAATAAGTTCACGTTTTTGTTCGGCGTCTCAGGTAATTTACAGACAACTTTGCTTCTGTAATCACAATCATAAAAACCCACAAAATGAAGATAAAGCCGATTTCTGCGTTAATACGTCGTAGTTGAGAATGAACCCACATTCCCCTCCATAAAACAGGAAGTTACTGCAAACACAATAAGTCTCGTGGCTGTTACACACACCGAGCGGAGAGGTCTCCATCACCAGGCGTTTTAGGACTCCATTCACATCTGCAAAATGAACCCCGGGTCATGAGTTTATTATTACAGACAATTTAACCCGAAACCTCGAAAGAGGACGGTGAGACACCAGATGACCATAAGTGGATGGTGGTGGTGGTCTGGGGACACAGATTTATGTCAGGCTCAGCAGAGGATCACCAGTTACTTTTCGGCAAATATGCATTTATGGCACATGAGGTCTGGAGACCCCACCATATTCATGAATAGATGGTCGCCACCATCCAGTTATTAAAATGTCCTTCTCCCCTAGAAGAGCTCCAGGTGATCAGAGGTAGGACTCTGGTTCTGCAACTTTGGTACCCATCTAGGGCACCTGTCGAAAGCCATCCACACGTAGCCCAACCGATGCCAGGACAGGTGATAAGTATACGGACTTGTATATAGAAAGGGCAACCTGACGATGACTGAGCATCATGGGATGTGTGGTTCTGAAGCACCTGGGGTGCCACAGCAAGTTGTGAGTCCACAGGGTAACGTGGCAAAGAACAGGTCAGTTCACGTTCTTGGGCCTCCTGGATTGTTCACATGCAACGTTGACCTAATCATGGTGATTGAGGAGAACCACGAACAACAAAACATGGACAGCATGAGGACAGAGCCCAACCCGTGGGTAGTCAATACGGCCATAGCAGCAGGATTGTGTCCGTCCACCGTATTCCAGAGAAAGACCAATTATTTATAATGCAAAAGTATTCTGAGGAAGAAGCCCAGCAGGCGAGAGAGCCCGGCGCGGCCACGACAAGTCTGGACACCAGTAACTAGAATTTCAACACTGGCTAGCAAGTTTCTGGATTATTCCCTGCCCACGCCATAGGTGCCGCAAAGTACCCACTTGCCCCAAGTGCCACAGCGTGCCCACTCGCCCCCTGCCCTCACCACGGATTCCGCAGCGTGCCCACTCGCCCCCGGCCACAGATTCCGCAGCGTGCCCACTCGCCCCCGGCCACAGATTCCGCAGCGTGCCCACTCGCCCCCGGCCACAGATTCCGCAGCGTGCCCACTCGCCCCCGGCCACAGATTCCGCAGCGTGCCCACTCGCCCCCGGCCACAGATTCCGCAGCGTGCCCACTCGCCCCCGGCCACAGATTCCGCAGCGTGCCACTCGCCCCCGGCCACAGATTCCGCAGCGTGCCCACTCGCCCCCGGCCACAGATTCCGCAGCGTGCCCACTCGCCCCCGGCCACAGATTCCGCAGCGTGCCCACTCGCCCCCTGCCCTCACCACAGCGTGTCCACTCGCCCCTGCCCTCACCACAGCGTGCCCACTCGCCCCCTGCCTCACCACAGCGTGTCCACTCGCCCCCTGCCCTCACCACAGCGTGTCCACTCGCCCCCTGCCCTCACCACAGCGTGTCCACTCGCCCCCTGCCCTCACCAAAGATTCCACTCGCCCCTGCCCTCACCACAGATTCCACTCGCCCCCTGCCCTCACCACAGATTCCACTCGCCCCCTGCCCTCACCACAGATTCCACTCGCCCCCTGCCCTCACCACAGATTCCACTCGCCCCCTGCCTCACCACAGATTCCACTCGCCCCCTGCCCTCACCACAGATTCCACTCGCCCCCTGCCTCACCACAGATTCCACTCGCCCCCTGCCCTCACCACAGATTCCCCTCGCCCCCTGCCCTCACCACAGATTCCACTCGCCCCCTGCCCTCACCACAGATTCCACTCGCCCCCTGCCCTCACCACGTCCACTCGCCCACTGCCCTCACCACGTCCACTCGCCCACTGCCCTCACCACGTCCACTCGCCCCCTGCCCTCACCACGTCCACTCGCCCCCTGCCCTCACCACGGATTCCACAGCGTGCATTTAAAAACGTTCTAGAAGAGAAAGTATATTTGAAAAGTTTGACTGGTCTCTCCATGATGGCACATGAACCAACAAACCTAGAAGATGGTTAGTATACTCCTCGTACGCCAGCGAGATCACGTGTCCCACCACAGCCAGACGAGTGATTTGACATAGAAGGGGATCCCCTAAATAAACATGATATAAATAACGAGGGACTAGTGTTACTGAAAGGAAGAAGAAAAAAAAAGAAAGATCTTTCATCTCGTCTTTCTATACTCTGAGAAAAAAAAACATTAAGAAAAAAAGAAGCTAAAAACATGTCCATTGCGTAATGAATAAACCCTATAAAAGGCATGTCGAGGCGCTGCCAGACGACAATAGCAAGAGTGAAATGGTTGCGCTTTACTTGAAAGTCTCGAAAACGTGCTGGATCAAGCCCGGCAAGCAAAGCATACCCTGCGCCGCAGATCCTTAAAAGCTGACAAAAATAGACTGTGCCACCATTGATCTGCCCGGTTTCTTCCTTTTGCCTGCCGGCAGGGTGGATCAGATGGCCGGGAAGGGGGAGGGAGGCGAGGAAAAAAAAAAAAGCCCACACACCAAAGTTTGGAACTTTACAAGGAGACACCTATTATTAAAAAGTAGTGTATGCCTGCACCTTCTCTAAATCTGTCACCAAAAGGCATTACCGGCCGGCCACGGTTAATGGTGGGGGTGCAGACAGGAAGTTGGGAGATATGACCTCACAAAAGTCTGATGACAGACCTGTGGTGGAACACAAGGCTCTCTGGTCCACCTAGCTGTTTAATTGTTCCTTGGGATTTTCCGGTCATGGCTTGAAGGGTGAATCTGGCATGTGTCGGGTAGAGAGAAGTCTCCGTCTTTTTGGCCATCGTGATTGACTGAACCCATTTCTGATACTACATTCCACAACAAGCAGGAACATGGCTTTGGTTCTCCATTCAGAACAACGGAGGCGGTTTCCCTCAGCCAGGGCTGAAGAAGACCTTGCTCTTGCTGGTTCCAAGAGCAAGAAAACACCCGTCACAAGTTCCCAGACTTTGCTCGGACAACAGTTTCCAGCAACCGGTCACACATGCAAGAAAGTGCCGGCTTGCAGTGCCAGTTCCTCAAGCCGAAGGCAGCGCCAGTTTCCATGCAACACGTGAAGTGTTGGCATGCATGGTTTCCACCAAGATTGCAATGTCAGCTCCTCAAGGAGAAGGTCCACTCTACCTCATTTCTGTAGAACTACCCAACAACCTAGATTATTGTTACCCTTGGACGGCGCTGCAGAATATATTGGCACAATATTAAATGAATACTATAACCATTGCTCTTCCATAAGCATCTCCAGGACGAAAACCACCAACTCGGAGAAATGCAGAACTATGGCGGCATGGAGGAGCATACAGCATAACGTGCAGCTCGACACAGCCAAACATTTTCCAAGAAAACATCTCCAAGGCGTTGCTGCCCACCACGTCTACTTATTTTTTTGCACCGTGCTCGCAGCTCACGGTGAAATTCCTACAAGAGAAAGATTGCATAATGGTCCTATTTCTGGAGATGTGCTGAGTAATCAGCGGCTCCGGTTACACCGCGACCAGGGAGCAAACATCGGCCTTCAAGCCGAGGTCCTGCACCTCAGAGGTCAAAAAGGATGAACGTGAAAATATATGATGTTGTAAATAATGGTTAAAACAAATTAAAAATAATGCACACGTTTAACCTTCACCTCATATTTTCAGTCAAGCCACAGAGAATAAGGCTCCAACCATAAAGTGACCTCCCGATTGGTGGACCTTCTATGTCGATCCTGGCACAACGACGCAAAGTGGGTGAAAAATAAATTAAAAAAATAAAAAATGTGTCTTAGGAGTTTCAAAAAATGGAAAGAAAATAAACAGTAAATGTCCCAAAATCTCAACAAAAGCTTCAAAATTTTAATGCAGGTCAAGGATCTCAAACACTGGACCCCCAAAATTCTCTTGGCAACCTACTGAATTGAATTTACTAATATATATTCTGGGAAACTTAGGTCATACGCATCTGGTTGGACTGGAGTTTGAGATCCCCATTCTACATCGCCTGATGAGTAAGGTGAGGAGTAGTTGGTTTTCTGGACCATTTGGTCAACACCCTTTCGGAAATTTGCCTTGTGTCAGATCATAAAATAGGCCATCTGTTCGGGTCCTGCACTTTAAATACACATCATAAAATACCATTAATGGATTCATAAACAGCCTACGTCACTGCTACTCCTCCCAGGTGCACCTTCCACCATACGCCATGTTGGATCAGCCATACTGATCTCACCCAGCCCCAAATTCAAAATTTACAGGTCCAATAATTTTTACTAATGATTATCTACGGCCCGAGTTTAGGATAAATATCCATACCCTGGACCGATTAAAGTAGAAGACTATTTCCACTGGGATAAAACCAGCTGGGAATTGACCTACGGCCACCATGTTTACAGAGAGCACAGCAATACTGGTTGCGGCTTCTCCGACGTTGGACTTTTTCCTCCTCAAAATTGAAATTTTCAACTTCATTTTCTGCCTAGTTAGGAGTTCCTGTTAAAGATAACGTGACAAACTCTTGAGGAACCTGTTGAAGGTAGAGCCAAACACTGGGACAAGCCACCAATCTCCTTGTTGACCCATTCCCTCTGAGAGCAGCCCTTTATCCATAAAACAACGAAAAGACTATATATAAAAAAGGCAAACGGCTGGATAGTTCCACGAGTCCTCACTACCGCACGCCGCGAGCTAGCAAACATATACCCAATGCCGGTTATGTCCATATTTAGATCATCGGATGGCCGTGCGACTTTCCAACTTTGAGCAGGAGTCATTTTTCCAGCGTTCCTGACGTTAATATTTTCCTGTCCTACTTGTTAGAACCTTTGAAGGGTATTAACATTTAAACGTAAATAAAATTAACCATAGTCCACGAGAAATGGTTACTCTGGACTACTGGTGGCCCCCAAACTGCTGTCCAACTCAACCTTTCATCAGCCATGGGAAGACACAAAAATGGAGTTGACCAACAGCCGGTGGTTGGCAGCAGAAGTCCACGTTAGAGCCCCGTATAGTAGTAACGTGTACGCCAGTGGGATATAAGGTGCGCTGGTTTACTCACTGATTCCTCAGGGAGCGGCCCTGCTTGTACACCTCCTGCAGGGGTATGGAGACTTGGCCCAGGAACTGGTCCATACCGATGAGCGCCCGGTGCATGATGGTCAGCTGGAGCGCGCAGCCCTCTCCTCTCTCCAGGGCCCCAGGAGCCAACTCGAAAGAGCATTCCTCCTTCCATTCCGGCGACCCGGAGGTCTTCTCCACCACGGAGGTGCTGTATTTCTCCCGACCTATCTGGATCAAGGTGAAGGCATCACTGGTGCCATGCTTGCCCTTGGCCCGCAGACCTTTGGCTTGCATTATGGTGACCTGGATGTGGGTTGGGAGCCATCCCAACTCAGGCTCTGGCCGCAGGGCCATCAGAAGGGGTTCAGGTCTACTAAAGCTAGACAAAAGGGTTACATCTAACTTTTAGAAGACAAAACAACAACTGGGGGACGAGGAGGACCGTCTGCTGCGAATCTGCCTGATGAGGTATCTGAAGTCAGGAGAACTGGCAGGCCAAACCCGGGGGGGGGTTATAGGTATCCCTGGTCAGAAGACTGGCTGGGGGTATACCTGGCAGGGTAAGGGGGGATTCAAGTCTATTTAGAAAGGGAGGAGACTATTTGGGGGTGCAGTCAATATGGAGGTATCCCTGGCAGCGAAAGGGTAGATGCTTTTTGGGAGAATCCCTTGCAGGGAAGGAGGATGGACGTCTTTTTAGGGGTACCCTGTCAGCGAGAGGGTTTAGATCTTTTGGGGCTATCCCTGTCAGCGAGGGAATTGGGTGTCTAGGAGTATCCCTGTTGGGGAAGAGGTGGTCTACTTGGGGGTATAACTGACAGGGGTGCAGGTCTATTTAGGGGTATCCTTGTCACTGAAAGGGGTCTATTTAGGGGTATCCTTGTCACGGGGGGGGGTCTATTTAGGGGTATCCCGGTCACTATAGGGGGGTCTATTTAGGGGTATCCCTGGCAGGGGAAGGGTGTTTATTGGGGGTTATCCCTGGAAGCTAAGGGGTGGAAGTCTATTTGGGGTATCCCAGGCAGGGAAGTGGTGGTATATTTAGGGGTATCCCTGGCAGGGAAGTGGTGGTATATTTAGGGGTATCCCTGGCAGGGAAGTGGTGGTATATTTAGGGGTATCCCTGGCAGGGAAGTGGTGGTATATTTAGGGGTATCCCTGGCAGGGAAGTGGTGGTATATTTGGGGGTATCCCTGGCAGGGAAGTGGTGGTATATTTGGGGGTATCCCTGGCAGGGAAGTGGTGGTATATTTGGGGGTATCCCTGGCAGGGAAGTGGTGGTATATTTGGGGGTATCCCTGGCAGGGAAGTGGTGGTATATTTGGGGGTATCCCTGGCAGGGAAGTGGTGGTATATTTGGGGGTATCCTGGCAGGGAAGTGGTGGTATATTTGGGGGTATCCCTGGCAGGGAAGTGGTGGTATATTTAGGGGTATCCCTGGCAGGGAAGTGGTGGTATATTTAGGGGTATCCCTGGCAGGGAAGTGGTGGTATATTGGGGGTATCCCTGGCAGGGAAGTGGTGGTATATTTGGGGGTATCCCTGGCAGGGAAGTGGTGGTATATTTGGGGGTATCCCTGGCAGGGAAGTGGTGGTATATTTAGGGGTATCCCTGGCAGGGAAGTGGTGGTATATTTGGGGGTATCCCTGGCAGGGAAGTGGTGGTATATTTGGGGGTATCCTTGGCAGGGAAGAGGTTTACTTGGGGGTATCCCTGGCTGGCCTATATATAAAATTTTAGCACCAAAACAAACCCTGTCCCAGCTGCAGAGCTTCCTAAGTAACAGCTATAGTGATAGCAGTATTTTAGCAGCACATATACCTATGGGGCGTTAAGCAGCCTCTATATCCCCCCCTCCCTGGAGTCAGGCTATACTGGGCTGGGCTAATGCTGGTCCCTCATGCAAAACAACCCCCACTCCAGTAGTGCAGCCCTAAAAACCCCAACCCCCAATCTGCTGCTCCAAGCAAGGGGGTGATCCCAGGCCAGCTCTCCCCATGCACAGACCCGGGGCAAGTGTGAGCAATCACCCTGATTAAGGGCCCCACACCTAATGATGCGGCACAATCCAGAGCCCGGGGGGGGGATCAATGGCAGCAGCTCTGTCTCTCCAATACTCTGCTGCTGCATTAACCCATGGAGTCCCAGGCCAGCCTTACAGTCTGCAGCAGAGGCGCTGGAGTGTGGTCAGGGTGGTGCCGCCAGTCCCAGCAGTGGGTGAGGTGGCTGCTGTGCCAGGGGATCCGGCTGTATCCAGCAGGCAGAGCATGGAGGGAGCTGTGTCTGTGCTGCAGCTGCTGCAGCTGGAAAGTAACTTTCTTGTGCTGTGGAGGAGGAGGAGGAGGAGGAGAGGCAGCTGGAGGAGGAGCCCTGCAGTGATGGCCCAGGCTGCACCAACCCTGCTGCCCTCCCCAGGACCAGGCATGGACAGACCCTGGGACCTAGAGATGTCTGTGCCCTCAGACATTGACATGCCAGGCATACCCCCCCCCCCACTGCCCATTATATACATTGCAGGACATGGTACAGATTGCAAGCTCTGCAGGACAGCCAGCACCATGCCCTGAAGAGCTTGCAATCTCACCCACTCATTTTCACACAGCCCCCATGAACCCCAATACGTCCCACACTCTATTTACCCTCGCCTCTGTGTGTCACCCCTCTTAGATCGTAAGCTCACGCGAGCAAAGTCGCCTTTTCCCTATTTGTTCATTTTACTGTTGTATTGTCCAACCCCTTGTACAGCACTGCGGAATACGTTGGCGCTTTCCAGATAATTGTATTTATTTCTAATGTTGGGGTGCTCGGGATTTCTAATTCCCGGTCTGACGTGATCTCCTGGAAAAAACACCCCCGATTCTTATTGTTATTATTTTATATAGCGCCAACGTGTGCTGTGTCGCATGAAAAGCGAGGGAATTAAGCTGTCAGACGTGACAAACGATACTTTCACATGGGCCTCCATGATTGTCATGCATAACCAACGCTCCTGGATCCGATGGGACAATCCTGGTGTGAAACCTTTCCGTTTTCCTTGGTCTCTCTGCTTGGCGGGACAGCGGCGAAAAGTCTCCGAAAGAAATAATAATAAACCACAGAAAGTCATTCGACGGTGCTTTAATACTACACCAAAAGACACCCTTTAGGCTGAGGTCAGACGAGTGCCTCCCGGCGTCCGTCACAGCGTTATGACGCTTCGATGGGGCCGGCCACACGCTGTAGCGCACACACGAATTAGGCTAGGGTCAGACGTATGCATTTTTCGCATCGTCCGTAAAAAAGTGCGTCCGAACGCATAGACATACTTTTTAAGGGAAAACGCGATAACGGTCATACGATGCGCAATTTCAGCCATGATTTCATACGGAACCAAACCAGGGAACTTTGGGTGTCTGGACGTTAGGTTTTCCGGACATGAGCAGCGTCTGACGTCTCCTAATCACGCGCACACGCCGCCATGCCGCCGCAGCGCACTCTGTACGTCAGTACTAGCGGTTCGACGTTCTCAAAAAAAAATGCGTTTGTTTGCCGCTTGCGTTGCACAGCCGAACTTTCGTGCGGCCGTACTTCGTATATTGGACGTCATTTGCTGCTACTACGGCCGAGATAAAGTGCGGCTGCACGCGCGTTCGCACTGCGTTCGTCTGACTCCAGCCTTACAGCAGGCGTGCTACAAATGTACTGAAAGCCTCCCCGTCAAAGCGCTACGACGTGCGTTCGGCGAGGCTGCAAAGTGCGATCCTCCATAGGAGGATCGAGCCTTGCAGCACTGAGCGCACTAACTGCACTCAGCGAGGTGACCAGATGGGCGTCAGAGTGGAAGGAACGTCCGCTCACAAACGCCCGTCTGACCCCGGCCTTATTCCTGCATCGCCCATTGCGGTAGTCGGTGTGCGTTCTGTACTGTTCAGTCATGCCTTCTCCCCATTTTGGAGATTCGAGTAGATTCAGTAGAAGTTGGGTTGCCAGGACGGCCATGTTTTCCTGGGCAAGTTACTATTTCCTGCAGAGGGAGACCACTGGAAAGAGTGCTGCCCTGCAACATGTATAACTCAGAGGCTGCAGGAAGGAAATCAAGGCAGGTCACCTGGGATTCCTCTTTGTTTTCTTCCCTGCAGCGTATGGATTATACATGCTGCGGGGTGGGGGTCCATCAGCACGAATAAATTATATGTCTGGGAAAACATGGCCGACCTGGCAACCCTAATCAGAAGAAAACCATGGAGGGAGACCCCTTTAATTATGTATATATACATACACACATTAGGTTGATTTATTGCTTGTCAGAAGCAAGTTTGCATAAAACATGAAAAAGTATAATAATAGTAACAAGAAAAAAACCTGCCATCTGACAACCTGGGACCATTCATGAGGAAAATTAAACCGCCAAGGGGTGCGCGAGTAAACGGTAGCACCTGACGGCCACTCGTGTTTAATGATTGAGAAGCCGTCACCAGACCTGCGTGTTCTGGTACGGACGCACCGCAACAGAAGCTGCCCACGGTGACGCTCTCTGAACCCCAGGGCGTAACGCAGAATCCCACGGTAAAACCGGTTAAAAAAAAAAGGACAAGGATCGGCTGGAATAAGTCAGCCTTGTCCTGGTTTCTATAGACCTCAACGCAGTAAGTGACGGATCCCGATATCCTGTTCCAAACAAATGAAATCTACATAGAGGTGGGGTCTTTTTTTTGTTTTGCTTCTAAGGCTAGGGTCAGAGTGGGGCAGTCGGAACGCGCGTGCAGGCGCACTAAATCACGGCGGCAGTAGCAGCACATAACGGCCAATATACGCAGTACGTGCGTACAAAAGTGCGCCGACACCACGCAACCGGCAAATGAACGCATTTTTCTCAGAACGTGAAACCGCTGCTACAGACGTACAGAGTGCGCTGCGGCCGCATAGCAGCGTGTGTGCGTGATTAGGAGATGTCAGACGCTGCTAGTGTGCGGCCTACATAACGTTCAAACAGCCGGATTTCCCTAGAATTGCGTTGGTGAGTACCTGCGACTGTGCGACTGTGGTCGTCTGACCACTTAAGCGTATTCCGTGAAAAAATGCGTGCGCACGCATCGACGTACATTTTGACGGTGGCCGCAGAAAATGCGCTCATCTGTCCCTAGCCTTAGGCTAGGGTCAGACGAACGCATTTTCATGTTGTCTGTGAAAAAGTGCGTTCGAACGAATGGACGCATTTTTTCACGGAGTACGAGATAGCGGTCATACTATGCGCATTTGCGTTCGTGATTTTGTACGGATCATCAATAAAACACTTTGTGCATCTGGACGTTATGTTGGCCGGACATTAGCAGCGTCTGACATCTCCAATTCACGCACACACGCCGCTAGCGGACGCAGCGCACTCTGTACAACTGTACTAGCGGTTTTACGTTCTCGACAAAATGCGTTCGTTTGCCACTTGCGTTGCGCAGCCGGACTTTTGTGCGACCGTACTTCGTATATTGGCCGTCATTGCCCGGCATTTGCTGCTACTACGGCCGTGATTAAGTGCGCCTGCACGCGCGTTCGCACTGCCTCAGTCTGACCCTAGCCTAATCAGGGATCTCAAAATGTGCCCACACCAGATGAACTACAACTCCCATGATTCTCTGGCAAACTTGCATTCAGTGAATTCTAGGAATTGTAGGCCAGCAACATCTGGGGGGGGCAGTGTTTGAGAGCCCTGTTCTAATTGCTATACTGGCTGACACCATTTTTGTTTGTGAAGGGACAAACGTACCATGGGATATTAAAGATATGTATGTACAGTCATGGCCGAAATTGTTGGCACCCCAGACATTTTTCCAGAAAATCAAGTATTTCTCACAGAAAAGTATTGCAGTAAGACATGTTTTGCTATACACATGTTTATTCCCTTTGTGTGTATTGGAACAAAACAAAAAAAAGGGAGGAATAAAAGGAAATTGGACATAATGTCACACAAAACTCCAAAAATGGGCTGGACAAAATTCTTGGCACCCTTTCAAAATTGTGGATAAATAAGATTGTTTCAAGCATGTGATGCTCCTGTAAACTCACCTGGGACAAGTAACAGGTGTGGGCAATATAAAAATCACACCTGAAAGCAGATAAAAAGGAGAGAAGTTCACTTAGTCTTTGCATTGTGTGTCTGTGTGTGCCACACTAAGCATGGACAACAGAAAGAGGAGAAGAGAACTGTCTGAGTACTTGAGAACCAAAATTGTGGAAAAATATCAACAATCTCAAGGTTACAAGTCCATCTCCAGAGATCTAGATTTGCCTTTGTCCACAATGCGCAACATTATCAAGACGTTTGCAACCCATGGCACTGTAGCTAATCTCTTTGGGCGTGGACGGAAGAGCAAAATTGATGAAAGGTTGCAACGCAGGATAGTCCGGATGGTGGATAAGCAGCCCCAAACAAGTTCCAAAGTTCCAAATACTTGATTTTCTGGAAAAATGTCTGGGGTGCCAACAATTTCGGCCATGACTGTATGTGTTAAACCAGACCCAGGATGCAAAAAAGTGAGAAATTGGAGACTTCATTTGCATGTCCTCCCCAGAGTTCCTTGCTACCTATGGGGAATGTAGTACATGAGCTCTGTGAGCAAAGCAATTCTCTGAATCGCTGGGATGTGTAAGGCCCGTGTCAGACAAACGCAGTGATCACGTCCGTGTTGCTGCACAGTTTAGGCTAGGGTCAGACGAGCGTGATTTCTACGGACTGTACGTCCGTGCACACGGACGTACGTTAGTACGGAAGACGCAGTAGTGGCCAGACAGTCCGTTTTTTTCACTGACGTATATATTTTGACGGATGTAGGAGGGAAAATAAATTAAAAAGCAAAACCATTTTGTCCGTGAAAAATGCTGGAGGTATAAATGCAGTCCGTCTGACCACGTTCCATCACTCACACACAAAGCTATGCAGACGTTGCGGACGCAGCGCACTTTGTGCGGCCGTTCTAGCGGTTGTACGTTCTTGCCTGCCTTGCGTCCATGGGCCGCGGCCGTTGTGCGTCCGCAGTTCAGTGCGGACGTACTTCGTGTGTCGGGCTCCGATGGGCTTCCTGTCATGCTATCACAGACGTACTTTTAGGCGCAATCACGGACGTGAACACTACGCTCGTCTGACAGCAGCCTTAACGTCCGTCGACTCGTAGCATAGAATCATGAGCAAGACCCACACACGAAGTGCGTCCGCACCGAACTGCGCACGCACAACGCAGGTGGCACCAGACGCAATTTAGGCAAGAACATAAAACCGCTAGAACGGATGCGCAGAGTGCGGCACATCCACTTTTTGCCCTCCACCATAACTTAAATGTGTATTGATTTGCCATCAGTGTAAAGCATCAAACAGCAAGGAGTTGCGGCCTATCTCCTGCTGATGAGGGCATAATAAGCCTGAAACAGCTGTCCAGGAGTGTCCTCCATATTTTCAATGTGTGGGTGTCTTTATAAGGGCTCCTCCATATATTCAGGGTGTGTGTCTTTTTAGGGGCTCCTCCATATATTCAGGGTGTGTGTCTTTTTAGGGGATCCTCCATATATTCAGGGTGTGCGGGTGTCTTTTTAGGGGATCCTCCATATATTCAGGGTGTGCGGGTGTCTTTTTAGGGGTTCCTCCATATATTCAGGGTGTGCAGGTGTCTTTTTAGGGGCTCCTCCATATATTCAGGGTGTGTGGGTGTCTTTTTAGGGGCTCCTCCATTTATTCAGGGTGTGTGGTGTCTTTTTAGGGGCTCCTCCATTTATTCAGGGTGTGTGGGTGTCTTTTTAGGGGCTCCTCCATATATTCAGGATGTGCGGGTGTCTTTTTAGGGGCTCCTTCATATATTCAGGGTGTGCGGGTGTCTTTTTAGGGGCTCCTCCATATATTCAGGGTGTGCGGGTGTCTTTTTAGGGGTTCCTCCATATATTCAGGGTGTCTCTGTGTCTTTTTAGGGGCTCCTCCATATATTCAGAGCGTGCAGGTGTATTTTTAGGGGCTCCTCCATATATTCAGGGTGTGTGTCTTTTTAGGGGCTCCTCCATATATTCAGGGTGTGTGTCTTTTTAGGGGATCCTCCATATATTCAGGGTGTGTGTCTTTTTAGGGGATCCTCCATATATTCAGGGTGTGCGGGTGTCTTTTTAGGGGCCTCCATATATTCAGGGTGTGTGTCTTTTTAGGGGCTCCTCCATATATTCAGGGTGTGTGTCTTTTTAGGGGATCCTCCATATATTCAGGGTGTGCGGGTGTCTTTTAGGGGCTCCTCCATATATTCAGGGTGTGCAGGTGTCTTTTTAGGGGCTCCTCCATATATTCAGGTGTGTGGGTGTCTTTTAGGGGCTCCTCCATACATTCAGGGTGTGTGGTGTGTCTTTTTAGGGGCTCCTCCATATATTCAGGGTGTGCAGGTGTCTTTTTAGGGGCTCCTCCATATATTCAGGGTGTGCAGGTGTCTTTTTAGGGGCTCCTCCATATATTCAGGGTGTGCAGGTGTCTTTTTAGGGGCTCCTCCATATATTCAGGGTGTGTGTCTTTTTAGGGGCTCCTCCATATATTCAGGGTGTGTGTCTTTTTAGGGGATCCTCCATATATTCAGGGTGTGCGGGTGTCTTTTTAGGGGCTCCTCCATATATTCAGGGTGTGCAGGTGTCTTTTTAGGGGCTCCTCCATATATTCAGGGTGTGTGGGTGTCTTTTTAGGGGCTCCTCCATACATTCAGGGTGTGTGGGTGTCTTTTTAGGGGCTCCTCCATACATTCAGGGTGTGTGGGTGTCTTTTTAGGGGCTCCTCCATACATTCAGGGTGTGTGGGTGTCTTTTTAGGGGTTCCTCCATATATTTAGGGTGTGTGGGTGTCTTTTTAGGGGCTCCTCCATATATTCAGGGTGTGTGGGTGTCTTTTTAGGGGCTCCTCCATATATTCAGGTTGTGCGGGTGTCTTTTAAGGCTAGGGTCAGACGAGCGCAGTTATCACGTCCGTGTTGCTGCACATTTGTACGTCCGTGGCAGCATAGCATTCTGACCAATGGAGCCCCACACACGAAGTACGTCCGCACGGAAGTGCGGATGCATGGCGGACGCAGCAAACGGACGCAGGTTAGGCAAGAACGTAATACTGCTAGAACGGACGTGCGGAGTGCGCCACGTCCACAACGTCCGCGTAGCTTTGTGTGTGAGTGATGGAGCGAGGTCAGACGGACTGCATTTATACGTCCAGCATTTTTGACGGACAGAATGTTTTTTCATTGTAATTTATTTTCCTGCTACATCCGTCAAAAATTACGTCAGTGAAGAAAACAGACTGTTTGGCCACTACCTTGTCGTCAGTCAGAAAGTACATCCGTACTGCACAGACACACAGTCCGTACAAAATGCGCTCATCTGACCCTAGCCTTAGGGTCTCCTCCATATATTCAGGGTGTGCGGGTGTTTTTTTAGGGGTTCCTCCATATATTCAGGGTGTGCGGGTGTCTTTTTAGGGGCTCCTCCATATATTCAGGGTGTGTGTCTTTTTAGGGGCTCCTCCATATATTCAGGGTGTGCGGGTGTCTTTTTAGGGGCTCCTCCATATATTCAGGGTGTGCGGTGTCTTTTTTAGGGGCTCCTCCATATATTCAGGGTGTGCGGTTGTCTTTTTTAGGGGCTCCTCCATATATTCAGGGTGTGCGGGTGTCTTTTTAGGGGCTCCTCCATATATTCAGGGTGTGCGGGTGTTTTTTTAGGGGCTCCTCCATATATTCAGGGTGTGTGGGTGTTTTTTTAGGGGTTCCTCCATATATTCAGGGTATGCGGGTGTCTTTTTAGGGGCTCCTCCATATATTCAGGGTGTGTGGGTGTCTTTTTAGGGGCTCCTCCATATATTCAGGGTGTATGGGTGTCTTTTTAGGGGCTCCTCCATTTATTCAGGGTGTGCGGGTGTCTTTTTAGGGGTTCCTCCATATATTCAGGGTGTCTCTGTGTCTTTTTAGGGGCTCCTCCATATATTCAGAGCGTGCAGGTGTATTTTTAGGGGCTCCTCAGTGTATTCAGGGTGTGCGGGTGTATTTTTAGTATTTTGAGGTGCTCCTCCGTATATTCAGGGTGTGTGGGTGTGTTTTTAGGCAGTGGCGTCACTAGGGTTGGTGTCACCCGGTGCAGTAACTTATGGTGTCACCCATTTAACTACTTTTACTCATAAGTCAGTGCTCTCATATAACACTGAATGCTCATAATAGACGGCGCACATTACTGTGAGGTTTATTGCTGTGGAGCTCAGTGATTTTCTCATACACAAATTTTGGCAAACTGCCAGCAAGTACGGTGCCTGTTCGAAGGCAGTGAAAGTCCCCATAGAGAAGTAATGGTTAATCTGTTCAGAGACACCGAACAGCAGAGAAATGTCCTGATATACGGTGTTTTCATTCGGCAGGTTTTTTCATGGCGAACGAACACCATAGGTTTCAATGTTAAAAATATTCCTGTTTTTATCCAATATCTATCGGTGTCTTTTTAGGGGCTCCTCCATATATTCAGGGTGTGCGGGTGTCTTTTTAGGGGCTCCTCCATATATTCAGGGTGTGCGGGTGTCTTTTTAGGGGCTCCTCCATACATTCAGGGTGTGTGGGTGTGTGGGTGTTTTTTTAGCGGCTCGCCATATATTCAGGGTGTGTGGGTGTCTTTTTAGGGGTTTCTCCATATATTCAGGGTGTGCGGGTGTCTTTTTAGGGGTTTCTCCATATATTCAGGATGTGCGGGTGTCTTTTTAGTTGGTTTCTCCATATATTCAGGGTGTGCGGGTGTCTTTTTAGTTGGTTTCTCCATATATTCTGGGTGTGCGGGTGTCTTTTTAGGGGTATCTCCATATATTCAGGGTGTGCGGGTGTCTGTTTAGGGGTTCC
The DNA here is from genome assembly GCA_009667805.1 of Leptobrachium leishanense. NCBI lineage: Eukaryota > Metazoa > Chordata > Amphibia > Anura > Megophryidae > Leptobrachium > Leptobrachium leishanense. The sequence goes on from CM019063.1 coordinate 548,662,411, forward strand.
TCCATATATTCAGGGTGTGTGGGTGTCTTTAGGGGTTTCTCCATATATTCAGGGTGTGCAGGTGTTTTTTTAGCGGCTCCTCCATATATTCAGGGTGTGTTTAGGGGAATAATAATTACCGACTCGTTTAATGTGGTGAATTCTAAAGGATTTTAATCCACAGTGAGCAGCAAAAGACAACGTTTCGACACAATGGTCTTTGTCATAGAGCTGCAAAGCAATAAATCTCCCAGCAATGAGTCTCTAAACTAGAACAAATGTTGTTAAAATCTCTGGGTATAAATCAGATACTTTGCTGTTTCTGGGAATAGCCCCGCCTCCAGCGCCATTCCCTCTCCGGCTGCTTGTAATGTTCATGTGGTGTTGACGTACAAAAACTTGTGTCTGGGGGAGTGGCCTGACAGCACGCCAAGATGGACGTGTATAACGAGAACTCCGACAACAACGCCATACATCAGCTTCGATAACCCTACTTTGACGGTAGAAAGTGTAGCGCTCACTCCCGAAGGAGCCGCTGAAAATGAACCACGGGTCAGTCTCCCCGCACTAGGGAATAAATATACTCCAACACAGTTGTGAGTTTTTTTATATTTATATAGTTTACTAAAATATTTGAGCGGATGTTGAAACACGGTATTCACAAGTATTATTACAGTATTTTCGTATCCCGATAAAACGCGTAGCGGAAAAGAAACGAAACACGAGGCTTCGTATTTCGGAAAATAAAATATTCGCAACCGAACATAAAAGCAATGCAATTCCCGATAGTTCAGAAAAAGAAAACACGTAGCAAAACCCCAAACATACAATCCCTTCGTTATTACGGCAAACGCGCAACGGAAAAAGAGGAAAAATATATATTCGGAACGTATCTTTATTTTCAACCCCTATTCCGATTCCTAAAAGAAAATGAGTCCTGCACAAGTTAAGTCCCAGGAGGTGAAAGGTGTATATGTGTGTGGTACCCGGGTACTGTTCAACTGGCCAGTGAGTTTATTTAAAGAAAGTCTTCGACTAGTCAGTTGGGGCCCTGTGGACTTTAAACAGAAACAGCAGCTTGACCTTTAATCACAAACAGCCTTGGAGGCCTCTCACCCATCCGACGCAGGCTTTAGGCTCCGCTGACCCAGGACGTCTCTCCTCCGGATTTTGACTGGGGATACTAGCGGCCGGATCCGTTGTCTCACTTTATGCCGCTTGTCCAGCTCACCGCCTGCTCTCCGTTCGATTCCGCCGGTCTGCAGCAGTGTCTGGGCTCTGGCGAGTCTCCTTCTCCTCAGGCTAGGTGACCCAAACCGGAACAACAGGTCTCCCTCAGGATTTGGGCCTAGATTCTCCCGCGATATCCTCTGTGCGTCTGCTTTCTCTGCTTCCCTGGCGCGCTCTCGAACTTTCTCCACGAGGCAGAGGATGTAAGTGTCCAGTCCCCACCCACTTCCTGTCTTCTTGCAAAGCATGCCGGGCATTGTAGTCCCAATGTCCAGTATCTGATCGCGATAGTCTCCATCTTGTGGCCAAAAATAGGTACTGCCGCAGCAAGATGATTTTTAACACAGCGCTACACTCTCCCCCTCCTAGAACTCTTGGGTCTCTCCAAGGAGGTACAACAATTACATTACATTTCCAACATTTGAATGCAGTTTATATAACATGTACAGGTTCAGCAGCATACATATAGTGAGTTAATAACACTTCCTCAAGTTGACTCATATTTTGGGCTACCTCAGCTAGCATAGCAGACACTTCGGGCAACCTCCGCACCGTGGTGATGGCCTCTTCAGTGCTATGTCCTGGTGAGTCGTAGGTGAGTCGTTGGGGCGGTCGAACAGAGCGTTTTGGTTCTGCCTCAATCAGTTCCTCTTCAGGTGGAAGTACTATAGGCATTGGCTCAATTTCTCTCTCTATCACTGGAGCAGACGTTTCTTCAGAGTATGATCCCTCCAGTGAAGGCATAGAACTGTAATCACCTGAATAAGCTTCCGGAACTACCGAGATCCCCACATCCTCAGGGACTTCCAACTGAAATCCAAGAGGCTCAGGGATATCAACCGTCTCAGGGACTTCCAACAAGAATTCAGGAGCTTCAGGCCTCAAATTACTCTCCCATCGTTCAGGAACTGAGGTAATCTCTTCAGGCTCCGGTGAACGTATCCAGTCCAGACAGAAACTTTCTTCCTTACTGTCCCTTTCGCTCTCTTCGACAACCCGAGTCTGTTGAGACCGGGTAACAGGAGGCAAACATGGAACAGGCGGATTTGGCAGAGGCGGTTCATCCCCAACTGGCATTCTCACAGCCTCCCTCAAAGGTAACAAATGATTCCGGTGCCAGTTCTTGAGAGGCCCAGCCTTTCCATCCGGGCGAATCTGATACACTGGTAGACCCGGCAGTTGTTTGCAGACAATGTAAACCTGGGAACTCCACCTATCCGCCAACTTGTGTCTTGCAACAACACCCAAGTTCTTCAATAGGACCCTATCACCGGGTTGTAGATCTTGTATCCGGACTTCAAGTCATAGTTCCTTTTGTTTCTTTGCTCCCTGTTTCCCGAGGTCAACCGGGCCTGTTCAAATGCAGAAGCCAAATTTTTCCGAAGAAGTCTACCACGTAGTTTCTATGGGAAGCTACTGACGTCTGGTCTAGAGATAACCCAAATGCCAAATCAAACGGCAGTCGAGCCTCTCTTCCGAACATAAGACGGTACGGTGAATATCCAGTTACATCGCTCTCCGTACTGTTATATGCATGCACCAGAGTAGCTATGTGACGACTCCAACTCTGCTTCTCCACATTCGACAAGGTCCCCAGCATGTTTAGCAGTGTGCGATAAACCTTTCAGGCTGAGCATCACCTTGAGGGTGATATGGTGTGGTTCGGGTCTTTTGGATTCCCAACAGCTCTAACAACTGCCCCACCAGTCTGCTTTCAAAGTCTCTACCCTGATCAGAGTGTATCCTCCTTGGCAGTCCGTAGTGAACAAAGAACTTTTCCATCAACACCTTGGCTACAGTCGGAGCGCGTTGATCTTTCGTGGAAAAAGCTTGGGCGTAACGAGTGAAATGATCAGTCACTATTAGAATTCCCTTGCCCACTAGCATCCGGCTCTAAGCACAAGAAGTCAATGCACACCAAATCCATGGGTCCTGGCTCTGCAGATGGCTCATTGGAGCAGTTCGGGTCGGTAGAGTCTTTCTCTGAATACACCTCAGACAGGAATGACAATAGCTTTCTACTTCAGCCCTCATACAAGGCCAATAGAACCTATCTCGCACCAGCTTAAAAGTTCTCTCTGCACCCAAATGTCCATGCTCATCATGTAGTGATCGCAGCACACTCTCCCTATGTTTAGTAGGGAGGAATAACTGTTGAATCTCTTCAGAGTTGGTTGAGGGGCCCCTTCGGTAGACCACCCCATCCAACATCTTTAACCGCTCCCACTCTTTGTAGACCAATCTGGCTCCACTCGGGGAGTTGGTTAACAAAATCTCTCGCTGGTTTGCAGACAGGGCCTTTACGGTCAGGCAATTAAAGGGTCTCTGGCCTGATCTGCTTTCAGGTCCTGTCTCGAAAAGGTAGGTAAACTTTCATCCCTTAACTGCGTAGGGTTACAGTAGAACTCAGAACAGCCGCAGCCATAACTCCTATGGCCTCTGCTTCAATCCCTCCTTTGACCCGGCGCTCTGTTCCTTGACACAAAGCTTGCACCCCGTCTGGAGTCAACTGAGTCCATTCTGTAGTGTAGGGTCTTCTCGATAATGCATCAGCATCTCGATTATATCACCCAGGGCGATACTTCAGGCTGAACCGAAACCCTGACAGAGCGGCCAACCACCGATGTCCCGTTGCGTCCAGTTTTGCGGTAGTAAGGATGTAAGTAAGAGGATTGTTATCCGTCTTGATCACGAACTCAGCTCCATACAGATAGTCTTTCAACTTGTCCACCACTGCCCACTTCAAGGCTAGGAACTCCAGCTTGTGAGTAGGATAGTTCTTCTCCGAAGGCGCAAGGCTCCGGCTCACGTACGCCACAGGCCTCAGCAACCCACCATACTCCTGATATAGGACTCCTCCCAGACCTTCTCGGCTGGCATCCACATGTAGTTCATACGGCTTGTGAGGGTCCGCATAGGCCAAAACAGGAGCTCGGGTCAGGCTCTCTTTCAGCTTTACGAAAGCTCCTTCACATTGACTGGTCCATTCACCTTGTATAGACTCTCGAGCTTTCCTTGCCCCGGAGCCGACGGGTTTTTGTCAGAGACCTTGCAGCCTTCTTCTGTGGTTTCCTTCTGCAGGAGTTTGTTCAGTGGTTGGGCTATTTTCGCGAATCCTCCCACAAATCTTCGATAGTATGAACAGAATCCCAAGAAAGATCTAAGCTCAGTGACGTTTCGGGGTCTAGGCCAAGAAGCTACGGCCTCCAACTTCCGAGGGTCTGTTGAAACACCTTCCGCTGAGACCACATGTCCCAGATACGTAACAGATGGTAGGCAGAATTGGCATTTCTCCAGAGACAGTTTCAGCCCCTCTTCATGGAGCCTCTTCAAGACCTTCTCCAACCGTTGCTCATGTTCTTCCAGAGTCTTCCAAACACAATTATGTCATCCAGGTACACTAATACTTCGATTAGATTCATATCCCCGACTGTCTTCTCCATCAACCGTTGGAACGTGGCTGGAGCCCCCGTAAGGCCTTGAGGCATCCTGTTGAATTCAAAGAACCCCAGTGGACAGATGAACGCAGTTTTCTCCTTGTCTTCAGGATGCATTGGTATCTGGTGATACCCACTTCGCAGGTCTAGTACACTAAACCACTTTGCTCCAGACAAACACTGTAGGGCATCTTCAATCCGAGGAGTGGCATACTGATCGGGGATGGTTCTCCGGTTCAATGTGCGATAGTCTATGCATAAGCGGACAGAACCATTTTTCTTCCGGACCAACACTATAGGAGATGCATACGGGCTCCTGGACTCTTGAATCACCTTGGTTCTCTGTAACTCGTTCAGCTGCTCTCGCAGATCATCTAAGTCTCCTAGCGGAACTCGCCTTGATCTTTCGCGAAACGGCTTGTCTTCTTGTAATCGAATGCGGTGTTCAGTACTCTTAGCTAGGCCCACATCGAACTCATCTTTTGAAAACAATTCCTTCCACTTTAGAACTTGAGACTGAAGACGTTTCTTCCATTCAGGTGAAATAGGAGCGTCCTTGGGGCAGAATCTTTCATCTGGAATCTCTTTACCCTCTCCCCCTCCTGAATTGGTAGAGAGGGGTGTAGCAGACTCTACTTGCCCAATAGGCATTCGTGCTTTAAGGACTACTGGAAAATCCGTCACGTTACACACACTGACCGAGACTCTTCCTCGTGTTCTCTTCAGAGCTTTGGTGGAGATTATTTCAGGAATTACTTCGACTCCGGTTTCACTCCCATGATCAAAATCGGTTCCCAGCACCACATAGGGGCCTGGTTGCGATCCATTCAACTTGACTGAAGCCTGGAAACTCGCTACTTCTCCTGCTTGCAGAACCTTCTCTGTTCCACCCAGTCTCCACAGTCTTCCCACCTCGGCAGGTGCCTTTCGTTCTTCGACCATCCTCTGATAGACCGGACGTAACATTGGGTGTACTCCTTGAGTTGAACCTTCTTCCAACACGATAGGCGTCAGGAGACGCCGCACTAGGTCAGTATTCGTCCCCACTATCAGGGAGCTTCTGTTCGCACCCGAGGGTCGAGGACACACAATAGCCAATGCATCACAACCCCCAGACTGCCCGATGACTTCAGATCCGATCTCCAACTTCACTTGTAGGTACCCGTCATAAGGGAGCTTCTCAGTGCCGATACCCCATATTTCCAAATCCTCCAATTCTTGCAGAGGAATGTGCTTTAAGTGTTTCTCGTAGAAGTCTCTGTAGATCAATGTCACTTGAGCCCCTGAATCCAACAGGGCTTTGGTGTAGACTCCTTCCACTTGGATTGGCACAATAGGAGAAGGACCTATCAGTTGGTCGGGAAACTTGGTGGCGGTATCCGGACACTTAGACCCAGTTTGTTGTACCCTGGCCTTTTTCTTGGCCCGTGCAGGTTTTGGGTGTGCATTGCTTCCCCATGACGTAGACCCGGATGCTAAAGGAGTGACTCTTTCAGTCCTGGCAGGCTCTACGGTCGGCTCGGCTTTGGGCCTTTTCGCCCTCTTAGCCTTGGCTTGATTTCTGGAGCAGGGTTCAACCCTCGGGCACTCTGGCGTTTCCCGCCGGTGAGGTAGATAACAGTCCCTCCAGGGCTTCCAACAATCCCTTGACTCTATCCTTCTCAGGCTTTCAGCCTTTGCACTGTGCGCGGAAATGGCCCATTTCTCCACACCCGAAACATCTCTTCTTAGAGAGTGGAGACGTAGTTGCTTGTTGAGATTTGGTCAAAGGATTTGGACCAGACGCCACAGCAACTTCCATCGTCTGCATACCTGTGAGGAATTTCTGCATTTCTGCCTGCATCTCTGTCACCTTCATCAATACCTGGCACAGTTCCGCATGCGCTTGCTGCAATTCAACTTGAGCTTCCTGAACCTTCTTGACGGTCTTGGACAATTCACCCCGTTCAGGGAGGTTCGACTCTTTGGCAGCCTTCTCTGTAGATTTAAAAACAACTAGATGTTCTTGTTCGTCCTCGTCAGATCCATAGGTATCTAGAGAGTCGCTTTCAGGTTGCAGGCCGTCGTTATGTCTCACAGGTTGTGCATAAGCCCTTCCCCCCGCCTGAAAGATTTCTCTTCTAGTAAAGCCTCTTCCTCTCGTACAACTCGGATCAGTTCCAGGTACTTTAACTCTTGGTTACCTGCTCTGCTTCTCAGCTGCATCATCACTGGATCTAGAGGTTGAGAGCCCCTCAGGATCTGTTTTATTCGGATCTTATCTACTTCGGCCGGTTCGGCCCCTTTCTTCAGGAGTATCTGGTGTAGAATCTTATCCAGGCGCCTCATGTACTCGGTCATCCTTTCACCTCTTCTCTGATAGGTGTGTTCGTACTGATATACCAGTTCGGCCGCCTTTTCAGTTCGCCCAAAAACTTCTTCAAGAACGTTTAAATAATCCAAAGCAGTACAATCTTTTCTACTCAGTTTTAGGTTTCTCACCGCTTCTGACGCAGGTCCCTTTAAGCTCTCGGTGATCCTTTGCTTTTTCTGGGCCTCAGGGACATCCCACTCATCCAGAGCCTGCATCGCCTGTTCCACCCATTCTTCAAAGGTTTCTTCTCCCGCCGGAGTTGGTACGTTTCCTGTAAAATTTCTTAACCGTCGATAACCGAAGTTAGTGTGAGGAGGGCTTGTTTTCTGACATTTAACCAGTAGATCTCCAATAGCCACGATAAATTCAGGCCCTATCATGGCCAACGGACTAGGCGCGGAAACACTTGCGGATTCGCCATGTGGCGTACTTGGCTTAATTAGTTGGACTTCCACCTCTTCGGCCAGTTTCACGCTCGTGCCCTGAAAACATGGCGGAACACCCTTTCTCCATTCGAGAAGAACATACATGTGAGAAGTATCTGGGTTGTTTTCAATGTCCAGTATTAACCCCCGATGATCTGGTGCTAGCGTGGCCACGGCCTGGCGAATCTGATCTTCAGCCCAAGTGTCTGCTGGAATATCCATAACTATACAACATTCTGACTGGCTACTGTGCTCCCCACACCACTCGGCAACAGTGTCTGGATCCATATTTAACCCTTTAGATGCGGTTTTTCCAGAGACTGGATCCCGGAAACGAGCCCCCACGTGTAGCGCTCACTCCCGAAGGAGCCGCTGAAAATGAACCACGGGTCAGTCTCCCCGCACTAGGGAATAAATATACTCCAACACAGTTGTGAGTTTTTTTATATTTATATAGTTTACTAAAATATTTGAGCGGATGTTGAAACACGGTATTCACAAGTATTATTACAGTATTTTCGTATCCCCATAAAACGCGTAGCGGAAAAGAAACGAAACACGAGGCTTCGTATTTCGGAAAATGAAATATTCGCAACTGAACATAAAAGCAATGCAATTTCCCGATAGTTCAGAAAAAGAAAACACGTAGCAAAACCCCGAACATACAATCCCTTCGTATTACGGCAAACGCGCAACGGAAAAAGAGGAAAAATATATATTCGGAACGTATCTTTATTTTCAACCCCTTCCGATTCCTAAAAAGAAAATGAGTCCTGCACAAGTTAAGTCCCAGGAGGTGAAAGGTGTATATGTGTGTGTGGTACCCGGGTACTGTTCAACTGGCCAGTGAGTTTATTTAAAGAAAGTCTTCGACTAGTCAGTTGGGGCCCGTGGACTTTAAACAGAAACTTTGTCCAGCTCACCGCCTGCTCTCCGTTCGATTCCGCCGGTCTGCAGCAGTGTCTGGGCTCTGGCGAGTCTCCTTCTCCTCAGGCTAGGTGACCCAAACCGGAACAACAGGTCTCCCTCAGGCTTTGGGCCTAGATTCTCCCGCGATCTCCTCGGTGCGTCTGCTTTCTCTGCTTCCCTGGCGCGCTCTCGAACTTTCTCCACGAGGCAGAGGATGTAAGTGTCCAGTCCCCACCCACTTCCTGTCTTCTTGCAAAGCATGCCGGGCATTGTAGTCCCAATGTCCAGTATCTGATCGCGATAGTCTCCATCTTGTGGCCAAAAATAGGTACTGCCGCAGCAAGATGATTTTTAACACAGCGCTACAAAATGATGGGGAAAGCAAAGCGACAGACTACCTCCATCTCGGGCACTCCCAAACCGGCGCAACCGGGCACTATGGACGCCTATCTAACTGCCCCAACTGACCGCTCACAAGGGCCTAGCCCTCCAGCCTCCCTGACATGCTCGGAAGCCTCGTGTTTAGGAGATCATCCACGGCTTCGACGCATAGAAGAAATTCTGGCGGCCATGCCAACTCGTAAGGACCTCCAGGATCTGGCGACGACTCTGGGGGAATCGCTGAGAGGTGAGGTGACTGAAGTGAAAACCGGCTTACAAACGCTGGAGACCCGGTTCACGCGGTTGGAGGCCTCTAACCAGGCCCGACCAGATTCGCCCCTTACATTAGCTGCTCCCCGGATCCTTTCCTCGTTAATACGCCGCATGGATGACCTGGAAAATAGGTCGAGACAGCATAACAGCCGAATACGAGGCTTGAAAGAACAAGAAACGTAGCCAAGAGGCCTCCTGGTCCGCCTATTTAATTTTATCTTACGGGAGGAGGAGATCACCCTGACTGATATAGATAGAGCCCACCGGGTCTTCCTAACTGTACCTGCAGGTTCCCAACAGGGACCACGGGACATATTGTGCCACATGCCGAACTTCACCGCTGTCATGGTGGCCCATGTCCAGGGAAGTGTTGCGCCTTCGACCCATGTCCAGGGAAGTGTTGCGCCTTTGACCCATGTCCAGGGAAGTGTGGCGCCTTCGACCCATGTCCAGGGAAGTGTTGTGCCTTCGACCCATGTCCAGGGAAGTGTTGTGCCTTCGACCCATGTCCAGGGAAGTGTTGCGCCTTCAGCCCATGTCCAGGGAAGTGTTGCGCCTTCAGCCCATGTCCAGGGAAGTGTTGCGCCTTCGGCCCATGTCCAGGGAAGTGTTGCGCCTTCGACCCATGTCCGGGGAAATGTTGCGGTCGTCACAGCAGCTGATATCCAGAAAGCCTTATTCCAGGGTACTGTGTACTACAGGACAGAGAATGGTGCTGCCCGCGAATCAGACACAGCATGCAGGAAGGAGAACCAATCGCAGCACATGACCAGCGATCCTATAGCAGAGCAGGGCGTCTCCTCTGAGCACCAATAGGAAGTGCTGTGGCTCCATTTAAAGGGCTTCCTTTCTCTTAACAAGTTGCCCTAGCGTGGTTCCAGTTACGCCTAGTGCCTTGTTGTCATTGCTGCATTCCTATCTGACTGATTTCCTGATTAATACGATCCCGGCTTGTCTCGACTTCCCTGTATTCTGGCGCCCTGAATTTTGGCATAGTATAAACGGACCTCTATTTCCTTAACCCTGCCTATGTGTGTTTTTGTTTGTCTGCTCTGCTTAACCCGGCCATTATTAAGGACCGGCTAGCTAGAGCACTGTGAGTTACTTCATTCAGCAGGTTGTTTTACTTTGCACTCCGCCACTTTCTTTGTGTTCGTCATTCTCAGTATTACTGACCATAACCCGGCCATTACTAAGGACCGGTTCGTCGGGGTCTGTTGGCTTATCGTCTGCAAGCGGGGTTACCCGATCCTGACAACCCTTAAGGAATGAATCTTACTGGCGGCTAGAAAGAAACGGGCCTGGGAATTTGAGGGAGCCGCGGTGGAACTATACGCTGACCTCACACACTTCACCCTACCCGCGAGAAGAGCCCTGCATCCGCTTACAACAACGCTGAGGGAAAGGGGGTCCCTTATCAATGGGGTTACCCCTTTTTGTTGAGTGTCAGCCGCAACGGAGTGACATACACTATCCGATCTCCTGAGGATGTAATGCACTTTGTTCATGATTTACGTTTGCCGGATATATCTGTTACTGATTGGGAACAGGGACGGATTAACATAGGGGCTGGTGGAGCAGCAGCTCCAGGCCCATGCCTCAGAATAGGCCCAGAGAAAGGATAACTATGTCTGCATTTATGGGCATTTGGACCACTGTGTCTCCAACCCCATAGCAGCTACAGAGTCGTGTTAGGTATCTCTGGAAAGGCCAGAGAATGGGCTTTCCAATGATACCAAACACGACCATATTGTTCTTAAAAATAAAAATGACTTTATTTTTTTTCTTTCTAACACAGCTATATTTTTCACTTCTCAATTATAAAGTGAACAATGATGCTGCACTAACAAACCATCTCATTTCTCATGTCGCCAACAAGTATGGATGTGATGTCACAATCCGTGGTTATGAAATGGTACATCAAAAACCGAAATCGCTGTACTGTAGCGAAGATCTCGGGGGGCGACTTTAGAACCCTGCATCACTAATCTTTACAACTCACAAGGGCAAGTGAGGTGTCATTGGACAGGTCAGAGTCTGGCCTTTGCACTGATACCAAACGTGACCATGAATATGTAGCGCTCACTCCCGGAGGAGCCGCTGAAATTGAACCTCTGGTCAGTCTCCCCGCACTAGGGAATAAATATACTCCAGCACCGTTGTAAACTATATAATTTATAAAATCCACTAGAATAAATGGCATATAATGAGTAACGTAACATATAATGTAATATATTTACAGTACTTCGTAATGCGGGAAACGCGCAGCGGAAAAGAAATACGATGCTTCGTAATTCGAGAAGCGCGCAGCGGAAAAGAAATACGATGTTTCGTATTTCGAGAAACCGCGCAGCGGAAAATAAATGGAAAATTATCTTTAACCCCTTTTTGATTGGGGAGTGAGTCCCACACAGGTTGTGTCCCGGAATGTAAGTGTGTGTGTGTGTTATGGTACCCAGGTACACTATTCAACTGGCCAGTGAATTGCTTAAGAGGTATCTTCGACTAGTCAAGTTGGGGCCCTGTGGGTTTTGGAAACAAACAGCAGCGTGCTTTCTTTATTCACAAACGGCCTGCAAGGCCTCTCACCCATCCGCCAGATACTTGGTGCTCCCCTCGACCCAGGACGTCTCTCCGCTCGATCTTGGCTGGGATTCTCTGGGCTACCGGATCCGCTGTCTTTCCTTTCTGTAGCTGCTGCAAGATGTCCAGCTCACCGCCTGCTCTCCCTGTCCGATCGATCTGCGGTGCTCCTAACTCGGGATCCTCTCGCTCACTTGGTATCAGCGTGGGTATTCCTGTGAATCACTGGGTCTTACTCTGGTAAGGCTGAATAACCCAGTCTTTATCTCTGTCAGGCCCCAGCTGCGCTCCGGCCTGGTCACTGTCACGCTCTGCAGCACTGTGTCTTGCTTCTCTCACTCCCTGGCGCGCTCTGCCAGCTCTCTCCACGAGGCTCAGGATGTAAGGGTCTGTGTCCCACCCACTTCCTGTGTCTGCCCCCAAAGCATGCTGGGAAACGTAGTCCCAATGTTTTCTGTGTTTGTCCAGCATAATCTTAGCATGGTCTCTGTCTCCCTCTGGTGGCCATTGCAAGTAAATGCAGTAGAACAGTCTTTTTAAACACCGCGCTACAAATATCTAAAAGAAAACAAAAAAAACCTATTTGTCACGTATAAAATGAGCAATACCACTGCCATCACTCACCTTTTCATTTCCCACGATGGGAGCAAGGCCAGTGTTTTATACATACCGGTAGTCATATTATTCATAAAACACCATCCTCCAAAACACGAGGGAAATATTTCCTTTTTTAAATTTTTTGGTTAAAATTGGATATTTTCTCCGAAAAATGCAGGAACAGGTTCCCATTTCAATTCTTTAACAAAAATTTCTTATTGAATATATAACCACAAAGGTTTGGATGATAAAATAATTATACACTCTGTAAATGATTTAAATCTAAATGGAAATTTACTCACAGTATTTGCCTGGTTAGATATACCCGTACCTGCACTATTAAAGAACCTAAAATATGTTTTCATTTCACTAAATTTCAAAAAAAGCCCACCAAAATCTTCAGCTCCAGCCCCATAGAGATTTTAATCTGGCCCTGATTGGGAACATCCGACTCTGGAGGATGCAGAATTACAGACCCTTAACTCCCGATCGCGCCCGCAACGTACACCACGTCGCCCTCGTGCAAGGAGGAGACTGTCTACTTCTGACCGTCCAGAACCGGCGGAATCGGATCCGCCCGCCTGACCTGATATGTACTTTTGAGGAAATCTTTTCCTGATCCGTTGCTATGGCCCCTTTCATTTACCTGAATATCAAATCGGTGTCTCTGTACTTCTCCGAGACTGCTATAACGCTATTGGATGCGGGACAATTATAACTTTGAAGACGCGCACAAGGAATTTGAACTCCTCACTAAGAAGAGCTGACATTTAATACACTGCACTGAACAGACCGCAACAACCCTAGGTCCTGATTCCTACATCGCTTGAATAAGACAGAACTGAGTCTCTTATGAATATGCTCTACAAGATGAAGTGGAAATAGATTGGAAGATGGCCGCCATTATAAGCCAGGCGGCCATCTTGTTCAGAATATTGGATCACTTGAAAATAATTAGGTAGTTTTTTAGTTGGAACTCAGGCATACATAGCAATTTAGGAATGTGCTGAGATTAGCACAATAAATAATTAAAATGTTGAGAAAGATCTCTGCTGTTCCAGGCACAGAGAAAGATACTTCAAGGTCGTTGGGGCCTGCAGAAATACAAAAGGAGTATAGAGATCAGACCAGGTGCCATTTGTAACAAATAATTGAAGGCGCTAGGGAAACAGGCACAGCCCGGAACAGTAGGAGTAACTAATCATGATTTGTTGCTACTAACATAAAGTTTGCCAATTTACGGCTAATTAATAAGATGTCTTTTGTATTAGACTAAAGGGAGGTATTAACCCACGTGGGGTGGGATAGTGTCACAGGGAGGTGGATTAATTGGGATGTACCTAATTATGTATTCGGGGTATAAGACCCCTGGTCGGGGGGAACTCGGGGCTCAGTCTTTGCGATTTAATCCTGTCTGAGCATTCTGTGACGTCACAATAAAGTTTGCCTTTCCTGAAGAGACTCGTGTTCAGACAATCCTTGCTCGTGTCCGGTCCGGCCTCGTCCCCAGTGAACCAAGTGGATTCCGGTAACAAAGACTAGTGGTATTTCTGGACCTATTATGAAGGAGGGGGGTGGGGATGGGTATGGTAATTTGCAAAATTGGGTGGAAGGGGAAATGGGGGGGACTATAATAACACAAATTAAAATTGATATCTTGGTTAAGGTGAACTGTTACGGGTAGGGGGGAGGGTAGGAGAAGTGAGAAAGGGGTAGGATATGAACAGGGGGGGAGAAAAAGAGGTAAAGGGGGAGGGGGAAAAGAGAAAAAAGAAACCAAAAAAAAGGAAATAAATAGATAAAAAAAAAAATTGCAGGGGGAGGGGAGAGTGGTAGAATGTAAACACATATTGGGGATGGTTTAGCCCGGACCACTTATGTTATAATTTATTTGCTCGGGTAGTTCCGACCGTGGACACTGTTATGGAAAGTTTGGTGTTTGCGCATAAAGTCCTGGTGCACTAAAAAAGGGTACACTGCAGTATTAAAGTGCGCCCAGTACAAACAAATCCGTCACCATAAAAATACACGCTATATCTAGCTCTTTCTGTATAAGAACGAAGTACTTCTCTGTGTCCCAGGAGGAATCAGACAAACACGCTGCTTCAAGCTGGAAAATCCTGTGGCCAAGTGAAGTTGTGGCTCCTGGATTGCTTAATTTATTAGACAATCGCACACGCCCAGTAGCCCCCTGGCTGTACAAAAGAAAGCCAGGTTGCCTAGTATTTACATATAAAAAGGACAGGGGCGTGGACCAGAATGGCCGACCGGCCTCCTGGAGATGACTCATCCTGAGCCATTCCCATGATCCCAGTCAGCCATGTTTGTCCCCATCCCCGTCACGCATCAATATGGACCCCCACTCAGATACTGCTCAGATTGATCAGTATGAGAGTGAAAATCAATCTACTTGTTCCTACGGGTTATGGACATATCTGCGGGGACAAATAAAGTTATTATCTCAACACGGTACCAGTGTTGAGACAAGGCTCAAAATGTCTTAAAAGCAGGTATGTCTCTAAACCCAAAAGAAGGTTTTCATACTGACGGTTTTGCCGCTGGTTTGGATTTAAAACCACATTCAAATCCAACACAGGGAGACAGATGACAAATTATTACGCACATCCTAGAATATAATGTCCACATAATAAAATTTCCACGACAACACTACTCGTCTATAAAGAGAAGTACTCTGACTTATTACGACTTTCATACAATGTCTCTTACAATTAATAAGTTCACATGGGGAATGTACCTCATCGACCTGTAATTGCACAGATGCCTACTCGGAGACTAATGTAGATGCTAACCGGTCTAACTGAATCAGGGTTTGTGGTAATGGGTGGGACTGGAGGCAGAAGACGGAGGGATCTGTTTGAATTCTGTTCCTTCTGTCATGGGTTATAAGCTATAAGTTATATTTGCTGGCGTTGTTGTCGTTTCTATACAACCTGATTTTTAGTCTTTAGAAATAGTTGAATGTTTTGATTTTATTGAGAACTACCTATTATTATCACATCTGACGTCTCTCCCCAGAGGATTTGCGTCCAATACCTCAGGTGCCATCCTTTAGAACTTTGTTCCCCTTTCTTTGATCGGCTCCCTGACGGGCGCTTTCACCTCACCAGTAACCTTTTCAATTAAAATTTTTATTGTCTCTAACGGTAGACCTGTCTTTACCCTACTTTATTCTTAATCTTCCATTCATTTTTCTTCTGTCTCTCTTTTCTCTGCTACCCCCCCTTTTTTATTTTTTTTCTTCTCCTCCTCTCTACCCCGTTTCTGGAATCAATGGTGCGATTGGCGGGGGGCTGGATGATGGTCCTGGGGCGTTCCGGGATCGGCCGCTGCGCTTCCTTACCTACAACACCAAGGGCCTTAATGCCCCGGAGAAGAGGAGTAGATTGTTCAGGGAACTAAGCGCTCTAAAAGCGTCCATAGTTTTTCTTCAGGAGACTCATTTCCGTCAGGACGCGCCTCCTAAATTGACCTCACGACAGTACCCAGATGGATACTTTAGTAACTATGTGGATGCAAAATCTAGAGGCACGGCGATCCTGTTTTCGCATGATGTACCATTTCATTTAGAAGAACAACAAATAGATAGTGATGGTCGCTATATTTTTCTGCGTGGAAAAATATTAGACACTCAATATACCTTTGCATCAATATACCTCCCCAACACCAACCAACATAAATGCCTGGCTCGTATACTCAAACGACTCTCTACATTTCCCTCTGGTATCTTAGTAGTCGCGGGAGATTTTAATATCCCCCTCAACCCGCACATGGACACTTCTAAGAAGTGTTCCTCTATATCCACCAGCACCTTGAGACATATTAAGAGATCACTGGATTCCTTGCGCTTAGTTGATGTCTGGCGAACGTTCAATGTGGGAGCCCACGACTACACATATTTCTCGACAGCTCATTCGTCGTTTTCACGCATTGATTATCTATTCTTACCACAACACCAATTACATCTGGTTCTGGATGCGGACATAGGAACGCTTACGTGGTCCGATCACTCACCGGTTTGGATGGAATTGACTTCACCCCTTTCGCGCCCACGGGAACATTCTTGGCGCCTTAACTTGACCTTATTAGAGGACTCGATGTTTACAGCAGAACTATCGACGTGCATCCAACAATATTTTCACAACAATATGGACTCGGGCGACGTTCCTATAGCTACAGTCTGGGAGGCCCATAAGGTAGTAATTAGGGGCATTATCATCAGTAGGGCGACGGCGCTTAAAAAGGAAAAAGCTCTAGAAATCACAGAACTGTTGGACAAGATTCGCTTGTTGGAGTCAAACCAGGAACCCTTGGACGAACCCCTCTTTTCAGGAGGCGACTTCTCTGAGACGCCGACTTTACGACCTATTGAACGAACGATTTCGATTGGACTCAATGAAGGCCCGATGCAAGTTTGCACTCGTGGAAAACAAACCGGGCCGACTACTCGCACATATTTTGCGACAGCAACGGCGCGCCGCCTACATCGCAAAGATAAAAACGCAAACAGGACTCTGCTCATCTAGACCGGATGAGATCATGAAGGAATTCGCTTCATACTATCAGGACTTCTACCATTTTGGAGTCGACTGAAGGATGCGGACCCTCCCTTGTGTCTTTACAGACTTACCTTCGAGACAGAGTTCATACTACACTGTCTCCGACAGCCAAAGAGGCATTGGCGGCAACTCCTACAAGTGAGGAGATATTATCGACTATGAAACTAATGAAAAATGGACGAAGTCCGGGACCAGACGGGTTACCACTGGAGTACTACAAATGCTTCACCAAGGAGCTATCTCCCCTTCTGTTGCAACTTTTTCACTCGGTGGATGACAACCATAGATTCCACCCACAGACATTTGCAGCCACTATAGCGGTCCTTCCTAAACCGGACAAGGATCACACCGATTGTAAAAACTATAGACTTATCTCGCTGTTAAACTCAGATACGAAAATCCTAGCAAAACTTATGGCTGAGGCCTTACCTTACAGGTCTGGTTAAACCAGATCAGGTGGGCTTCATCCCAGGCAGAGAAGCCAAAGATGCAACAACTAGAGCTCTCAATGCAATCACGATAGCAAAGCACTCGGAAACGGGATTGTTGTTGCTATCGGTCGACGCTGAAAAGGCGTTCGATCGGATCCGATGGAGCTACCTATTTGAAGTTCTGAGGGTGATGGGGTTTCCAGACAATTTCTTACAATGGATATTTGCACTATATGCACATCCAATGACACGCATCCGGATTAATGGCGCCCTTTCCCCGGGGATAAAGATTTATAACGGCACACGACAGGGGTGCCCACTCTCACCCTTACTATTTGCTCTCTCACTTGAGCCACTGCTGGAGTCCATCTGACTTCAGACGGACATTGAAGGTGTAAAGGGACAATCGACCACCCACGTAGTATCAGCATATGCGGACGATCTACTATTTATGCTGACGGAAGCAGAAAGATCACTGCCAGCAGTCCTGCAGACAATTACGGAGTTTGGTATATATTCAGGCTTCCGTATTAACACTGACAAATCTGAGCTACTGGACATAAATCTTCCACAGGCTTTGATAAGTCGCCTGAAGCAAAGATTGCCACTCGAATGGTGCCGAGGCAAGATGAAGTATTTGGGTATATGGTTGACATCGTCACCTACTCGACTCTTTGAACTTAACTACGAGATGCTCCTTGACTCTTTGGGTTCTGATCTTGAGGGATGGATTGGCAAATTTATATCGTGGCTAGGACGAGTAAATGTCATCAAAATGAATGTCATGCCTCGTCTCTTGTACATATATCAAACGGTGCCTATCCGGATACCGGTCACCTTCTTCTCAACGTTACGCACGAAATTGCTGAAATTCATATGGCCTAAAGGATGACCTAGGGTACGTATAGGGACGCTTTATCGAACTAAGGCACTCGGAGGACTTGCTCTGCCGGATGCTAAACTGTACTATCAGGCCTCCCAGCTGTCTCACATCCTGGACTGGTCACTGACTGCAACGGATAAATTGTGGCTGGATTTGGAGGAAAAGATTATGGGGTTCCCGCTATGGACATTACCATGGATCCGTCCAAGAGATTTTCCAGAACACCCCCTACAATGGAGCATACCCAAAGAAACGCTACGCTTATGGCGGAAAATACGAATGCCAACTACACTAACCACAGCGATTTCACCACTCCTACCACTCAACCACAGTCCGGGTTTCCCACCAGGGGTATGCAAAGGTTTAAGGCACCGACTTGAACTACCGGTCAGAACTACGGTTCATTCTCTTTTGAGGGATGGACAGCTACCCCCAACACTAGAAGTAGAGGGAATGCCGCCACCCACTGCATTGGAACAATTTAAGTCCTACCTTACCTCTCTGAATGCTGGATATAGCCTCATCCGCCCACTCACTCCCTTTTGAGAATTTCTACAGGTTAGGTATACCATTAGCAAGGAATATCTCTGTGCTTTACCGTCTGCTTCAATCCTCTGACAGAGATACGCCCGGTCACCAGGACAGATGGCAAGAAACTCTGACTTGCACGTTCTCTGAGGAAGACTGGAATATGACGTATTCATTGATACACCGGGGATCTCCGGCTCTTCGATGTGCTGAAAATGCATACAAACTAGTCTCCTATTGGTATTGGACACCTGAACGAATACATAGAATCCAACCTTCCGCTGACCCCACTTGCTGGCGCTGTAAAAGCGCTCGTGGCAGTTATCTCCATATATGGTGGGACTGCCCGTTGATTCGCCCTTTCTGGAGATTGGTACATGAGGGAGTAGGCCACATCACTGACTTGGACACCTCATTTACTGCGAGCACTTACCTTCTGCTTCACTTCCCGACATATATCGAGAACATGCGCCGGTCTGTGGCGCTGCGCCTCGTGTTTGCAGCTAGACTACTGATCCCCACGCTTTGGGGAACTCCAAACGTACCTACTAGACGCTCATGGATAACCGGCGTAGAATCCTTGAGGGCTGTCGACTGATTGGTTGCGAGAGAATGCGACCAAATAGATGTCTTTTGTGGAGCATGGATATATTGGGATGATTTTTGTATCAGGGGGCTTGACAACTGCCCGTGCTTCGGTGGCATGAGAGTGTCGCGGGTGGGGGTTGCTGTGGTGGCCGAGCCGGGGACGGGCTGCTTCCCTTGCGTCCGCTTGTTGTAAGTACCCTGAGGATAACGCATGGATCACTTCCATTTCCCCCCCTTTTTTTTTCTCTCTACCCTCCTTTTCTAATCCCCCCCCCCTCTTCATCACATTACTCTATACTTCTTCTCACTTATTTTTATCTATTCTGACCTTATATATCTACAAGGTCTCTGTATGCTACTTGTAATATACTTGTTGTCATTTACCTACCGAAGAGTTTTTGACCTATTTTATATTTAACATAAAAGGTGTATGAATAACATAGTAATTAACGAAGAAACTTGACACGATTATTTAGTTTTAATCGTAACATGTTACGCTTTGCAATGTCCACGTCCCCCCGTCCCCCCCCTGGAGGGAGACGTCTTGAATATTTTTCACTTATACTGCAATTATAGACTATCCACGAGATTTCAAATACACCTTCCACTATATCAATGTCTGATACTGGGTGATGGCTGCCACGGCCTTGCCCGCAATGTTAAATCTGTATCCTATTCTCTTACACTATTGTGTCATTTTCCGTGATGTCCATTTTCGCTTAACAAAAATTTTGAATACAAAAAAAAAAAAAAAAACTTGTGTCTGTGAGAAAGTTATCAATGCAAGTTGTTTTTTTTTTTTGTTTTTTTTTAAAAAGAAATATAATATATTCTGCTTAAGGCCTCAAAACCTGTTTTCTTTAAGAAATTTGCGGATTATTGAGCGATGATAAAGGCCGAGAATCAGCGAAGTATTACGTTTCATTGAAAATTTA
Source organism: Leptobrachium leishanense (assembly GCA_009667805.1). Lineage (NCBI taxonomy): Eukaryota > Metazoa > Chordata > Amphibia > Anura > Megophryidae > Leptobrachium > Leptobrachium leishanense. The sequence goes on from CM019063.1 coordinate 548,682,520, forward strand.
AGGGGTTATTCAGAGACAGCCAAATTGGATACGGAATTTCACCGAATAGTGAATTTCCCCGTACCGTGCAATTTCATGGTCATTCGGCTATTCAAAAATATTGGCGAATTGAAAATATGGTGATCTTTGATGGCAGTGAAATCCCCCCATAGAGAAGCAATGGTTAATCTATTCACAGGCACCGAACAGCAGAGAAATGTCAGTGAAATGCCCTGCTGTTCGGTGGTTTCGTTCGGCAGGTTTAATCAGGCGAATCCCGTAGGATTCAATGTAAAAAAGATTTCTCGTTTTTCTTAAATATTTATTCAACCGTGTATTCTTTTCATTTGCTGCAAAAAGTCTCTTTATTTTTAGGGATTTTTAGGCGAAATTTTATACCCCGATTTGGTGTTTTTTTTGCGTGACAGACCTTTTTATTATTATTCATAGGACCTCATACATTATTTCCAGGCATTGTCATGCAGTTGGTTATTTTTAAACGGCTTTTAAAAGTTGCGGTGTCTTTTGGGGGGGGGTTTAACCCTAGTTCGGCAGCTTGGCGGCTTTTTCCTGTGGCTGGTCGGCGGTCTGTTCGCGGGTCGTCGGCTTTTTTTGGATCGATTTGTTGGTTTTTCAATTCGCTGCACTTTGGGGACCCTGCAGTGAATGCGGAATTCACTGCAGAGTCAGCAAATCAAACTCGCCGAAGAGCAGCGTACTAATGTGCGCTCAGCGTGGTGGCCACATGGCCGTCCTAGCGGAGAGAACACCTGTTGTCGCAGATGGTGTATACATGTAACAGTCTTCCAGTTGAAGTGGTAGAGGCCAAAGCAGTGATTGAATTTAAGCAGGCATGGGATAGGCATAAGGCTATCCTAAACAAAAGATAAATCCAGGTAAAGTATCCATGTAATTGGGCAGACTAGATGGGCCGAAAGGTTCTTATCTGCCGACATTTTCTATGTTCCCTCCATGCTCGTGTGACCGCAGCCTTATTTGTATTTCCTTGCATCACTTTAGACCACGCACACTTTTTTTTATAGTACTTATTTTCCACAATACACATATCAGTCTAGTCATTCTTATATCTTTTTTTACCGGTTTCTTATGGGTTTCACACTGACGTTATTTCATTAGCTTTCACTCTTAGGAGCCTTACCTCACTTCGACACATTCTTTATTATGAGCTTAGATGGTGTATGGATCTACTGCATTATTTTGGGTTTGACATTAATAGGTTTAATTTTGCTATATGAATTTGAGGTTCCTCCTTATATTGTTTTTAACTTTGGTCAGACTTTACTGTTGTCATAGTAACATTGCAGCATCACGCACAACGTGAGGTCGGGTGCGTTGATACGTATTCTCACTGGTTCTGGCGACTTGACGTACCCGGATGGGTCGTCACCACCAGGCAACGAGCGGTGTGATTGGCGAGTGTTTGGATTTCTACTATTTATATGGTCATAGTTACCTACACTGTAACCTTGATAATGGCTCCAGTGAGATCCGAAACGTCGAATTTTTATTGGATCTTTATTATAGTATATACAGTATTTTTTCCTATTGAGTGTGCCAGTTACTTCATTAGGTATATATTAGGGTTGCACCGATACCGATACTAGTATCGGTATCGGGGCCGATACTGGGTACTGCAGGAGTACTTGGTACTCGTGCAGTACCCCCGATATTTTTTCCGATACCGGAAGCCGGCATTGAGCCGGCATCCGAGGGGCTGCGGCGGCTGTCCGAATGCTCTATCGGCATTCGGACAGCCGGCCCCGCACTCTCCGCAATACATACCTTCCTGGGCGCCGCCGGGGAATGTCTCCGCGCGCGCTCGTTGGAAGGACCCCAGCCGCGACCACGTGATCCCGGCTGGGGGTCCTTCCAACGAGCGCCGCGCGCGGAGACATTCCCCGGCGGCGCCCAGGAAGGTAAGTGTTAAACACACTGAGCAGCTGCAGGGCCTGTCTGAATGCAGATAGAGCATTCGGACAGGCCCTGCAGCTGCTCTCCGCGATGATACTTCCCTTCCTGGGCGCCGCCGGGAAAGTTTCCCCGCGCGCGCTCGTTGGAAGGACCCCAGCCGGGATCACGTGGTCGCGGCTGGGGTCCTTCCAACGAGCGCGCGCGCGGAGACATTCTCGGCGGCGCCCAGGAAGGTAAGTATCGTCGGGGGGGGGGGCGGGCGGTCCATGACCTGGAGGCAATATCCATGATGGGGCATATCCATGAGCTGGAGGCAATATCCATGATGGGGCATATCCATGAGCTGGAGGCAATATCCATGATGGGGCATATCCATGAGCTGGAGGCAATATCCATGAGGGGGCATATCCATGAGCTGGAGGCAATATCCATGATGGGGCATATCCATGAGCTGGAGGCAATATCCATGTGGGGGCATATCCATGACCTGGAGGCAATATCCATGATGGGGCATATCCATGAGCTGGAGGCAATATCCATGAGGGGGCATATCCATGACCTGGAGGCAATATCCATGATGGGGCATATCCATGAGCTGGAGGCAATATCCATGATGGGGCATATCCATGAGCTGGAGGCAATATCCATGATGGGGCATATCCATGAGCTGGAGGCAATATCCATGATGGGGCATATCCATGAGCTGGAGGCAATATCCATGATGGGGCATATCCATGAGCTGGAGGCAATATCCATGATGGGGCATATCCATGAGCTGGAGGCAATATCCATGATGGGGCATATCCATGAGCTGGAGGCAATATCCATGATGGGGCATATCCATGAGCTGGAGGCAATATCCATGATGGGGCATATCCATGAGCTGGAGGCAATATCCATGAGGGGGCATATCCATGAGCTGGAGGCAATATCCATGATGGGGCATATCCATGAGCTGGAGGCAATATCCATGATGGGGCATATCCATGAGCTGGAGGCAATATCCATGAGGGGGCATATCCATGAGCTGGAGGCAATATCCATGAGGGGGCATATCCATGACCTGGAGGCAATATCCATGATGGGGCATATCCATGAGCTGGAGGCAATATCCATGAGGGGGCATATCCATGAGCTGGAGGCAATATCCATGATGGGGCATATCCATGAGCTGGAGGCAATATCCATGATGGGGCATATCCATGAGCTGGAGGCAATATCCATGAGGGGGCATATCCATGAGCTGGAGGCAATATCCATGATGGGGCATATCCATGACCTGGAGGCAATATCCATGATGGGGCATATCCATGAGCTGGAGGCAATATCCATGAGGGGGCATATCCATGAGCTGGAGGCAATATCCATGATGGGGCATATCCATGAGCTGGAGGCAATATCCATGATGGGGCATATCCATGAGCTGGAGGCAATATCCATGATGGGGCATATCCATGAGCTGGAGGCAATATCCATGAGGGGGCATATCCATGACCTGGAGGCAATATCCATGAGGGGGCATATCCATGAGCTGGAGGCAATATCCATGGGGGGCATATCCATGACCTGGAGGCAATATCCATGAGGGGGCATATCCATGAGGGGGCATATCCATGTGGGGGCATATCCATGAGCTGGGGGGGCATACTCATGTGTGAGCTGTGGGGGCATAATAACCCATGTGTGTGCTGGGGCATTATCCATGTGCTGGGGCAAATCCATGAGTGAGCTGGGGCAAATCCATGAGTGAGCTGGGGCAAATCCATGAGCTGGGGCAGTATGAATATATATATATATATCGGGGGGATATACATGTGAGCGGGGGGCATTTTTATATGGTCTGTTCTTATTGGAAAGCGGTCACATGACATTAAATAAAAGTATCGGTACTTGGTATCGGTGAGTACTTTTAAAAAGTATCGGTACTCGTACTCGGTCTTAAAAAAGTGGTATCGGTGCATCCCTAGTATATATATATATATATACATACATCCACACTACCTAGCCAAACAATAAGTCACACACACTGCAATATTTGGTTGTGTCGCCTTTCGTTGTGATTGCGGCACTCATTTGCCGGGGCATCGTGCCAAGGCTCATGCAACGTCACAGCATTTATTTGCATCTAGCGTGGCATTAATTGGTGGCCAAGATCTTGTATTGATGGGAGAGTCGCAGCGCTGCGTCAAGTCTTCAGCACATTATGCCAAAGATTAACCTCAGTGAGGGTTAAGGTCTGGACTGTGCGGTGGCCAATCCATGTGTGAAAAGGATGTTTCATGCTCCCTGAACCACTCTTGCAGAATGAGCCCGATGAATCATGGCATTGCCATGTTGGACTATGCCCGCTGTGCCATCAGAAGAAAAACCCATTGATGGAAAAACCTCATTCAGTATATTGAGTCACATTAGCTCATTTTTTTGGGCACATGTTGCTGAACCTAGACCTGACCAACTGAAGCAACCCCAGATGATATCAGGCTTATATGGCAAATGATTTTATTCGGCCAGGCCTTTTCTGATACTTCCATGCAGTGCCGTATTAATCTAGGGGCTGTTGGAGTGGCATTTCCAGGCCCACTGCCTGAAAAAAAAGGCTCACGACAGGCTACGAGAAGCCCTACAATCCCAATAAACCATATTAAAAAAGTTAAACAGCTGACCTATTCAACTCTGGTATCAGCAAGTTTGTTAGTGACCTATAGGTTTGTATAAAACAGTCCAGCGCTCTACCCACACTACACCTGGGCAGCAGGGTACACCGTTAGTATTCAACCCCTTGTAATGTGACCTTCAGGTCTGTTAAAAGAAACATGAAATATCAGGAATTAACCTAGAATTTTCATTTCTCCAGTCAAACCAGAAAAATTCTCATCTCACTTTCCAAATTGTTCTGCCAATTAATTTTTTTGAATAGACCTGTATGTTTATTTAAAAATAATTTTTTTTTTTTTTAGAAATTAGACTTCCTTGTAAGGCACAGCAACACTTTATACTTTTTGATCCAATTTATCACCGATCTCGCAAAACAATTTGGTAACGTTTTTAGAGAACTCAGACCCCTGAAAGTTCGCATGAATTTAAACCAATGTAGAAATTAAAGCAGTTGGTCAGTCCATGAAAATTGTTTGTGTTAGGAGTTCTGCATATACCAAGGCAGCCCTTTTCATGCAGGATTGGGTGCAGTTAGTCTTTTGCCACAATGCCATGGCAACTGTCTCATGTTGAAAAGACTGATCCTTTGTTCTATCCTCAGTTGTTCACGCTCCTCTGGCATTGTTTAACACTGAAATATTTTCCTCAATTGGGACGGTCATTCTCCCTGTAGTGTGCACAGCATCTTCTACCCCGAGCTCCTCTCTCTCCTCTTCTTCTCCCCCCCCCCAAGAAAAAAAACATCCTAGACCATCTGTCAGGTTTCAAAAATCACAATGACACAGTTCATTTTGTAGCATATAACAGTGAACATGTGCGGTTATAGCAAAAATTATAGATTTGCCTTTAAAATAGCCATAATGTGGGTGACCTCTGGAGGGTCATCCTTCATCTTGCAGGAGAGAGAAAAAACCCTGTGGGAAAAATCTCTGGAACGGGAAGGACTGCCCTCTGGGCATTAAGGTTAATGTAACATGAAAAATAAAATAAGCATAAGGGAATTGTTTAAGGGTCTTTCCTTTTTATTATCATTCATATGCAACTTCAGGAATTTTTGTTCCTGTAGGTTTTTTGCAAACAGCAGTTCAAATGTAGTGTTTGCGTGTTGGGTTTTCCCCCCCGGCAACTGCTCTGATCAGTGGCTAGTCGGGTTTTCCCTGCAGTTCTTGCTGACTAGACTGCAGGGTTGGCAAAATAGGATTGCCCTGAAGTGCAGGGAACAAAAAGGCACCGATTGTCTACCCCAGGGTGGTTTATAGGCCTGGATTTAGAAGGGAGCACTGTTAATCTTCCCTTACTGAAACCAGTGATCAGAAGACATTACAGGGAGGGGAACTGATAAGGTGAAGAGACAGGAATAGAGGGAAGGCTGTGGGGTACACACCATGGGAGGGACTGTTGAAGGGCATGTCCAAATTTAAAGTGACTCGTCGAAACAGCAGTGACTAATTTTATTACTTGTACATGTTACAGACTGAGCACATTCAAGACTTAAAGCTGGACCATAGTGATCCATGCAGGAATTTACTGGAACCGTAGCCATCTCAGCATTTGTAATCTTCCTGAGTGACCATCAGGTTGTAGTGAGTGGCACCTTTCCATGTTCCCTTGATGGTGGAGGTATAGCCAAACCTGGTGCGGATCACGGCCATGAAGGGAACGTCCATCTCTGCTTTAGTGATGAGGCCAACATACGTATGCATTTCATGGGTGGCACCTCCACTTCTGCGCTGGAGGAGAGGGTAATCTGCAGAAAGGAGAAGTCTGGTTAAAGGAGGAATTCTCAGGTCTGCACGCTGACGATTTGTGAAGCCAGAGAACAAAGTCTAGCCTTTTCGCTAAATTAAGGCATTTGTGGCCCAACTCCGTTAACCTTCCTGGCGGTTTCCGAGTGTGGCGCGGGGTTAAAGTTGCTGAAAGTGGTAGCTGAGCCACACCATGGGCTGGATACATACCGTGCTGACCTCCGCAATCGCAGCATCCCTGCTCACAAAACGGTGAACCAGGAAGCTGCAATCAGCCAAAGGTCAGTGAGGGAGTGCAAGGACAGTATGTATTCAGCCTGAGTGACTGTTACCGCTTTCAGCAATGAAAGTTAACCCTGAACCACAAATGGCAATACCGCTAGGGGCTGGATACATTTTACCGATTCTGACATAGAATGTCAGGGTGGTTAAGCAGTAGCAGGTTGCTCCATTACATATAAATGAAGTGCCATTAAAGTAGGGCTGGACTGGCCTACTGGGAGGCTGCTTTTATTTTTTGCTGCCGAGAAGGGAGAACCCACAGGTTGGTAGTGGTCTGGCCTGGGTACACTGCCTGGCCACCGCCTTAGTACTCAGCTCTGGTTTTGAACGCAATCCAGAGCTGAAGCGGTCTGCAGCCTGAGCTCAGCTGTCTGCCTGTGTATGAGTGCTGACAGCCTCAGCAGTGTGTGGTTATGGCACCACCCGTCACCTACCACATGACGTGTGTAGAAGTCGAACATCCTTGCACATAGACCAACCAATGCCCATTGAAGGCTCATGGGCTGGTGCTGTGCCCTTCTCCCAGGTGGCTGCAGCCAACATAACACTTGATACCCACTCCCAGTGACCTCTGAGGTTCCAGCACTTATTACCCGGAGAGTTGGGTGAGTGACCAACATCCATTTCCCCCCCCTTTTGCAGGATGGTCCGATTCCCAGCAGGATCCTCACATTCTTATCCCACTACAGACAGCATATTCCATTCCTTATTAGCCCCCAGCAGGTCCTTCACTTTCTTCTACCCCCTGACCAAGACTCCCATCAGATGAAATGGGGGGGGGGTCCAAAATAATTGAGGGGCCTGATGGCAGGGGGGAGGGAAGAAACGACACATAACAGCCTGCTGTACAAGACAGGCGTAAGAAATTTCCAGAGCTGGTTTTTATCCCCACTCCAGCCCTGTATGAAGACTTGGCAGCAATATCCAGTGCATGCTCACCTAGGTGGACTAGCACTGGACCCCATGTTTTAACAGCCTCGATGTCCCAGATGTTGAATGCAGAAGGTCAGAACCATTGGAGGTCTGATTCATCAAGATCTAGGGGGTGTAAACATTTGCCAAGCATGCTATTAAATATCGCCAAGTAGAGTCGGACAAGGTACACCGGAGCAGTGAGATCTAACATTGTAGGGCATCAATGACAGCCACTGGAGACCAGCTGCCAGCTTCTTGGCTGGCCATTAAGTAAGCTGTGCCTAGTCCATGTATTAAGGACCTTCATGTGAAGAGTTGTGACTCAGATGGCCACTGGAGCACAATATTTAAGCCAGTCATGCAGGAGTTTTATACAACATAGCTGCCATGAATATTGCACTAGCAGAGCCATGAACCACTGGGCAGGTCATACCATTGTTACCTGGGTAGTATTTTCCTTTGTGAAGTTCCAGGTATGGGTTGTGCTCACATTCACTGATATTTTGAGTCCTATTTCTGCTATAAGTGGGATCCTAGCATTAAAGGACATCTCTGTACCAATAGCCAGTGTGAAGCCATGCTCCTGGGAGAAGGTGCTGTCTCGGTCTTGGAGACACTAGAGAACAAAAGGGGACAGGAGAGTTTATGCGCAACAGTAGCTGGAGAAATATCTAAAATACAGCTAGACATACACATACCCCACTATTAATACCATGGGGCCAACTTATTTTGGCATGCCAACTCCTCATGCTCCATTTAGAGTGGGACCAACAATCCCATTCCTTGTAGGCATTAGGCCTGTACATGTGAAGTCAGACCAAACACAGCAAGTGCATGAGTAGCGTCTGCAAGACATGAAATCTTGCGGGTCTAGCAGCATGGAATTATGCAAGGTTTGCATCTAGTCAATGCTAAAGGGTTCGCCGTCTAACCCCCCCCCCCCCAAATTGTAAACATGCTGGGGGTTGGCCATTTTAAATGGCAAACATGATTATACCATGTTCCAGAACTATCCAGTTATGTTTTTTGTACAATTTAGTAGTCAGTGCTACTTACGTGAAGGTGTGTTTTAGTGGAGAGCTGCTCTTGTAGATCTGGCTCTGCACCACCTCTACGTTCTGGGATAGGATTTTACCCACATCTGGTAGGAATTCAAAGCTCACAATGCCCTCCATGATTTTGTCAAGGGTGAAGGACATGAAGGGATAGGCATTATAGCCCCAGCCCAGTTGCACGGCTTTCTTCTGGTAGTTGGGATCATCCTTGGTTGGAATTGGCCCTTTATAGATGCTGCCGTTCCTGGAATCCACACACCACAGGTCATTGTCATGGCTGACAGCGATGAAGTGGGAGAGAACCCGCCAGCCACTGTTGCCAATGGTTGTGCTAGAACTAAGCCAGTCATCGTCGGGTTTTGTTGGTGGGCTTCTCATCACAAGCTTGTCATTATCTGTCACACCATACAGGATGCCTTTAAGGTCGAAGAAAAGGGCATCAAACAGATTCCAGCCACCAGTTCCCACCTTGGTGGCTTCACCATAAAGCCAGGACACGTTCTCATTGCTTGGGGCTGGACCCTTGTAGAGCTCCCCATTCTTGGTAGCTGCAAAGAGAACCCCTTGTGGATCGAAGAAGAGACATTTGTACTTGTCCCAGTCAGTTTTACCCACTCGCTTGGCAGTGGAGAACCAGTCCTGGTTGCTAGATGAAGGCATTGATCCCCTGTACAGTTCTATACCACGTACAGCATAGAGATCCCCTGCTGGGTTGAACACGATCTTCGTGACAGCATTCATCTTCCCTAGGACAGTGGATCGGACATCAAAATTATCCTGCATGTTCTTGGGTGGTAATCCAGCTTTGGCAATGTAGACCTTCACAACAAACAGGATGGCATCTGCAAGGGGACAGAATATTGGTTTGTATAGGAGACCAGTGACTTATGGGGGGGGGGGGTGTTATCCCTCTACTCAAGGTCACCAGGAACACAGCCATTGGCAACGGAAGCCAAGGAGCAGATTCATTGCCGTGACAACCCTAGTTCAGACACCATTGTGCAAAAACTGCATGTACAGTACAGGAAGATTAAATCATTGACCAAGGAGCAAAGAACCTTAAAAAGGTGGTAAGGGAAATTACTCCAACAAACAGGTTACAATGCAGCCCCGATCATGCACGCACCCACTACATACAAGATTATATATAGATAACCCAGGCTTAAAGACCCAAAAAGGGAGGTTCAGCTTAACATTCATAGGAGGTCAAAAAGAAGGTGCACAGATTTTTTTTGTAAAAAAAAAAAAAAAAAAAAAAAAAACACAAAACACACACAAGTTACAAAACAGATCCAGGGAGCAAATAAAGCAACGGAGTTTATAGAGAACTTACACTACAATACACTGGTAATGTCACAACTCCTCTCCTGCTATGGGAGACACATTCACACGGCTACATATACTATGGAAAACCCAGGACTCCAGCGCTGAACCAGAAAAGCCACATAACATGCTGTACCTGGTGTGTCCATCGTTACAGAGGGAGCAGGAAGCTTTGGTTGCTCTTGGTTTGGTTTCTGGATTGTGTTACTCAGTCAGGATCTCCAGATTCCTCTCTGTAAATTCAGCCCATTCAATCCATTATGTTTATAGGCCGGAGCCTCCCGAAACTCAGCTGTACCTGCTTTAATCAGCACACTGTGAGCAATGGCTGCTGGGGGATCTGGCAGAGAATGGGTTAAAACCTGTTCATGCTTCATGAAGTTGGCTGATATGGCAATTCTCTTTAAAGGTTCTAACTAGGGTTGCCAGGTCGGCCATGTTTTCCTAGACATATAAGGGATTATTTCGGTGCACTACGGCGATTCCACATTCTACAACCATGTGGTGAAATCACTATTCACCGCATCGTCCCTGAAGTGCGTCGCACATGGAGCTGCCGAACCGCAGAAAAAAAAAAAACAGAACTCTATTATTCTTTTAAAAGGCGTTTAAACCAATAAAAATGCTGGAAAATGTGTCTTAATAATAGAAAAGGTCTGTTAGAGAAGTAAAAAAAAAACTTTAAAAGATGGGAATAAAAAATTTTGTTTAAAAAAAATACATGAAAAAATCTAATAAATATTCTAAAAAGTATTTTTTGTTGAAAATAAAAACCATAAACGGTTGAATAAAAACAGGTATAAAAGAAAATAGTTTTTTACTTTGAATCTTATGGGCTTCATCTGTTTAAACCTGTTGAAGTGAATCACCGAAAATCCTGGCATTTCACTGACATTTCGGCGCAGTTCGTGTCCTGTGAATAGATTAAACATTACTTCTCTATGGGATAATTTCACTGCCGCTGAAGATCACCTGCACCCTATTTCTAAGGCAGACTAACGCATTTTTCGCGTTGTCCGTGAAAAAGTGCGTTCGAACGAATGGACGTATTTTTTCACGGAATACGCGATAGTGGTCATACGATGCGCATTTTCATCGTGATTTTGTACGGATCATCAATAAAACACTTTTTGTGTCTGGACGTTATGTTGGCCGGACATTAGCAGCGTCTGACGTCTCCTAATCACGCACACACGCCGCTAGCGGACGCAGCGCACTCTGTACGCAGTGGTGTATTTTGGACTAGGCCCAGGCCTAGGGCGGCACCCACCAGGGGGCGGCGGCCCGCACTGGGTGGCCCCAACCCTAAAAAATTATTATTATTTTTTTTTACTTTTGCAAAGTATTTTACCAGGAAGGATACATTGAGATTTCACTAATTTTCAAGTATGTCCTGGGTAGGCAAGGCCTAGGCTTTCACTTTCCAGGGGGCAGCAAAAAACCTCACCACTAAATGGGTTACTCACAGAGCACCGAAATGACGCCAACTTTTTGGTGTTCTGTAGTTCCCTGCACTTAGGAGAATAAAATTTCCCCACCCTGCAGTGAATTCACCATTCACCGCAGAGTCCCCAAAGTGCATGGAGTCGGCCGCTGAATGCTGCCACCGCAAACCCGTGGCCTGCTGTTTTCAAAAGAACTACTGAACGAAAATGTCTGGAATTTACATATAAGATCCTATGATTGATAATAAAAAGTTCTGTTACAGAAAAAAGAAAACGCTATTAAAAAAAGGGGGGAAATTTTGCCCAAAAAAATCTGAAAAATGACTAAAAGGTACTAAAAAAAAAATATCAATAAATAAAGACTTTTTACTGCAGATTAAAATAATAAATGATTTATTAGATATTGCATAAAAACCGGAATATTTTTAACATTGAAACCTATGGGGTTCGTCTGAATAAACCTGCTGATTGAAACCACCGAACATCAGGGCATTTCACTGCCATTTCTCTGAGTCTCAGTACCACATGACTGGCTGAACCACGTGAAACGCACGCGCACAGCTGCCCGCCCTTTCGTTAACACAGACTCTATTCTGGACTGAACACCCACCGGGAAGGGAATCAAAGCTACAGTGCACCCTCTGGCAGTGGCACCCCACTGCTGACAAGATGGCTCCACATTGCTGTGTGCTCATATACACTCGGTTTGCTGGGAGTCTTATTGCAGTGGATTCTGATGCACTCATACACACCGCACATTGCATTGCTGGGAGTTTTATTGCAGTGGATTCTGATGCACTCATACACACCACACATTGCATTGCTGTGAGTTTTATTGCTGTGAATTCTGATGCACTCATACACACCGCACATCGCATTGCTGGGAGTTTTATTGCTGTGGATTCTGATACGCTGACACACACCGCACATTGCATTGCTGGGAGTTTTATTGCTGTGGATTCTGATGCGCTGACACACACCGCACATTGCATTGCTGGGAGTTTTATTGCTGTGGATTCTGATACGCTGACACACACCAAACATTGCATTGCTTGGAGTTTTATTGCTGTGGATTCTGATACGCTGACACACACCAAACATTGCATTGCTGGGAGTTTTATTGCTGTGGATTCTGTGATACACACTGCATATTACTGAGATTTATCGCCCTGGAGCTCTGGGATATGCTCATACACACTGCACATTACTGTGAGTTTTATTGCTGTGCAGTTCTGATATGCTCATACACACTGCCCATTACTGTGAGTTTTATTGCTGTGCAGTTCTGATATGCTCATACACAGTGCTCATTTCTGTGGGTTTTATTGCTATGCAGCTCTGTGATACGCTCATATGCAGTGCAGGTTTCTGTGGATTTTATTGTTGAACCAATTAGAGCGGCTGTGATCCAGTATACTTGACATGCGTGGCTGTTCTTTATAAAAATGCTTGAATTTAAACATTTCATAGTTTTCTTTATCTCAATAGATACATTTGAAATGGTATACAAAATATACAAGTAGGCACTTGGTATCCACTTTTAATATAAAGAGAGGAAAAGGCGGAGCTCTAAGAGGAAAAGGTGGAGCTTTAAGATGAAGGGTGGGGATTAACTAGGAAGAGGTGTGCCCTTGACAGGAAGGGGTGCCTCAAATTTAAATTGGGGGGTGTACGAGTTTAGTCAGGCCTAGGGCAGCACAAAACCTAAATACACCACTGTCTGTACGTCAGTACTAGCGGTTTGACGTTCTCGAAAAAATGCGTTCGTTTGCCACTTGCGTTGCGCAGCCGCACTTTTGTGCGGCTGTTCTTCGTATGCTGCCCATCATTGGACGTCATTTGCTGCTAGCACGGCCGTGATTTAGGGCTTCTAAACGCACGTTGATACTGCGTTAGTCTGACCCTAGCCTTAGTGAACAGACGAACTGCCAAGAAATTGCACTGTACGGGGGAAATTCACCACACGGTGCAATTCAGTGGCAATTTGTCTCTTATTCGATAACCCCTATATTGTTATTTCATGCAGAGGAGAGTACAGGGAAAAAGTGCTGCCCTGCATCATGTATAATTCATATGCTGCAAGAAAGAAATCAGGGTGCGTTACCTCAGATTCCTTTTTGATTCCTTACTTGCAGCGTATGGATTCTACATTCTACAGGGTGACATTTTTCATGCACTCCCCATCATCATGAATAAATTGTTTGTGTCCAGGAAAACATGGCCGATCTGGCGATCTTAGTTGTAACAGTCCATTTTCTAGTAAAAAAATAGAGAGAGAAACATCATCTTTGGGAAATTTTTATTTATAATTTTTTTCCAGATCCCTATTTTTAGGATAAATGTCACTGCATACAAATAAACAAGCAGTGACCCCTCCCCCACCCCAAATGGGACACCCCAGTTATAACAGGGAGAGTGTGCCGACAATGCACTGACTCCCATCTTTCGTTTTAATATTTTATTACCCTTTGTGCACATTTTATTTCTTGTGAGATCAGGATCATTTTCAGAGTGGAGTGCTCCTTAACCCATTCACTGCGGGTGACGATATACAGACAATATACACCCGCTTTGGTGCAGGTGACATCTGTATATTGTCGTCTGTTATTGCAGTGCAGTTTTCTCCTGCCAGCGTTCACAGGTGTTACCCAATTCCTTCAAGTCAGGCCTCATCTTCACTTTTGGTGAATAGATTAATATTTTCACTCTGCAGACTTCTTGCATTTATATAGCGCCATCAGTTTCCGCAGCGCTTTACAATAACCAAACTGAACGAGATAAACGGACATATGATGGAAACAAGGGGTGAAGAGCTCCCTGCTCTTAGGAGCTTACAGTCTAGAGGGAGTGGGGTTGCAGAAGACAAGGAGTTTTACTGGATGGCAGGATCATTAGTGCCATAGAAGCAGCTTCAATCATGGTGTGAGAGGAGGGATGAGATCCATCAGTGATGTGGTTTGCGAATCTGAAGAGATGGGTTTTGAGGGATTTCTTGAAGGACTTGAAGATTACGGGAGAGTTTGATGAGCGCGAGACAAGTCATTCCACAGGACCAGTACTGCCCTTGAAATCTTGGAGGCGAGAGTTGGCCTCTTGACAACAAGACAGATCCTGAGCCGGTACAGACTGAGCGCCCACAGCCTGGAAATTGAATCAGGGTGGCATAGACAGACCTACAAGCCCAGGGAGAATAGACTGTGCCAGCATTGTGACCAGGGGGCCCTGGAAGATGAGGTCCACTTCCTCCTACAGTGCCCCAAGTACTCAGCACTGAGGGAAACTCACTTCCAGAGACTCTCCGCTCTCATCCCGGACTTCACCTCTATAGAAGAGACGAGGAAACTCCACATCATACTGGGAGAAGAGACGAGGAAACTCCACATCATACTGGGAGAAGAGACGAGGAAACTCCACATCATACTGGGAGAAGAGGAGCCGGCGGTGAAAATATCTGCCCAATACGTCGCAGAATGTCACAGACTGAGAGGAACGTGAGAGATCCTAGACTTATAAATCCCCAACACGGACTCTCCCCCATCCGACCTCACATTATCCCTTACCCCTGATAATGTCCATGGACTTGCTCATTCCCCCCCCCCATATATGTCCCACCACCCCATATAACCTCCCCATGTGTATGGCAATGCTAAAATGTATTTGGTCCTGCCAATAAAGCTTATTTTGATTTGATTTGATTCATTAGAAGATGGGTTGCCTGGACGGCCATGTTTTCCTGGGCAAGTTACTATTTCATGCAGAGGGAGACCACTGGGAAGAGTGCTGCCCTGCAACATGTATAACTCATAGGCTGCAGGAAGGAAATCAAGGCAGGTCACCTGGGATTCCTCTTTGTTTTCTTCCCTGCAGCGTATGGATTATACATGCTGCGGGGTGGGGGTCCATCAGCACGAATAAATTATATGTGTCTGGGAAAACATGGCCGACCTGGCAACCCTAATCAGAAGAAAACCATGGAGGGAGACCCCTTGAATTATATATGTATGTAAATTCAATAGGTCCAGATGCCAAAATCACGAGTATAGCA
This sequence comes from Leptobrachium leishanense, assembly GCA_009667805.1. NCBI lineage: Eukaryota > Metazoa > Chordata > Amphibia > Anura > Megophryidae > Leptobrachium > Leptobrachium leishanense. Next base: position 548,697,896 of record CM019063.1, read on the forward strand.
GTCTGTAGTGATACCTTTTTTATTGGACTAACGTTATCTCCTGCAGGATACTGACAGCGAGGGGAGCATTGTGCACGTGGACAGGGATCACCCACGGTACACACAGCCTTATATCTGACCACCTATACATATACAAGACCGTATATCTGACTGCCTATATATCTACACGGCCGTACATCTGTACGCACATTAGGTTGATTTATTGCTTGTCAGAAGCAAGTTTGCATAATACATGAAAAAGTATAATAATAGTAACAAGAAAAAAACCTGCCATCTGACAACCTGGGACCATTCATGAGGAAAATTAAACCGCCAAGGGGTGCGGGAGTAAGGCCGGGTGCACACGAGTGCATCTAATACGCCCGTGCGCACGCACTTACCAGCGTCCGGCGCAGCCATGTGATGCCGTATATCTGACCGCTAATATATCTACACAGCCGTATATCTGACCACATATATATATTTACACGGCCGTATATCTGACCACATATATATATCTACACGGCCGTATATCTGACTGCCTATATATCTACACGGCCGTATATCTGACTGCCTATATATCTACACGGCCGTATATTTGTACACCCATATATTTACACGGTGTGATGTGCGTCACTTTGGACTTGAAGTACATGGGCCTAAAAATGTATTGGAGAGGTGCGTGCCTGAAGTTTTATATTATTTTCCTGCCCTGCCCTTTGTCAAAGTCACCCTGTATCTACAATTATAGATGCAGGGAGTTTGTGTTTTCTGTGCTCTATTCCCTGATGTCTGTGTTATATTAATATTCCCTTATGTATTTATTGTAGAGTCTCTTGACTTGAAAACGAGAGAAATCTCAATGTATCCTTCATGGTAAAATACTTTATAAATAATTATAAATAAATAAATATACTCTGTACTTTCTCTCTGTATAGCGTAACCTCTGTATTACTATCCTGTCTTGTATATCATCCCTCCCCCTGTAAGTAATGGATTCCTTTGTTTTCACATGCTTCCTTCACCCTCCCCCCAGCAACGAGCTTAAACTGGATCTCTGTGCCACTTATAACCCTTTGTTTCAATGCTGGGCGTGTTTTCATTGTTTCTGTACCTTCCCCTGTGTCTCCATTTGGTTTTCAACCTGCAAGGATCTCCTGTGTGTTCACTGGGTTTTGGGCCAGAAGCAGTACTCCTGCTGGATACTGACAGCGACCGGAGCATTGTGCACCTGGACAGGGATCCCCCACGTAACACACGGCCTTTTATCTGACCACCTATACCAGGGGTCAGCAACCTTGGCTCCATGATGTTTTGGAAACTACATTTCCCATGTGGCTCAGTCAGTCTAATGGGTGACTGAGCATCTTGGGAGATGTAGTTCCCAAAACATCAGGGAGCCAAGTTTGCTGACCCCTGACCTAAACATATACACGACCGCGTATCTGACTGCCTATATAGCTACACGGCCGTAAATCTGTACACCTAAATATTTACATGGCCGTATAGCTGACCAGTGACCACGTATATATTTACACGGCCGTATATCCGACCGCCTGTATATCTACATGGCCATATACAGTTGTGTTCAAAATTATTCAACCCCCAATGCTGTAAAGGGTTTTAGGGAATTTAGTGTACATTTGTAATTGTATTCAGAATGAAATCCTACAAGGACTTTTTAAAGAACCATATGCAACTAAAATGACATCAATTGGTTTTGTAATACAGTAGTAAATGTTTCTTTTGTGAATTCTTCAGTGACACAATTATTCAACCCCTTAAAGACTACCACTCTGAAGAACAGAGGTTCATTCAAGTGTTTTCAATCAGGTATTGAAAACACCTGTGGATGTCACGGAGCAGCAATAAAGCATAATAAGCACCAATTAGGCAGCTTTAAAATGACTGTGATACTCAGCTCCTTCTAGACATTTTACTGGTGTGGTTACAAACATGGTGAAGTCAAGAGAATGGTCCAGGAAGACAAGAGAAGAGGTGATTACTCTTCACAGGAAGGGCAATGGCTATAAGAAGATTGCAAAGATGTTAAACATACCAAGAGAGACCATAGGAAGCATCATTCGCAAATTCAAGGCAAAGGGCACTGTTGAAACGCTACCTGGTCGTGGCAGAAAGAAGATGCTGACTTCGACTGCTGTGCGCTACCTGAAGCGTAGAGTGGAGAAAAGTCCCCGTGTGACTGCTGAGGAACTGAGAAAAGATTTGTCAGATGTGGGTACTGAAGTTTCAGCTCAGACAATACGGCGCACACTGCGTAATGAATGCCTCCATGCCAGAACTCCCAGGCGCACCCCCTTGCTGTCTCCAAAGAATAAGAAGAGTCGACTGCAAACCACAGAAGTTTTGGGATAGTGTTCTGTGGACTGATGAAACAAAATTAGAACTGTTTGGGCCCATGGATCAACGCTATGTTTGGAGGAGGAAGAACAAGGCCTATGAAGAAAAGAACACCTTGCCTACTGTGAAGCATGGCGGGGGGTCAATCATGCTTTGGGGCTGTTTTGCTTCTGCAGGTACAGGGAAGCTTCAGCGTGTGCAAGGTACCCTGAATTCTCCTCAGTACCAGGAGATATTGGATGACAATGTGATGCAGTCCGTCACAAACCTGAGGCTTGGGAGACGTTGGATCTTTCAACAGGACAATGAACCCAAGCATACCTCCAAGTCCACAAGAGCATGGTTGCAGATTAAAGGCTGGAACATTTTGGAGTGGCCATCGCAGTCAGCTGACTTAAATCCGATTGAGAACCTCTGGTGGGACTTAAAGAAAGCAGTTGCAGTGTGCAAGCCTAAGAATGTGACTGAACTGGAGGCTTTTGCCCATGACGAATGGGCGAAGATACCCGTAGATCGCTGCAAGACACTTGTGTCAAGCTAAGCTTCACGTTTAAAAGCTGTTAGTACTTAGTACAACATCCTTTTTCAGTTATAAGATTGAATGTCACTTGGGGGTTGAATAAAAGTGATAATGATGTGAGCACAGAAAAGACATTTGTGGTTATTTCATTATAAATGTTATGTTATATTTGTCTGACCTACACGTGCCTCTTTGATTTAATTGTAAGCAAGATGACTGAATGATCAAAATCAATGTCAAACTGGCCAAAACACTCAATTTCAGTGGGGGTTGAATAATTTTGAACACAACTGTATATGACTGCCTATATATATATATATATACACATATCTGTGCACCTCTATATTTACTTGGACGTACATCTGATTGCGTATATATTTACACAGCCATATATCTGACCACATATATATATACAGTATTTACACTGCCATATATCTGACCTGCCTGTACTATATATCCACACAGTCGTATATCTGACCGCCTATATATCTACACGCATGTATATCTGTGCACCTATATATCTACATGACCTTACATCTGACCGCCTATATATCTACATTGCCGTATATCTGCTCGCCTATATAGCTACACAGTCGTATATCTGACCACTAATATATGACTGTGTATATGTATATATATATATCTGCCTACCTATATCTATACAGCCACATTTCTAAACACCTATATATCTACATAGCCATATATATTCCCGTTTTATATATACACACATACACACATACATATAACACGAAAAAGGAGCACTCCGTACCAATGACCACCTTCATCCACCATTTTGTGCAAGAAAAAAACACATTTCAAAAAACCTACTGAGGTAAAATGATGGGGATTCAGTTAACAAAGTATGATCATAGTTTCAGTTCTATAAAATATGTTTTAATTTCACACAATTGTAAAATACAATCTTCAGCTCCAGGCCCATAAAGATCTTAACCCGGCCCTGCTTCCATGGAGGTATCCATACAGCTCTGTAGCTGTGCGTTGATGATGTCCCATTGCATAAGGTCCCCAGCAAGCCTCATTCAATGACTTCAATATTAAAAAATTCATTTTGTTAAGCCCCACTGCTTTTCTGAGGTCTTTGGGGGCTCAGACGGAAACGGTAATCGAGTGGTTTAGTGTTCAGAGGGAAGGGGAGTGAATTTCCTGGTGCACAGCGGCGCATCTCTTGTGAGTGTCCTGTGCACTGGCAAATTCACTCCCCATTGACCTACTTGATCAACAGAAAAGAGGTGAATGGGTCTGACTTGCCCAGGGCCCCACATGGCCTAGTGTGGCCCTGAATTGGCATATATTCCTGCTAGGAACCGTACTGTAATTGCCTCTTCCAAACTAATAACAGGACGGATACACAAGTTACTTTTCATATGTCTGCGTCGGACTTATTATGTGTTTTTTTTCTAATGCTGGTTGAAAACAAAACCAACGGTAGTGAAAAAAATTAAGCCCCCCCCACCCCATCTCCATCCTACACATATATTTCTATTTTATGTTTTATAAATCTCCCACTAACAGCTTGATTTTAAGGCCCAAACAAATCTGTCTGCTGGGAGAGAGGTAACGTAAGGTGAACAAGACAGAAGTTCCTGAGAAAGTACGTCTGAAAGCCGTCTTCTCGCCCCCCTCATGTTTCACTTCTTATTTGTATTAAAACCGGGAAGTTACAAAAAAAAAAATAACATAAAGATGTGTATTTAGCCAATAATCTACTTTAATTAAGTAAAAAGTTGCTCCATTAATATCTCGGTGTGCGCCGAGCAGATGGCACTATGTACCCGGCAAACTCATTCAGCGAGGAGAAGAATACAGAGAAAGCCGCAATGCGATGATTAATGCTTTGTATAACCAGCCTGCTGCCAGAAGACCTCGACGATGCAGTTTGCGGCGCACGCGGTGTGGAGATCTGGAATGTGATCGGCAGGACCGTCTTTAATGCTGGGCAAAAGGGGCAGTTGCCCCGGGCCCTGTCATTGTTGATGGGCCCAAAACAGCTGCCCCTTGGGCCTGTGGAAACCATGGACGACCGCCGCCGTTGCTAGCGGAATGCATTAACAGCATTTCGCTAGCAACCCCCTCAACTGGCCGTGTCTTCTTGCGAGCGCCAGTGTGCTCCCTCGCGTGGCCGCTGTCCTGTAAAGGCTGTGACGCGGCCTACTGGCAAGATCTCACGAGTTGACGCCAGAGCCTTCAGAAGCCAGCGGCCGCGTGGGGCAGAATGCTGGTGCTCGGAGGTCTGTGCTGGGTATATATATTTCTGGGGGTCCTTGCTGGGTACATATATTTCTGGGGGCCTGTGCGGTATACATATAATTCTGGGGGGCCTGTGCTGGATACATATATTTGTGGCGGCTTGTGCTGGGTACATATAATTCTGGGGGGCCTGTGCTGGATACATATATTTGTGGCGGCTTGTGCTGGGTACATATAATTCTGGGGGCCTGTGCTGAATACATATCTTTCTGGGGGGGGGGGTCTGTGCTGGGTACATATAATTCTTATTTTAGTTTTATTACAAGACTATATAGATATTTGTTTTACACTTAAAACATAATAATGCTCATTTGCACTCTATTACTGAAAGTTATGAAGATATTAACATGCCTATTCTCCCAAGAACACGTAACGGTAATAGAAATATATGGTGAGAAAGAGCCTAGAAGTGGCTATAATTGCCATGTATGTACTGTTACAGGTCAATCTAAGGACTTATTTTTGAGCCAGTTGTTTATTCTTACATTATTAAAGCTTTTTGAGACAAATCCATGATGTATTTGTGTTTTTTTTGTTTTGTTTTTGGGATGTTATGGGTGGAGAGCAAAATTATGCAGTGGGTGGGCTTTCAGGAGGGGGGAAAGAAAATGTTTGCCCAGGGTCCAATCAATATTAAAGACGGGCCTGGTAATCGGGGCCATGAACTAAGCCGTTCTGGGGTACCATTAAAATGTACAGATCCAGCTTGCGTTTATACATTCGCGAGTAAGACCATGTCCGTTCTTCGGTGTGAGATGAATGGTGTAGTGCAGGGGTCAGGTTGAGGAGGAACGCTTGGGAACGAAGTTCCTCCATTATTTTTCCAGGTGGAACAGAGTTCCCTTTAGGCCTAAACACTGAAAAAGCTGTTACTAGTGTAGCGCTCACTCCCGGAGGAGCTGCTGAAAATGAACCACGGGTCAGTCTCCCCGCACTAGGGAATAAATATACTCCAACACCGTTGTGAGTTTTTATAATTTAAATAGTTTACTAAAATAGTAAGCAGATGTTGAGACACGGTATTCACAGGTATTATTACAGTATTATCGTATCGCGGTAAAAACGCGTAGCGGGAAAGAAACGAAACACGAGGCTTCGTATTTCGGAAAAATCTTATATTCGCAACCGAACAGAAAAGAAATGCAATTCCCCGAAAATTCGGCAAAAGGGACACGTAGCGAAACCCAAAAACACAATCTCTTCGTATTTCGATAAACGCGCAGCGGAAAAGAGAAAAATATATTCGGAACGTATCTTTAACTCCCGTTCCGATTCGTAAGAGAATGAGTCCTGCACAGGTTAAGTCCCGGAATGTAAAAGGTGTGTATGTGTGTGTGGTACCTGGGTACTGTTCAACTGGCCAGTGAATTTACTTAAGGAATGTCTTCGACTAGTCAAGTTGGGGCCCTGTGGACTTTAAAGAGAAAACAGCAGCGTGTTCCTTATTTACATACAGCCTTGGAGGCCTCTCACCCATCCACCGGTTGCTTTAGGCTCCGCTGACCCAGGACGTCTCTCCGCTCGATATTGACTGGGGATACTAGCGGCCGGATCCGTTGTCTGACTTCCCGTAGCTTGTCCACGACTTGTCCAGCTCACCGCCTGCTCTCCGTATCCGATCAACTCGCGGCAACTCCTCACTCGAGGTCTTCGGTTTCTTTGATCTGCAGCAATCTCTGGAACTTGGAGGTCTCCTTCTCCTTAGGCTGAATGACCCGATAAAGGAACTGACAGGTCTCACTCGCGCTCTGGCCTAGGCCCTCTAGCGATGTCTGGCAATGCGTCTGCTCTCTCTCGTTCCCTCGCGCGCTCTGGCGCGTTCTCCACGAGGTTTGGGATGTAAGCGTCCTGTGTCCCACCCACTTCCTGTCCCTTTGCAAAGTACGCCGGGAAATGTAGTCCCAATGTCCAGTGTCTCTAATCGCAATTGTCTCCATCTTGTGGCCAAAAATAGGTACTGCCAGCAGCAAGATTTTAACACAGCGCTACACTAGGTTTCAATCATATGTTTCCCTATTAAGTCACAAGATATATATTATATTTATTGCGATTTTCATGATGATTCCCGAAAACCCAGATTATCATAGTGTTTAAACATTGATATCAAATCTGAGTGTGTGGCGTCAGGTCAGGTTAAGTGTGACATGCCAATGGTTATTTGGGGAGCATAAGATCTGACATTTTTGTACTCTTTCATTCGGTGCAATACAGCGATTCAAGTTCACCGACCCTGCCTTGAATTCAGTATTCACCGCTGGGTCCCCAAAGTGCGCTGAACGTCGCCGATCAGCCCAACGAACACCAGCTACCTGCTGCTGCAAAAACTTCCGACTGCCGCCGAAAAGAACACTGAACACCGCCGGATAAAGCCGGTCAGCCGCCGAACACCGCTGAACTGGGGGTGGGGGAAAAAAAGGCTATTCTTTAAAAGGCGTCTAAAAACAATAAAAATGCATGGAAATAATAAACAAGGTCCTATAAAAAAAAAAAAAAAACGGTCATGTTACAAAATGAAAAAAAATACCATTTAAAAAAATCTGAATCAAAATTTTTTCCAAAAATACCTTAAATAAGAGTAAACAGTTGAATAAAACAGTAATAGAAATGATAAAAAAAAATTTACCTTGAATCCTATGGCATTCGCTTGTTTAAACCTGTTGAACTGAATCACTGAAGATCTGGACATTTCCCCTACATTTCGGTTCATTTCGGCGTTCTATGAATGGATCAACCGCTTCTTCTCTATGGGACAATTTCACTCCCGCCGCCGAGCGCTGAATTGAGGCGAATTGGCATTGCAACGTATTTCGCTGGCATAATGCCAGTAATTGACAGCTTTCTGAACAATAATAACAGTGCTATAACGTATGTGTGAACATAATGCCCAGATACAGTAACTAAAGTTACTAGACAGATACCGGTCACCTGCACTGTGCAAGAATGCTGCTGCAGCATGTGAATGAAGCAGTGGCGTCACAAGGGGGGACGGGGGGTGCGGCCCGCACCAGGTGACACCACTGCCTAGGGTGACACTGGGAAGGATACATTGAGATTTCTCTCATTTTCAAGTATGTCCTGGGTAGGCAAGGCCTAGGCTGGCCCTTTCCAGGGGGCGGCAAAAAAACCACCACTAAAGGGGATATTCACAGAGCACCGAAATGACGCAGACATTTCAGTGTTCTGTTGTTCCCCGCACTTTGGGGAATCTAATTTCCCAGGTGAATTCACCGTAGGGTCCCTGAAGTGCAGGGAATCAGCCACCGAATGCCGCTGCAAACCCGACGCCCGCTGTTTTAAAAAAAAACTACTGAACGAAAATGTCTGGAATTAACATGTTAGATCCTATGAATGATAATAAAAAGGGCTGTTACAGAAACAAGAAAATCTGCCATTAGAAAAAAAAAATTGGATTTTTTTTTAAAAATTACTAAGAGATACTAAAACAAAAATAACCAATAAATAAAGAGACTTTTTACTACAGATTAAAGGAATAAATGGTTTATTAGATATTGCATAAAAACAGGAATATTTTTAACATTGAAACCTATGGTGTTCGCCTGAATAAACCTGTTGAATGAAACCACCGGACATCAGGACATTTCTCTGCTGTTCGGTGTCTCTGAACAGATTAACCATTACTTCTCTGTGGGGACTTTCACTGCCTTCGAACAGGCACCGTACTTGCTGTCAGTTCGCCAAAATTTGGGTGTGAGCATATGAGAGAGCTCCACAGCAATAAACCTCACAGTAATGTGCGCCGTGTATTATGAGCATTCAGTGTTATATGGGAGCACTGACTTATGAGTAAGAATAGTTTTAAAAAGAACCCGTAAAACTCGGGGGGGGGGGTGGCACCATAAATTGCCGCACGGGTGACACCAACCCTAGTGACGCCACTGGAATGTCCTGTTTTGTGCTTCCTGCTGCCACATTGTAGACCTTTTCTATGATAAGTTGCACACTATAGCAGAACGGAGGGCGACCAGAGATCAAGTAACTATCATCATCCTGCAGAACGCGCAAGGATCGAAACAAGGACCAGCAGAGAGATGAGTTTCTTCGACTGGGGTTAGAGGTCGTTTCTCCCCTTTGTGTGTCATTGCTCACCCCTGAGATTGTAAACTCACTTGAGCATGGTCATATAGTTTTCCATATGTCAAACGTGTTTGTCGATATTCCGTTGGTTTTGCCTACCCATTGTGCAACGCTGCGGAACATGTGGTGCTTTTTAAATAATTGAACTGCGGTTCCTGTACCACACTATGCTTTTATGGAACGTGTAACTGTAAGTAAGTCTGGCCTATTTCCATCTGTACGCTGGATTTTCTCCACAAGCGTTGCAATAACCTCCCTCTTATATAACAAGCCTCTCCAACACAAAGATCTCATGACCTAAATCTCTCTTCTTCAGACGTCTCATGACTTATCTGTGGAGTCATTGTCGAAGAATTGAAAGGTCATTAATGCCTCGATACAACGAATCCGCACTCACACAAATCCTGATTTTATATATACGTATATGTGTATATTCACATGTGTAGCGCTCACTCCCGGAGGAGCCGCTGAATTTAACCTCGGGTCAGTCTCCCAGCACTAGGGAATAAATATACACCAGCACTGTTGTGGATTTTATAAGTTATATAGTTTACTGATCTCAAATAAACTGGCAAGTATAAAGCAGCACGGTATACGTATATATTTACAGGAATTCGTAATGCGAGAAACGCGCAGCGGAAAAGAAAAAGGAATTTTAACCCCTTCATTGCTGGAGTGTGAGGCCCGTACAGGTTGTGTCCCAAGAAGGGATGCGTGTATGCATGTGTTGGTACCCGGGTACTAGATTCAACTGGCCAGTGAATGATTTCAATGTGTCTTCGACTAGTCACATTGGGGCCCTGTAGGTTTAAACAAACTGCAGCGTGCTTTATTTTTGTACTGTGGCCGGGAAGGCCTCTCACCCATCCGCCAGATACTCTGCACTCTGCTCGACCCAGGACGTCTCTCCGCTCGATTTGGCTGGGACTCTGTGCCACCGGATCCGCTTGTCTTGCTTGTCCGTCTCTGCCACAAGATGCTCAGTTCACCACCTGCACTCCCATTAGATCATCGCGGTCTCCTAACTCGGGGTCCATCTGCAGCTCTGTATCTGTGTAAAACTTATCAGCGGTGGATTACTAGGTCTCTGGCAAGTAACTGAAACCGATCTCCAGCTCCGCAAGGCAGCACCTGCGCTCTGGCCTGGTCACAATCGCTCCTTGTCTCACGCGCGTCTTGCTCTCTTCACCCCTTGGCGAGCACTGGCTCTCCTCCGCACGAGGTTGCGGATGTGTCCCGGTTCTCCCCACCCACTTCCTGTCTCTGCCCCAAAGCATGCTGGAAAACGTAGTCCAAAAGTGTCCAGTATTGGTTTACATTGCGCTCGTCTCCCCCTGGTGGCCAGAAACGAGTAATTACAGCAGCAGAATTTAAACCAGCGCTACACATGTATTTATCCAAATTGTCAACTGGACGCACTCAGAGACTTAAAAACCAAAAACTTTATTAAATAAAATTAACAAAATACATCCATGTGCATATCCAACGTTACGGCTCATACTGACACTTTTTCAAGGAGGATAAAAGATCAGTGCGAGCCGAAATGTCGGATTTGCACATGAATATATATTTTTAATTTTATTCAATAAAGTTTTTTGGTTTTAAGTCCCTTAGTACTTGGGAAGTTTTTCTTTATGGAGCTATAGCATATGGACTTTTCCCTCTACAATAGGACCAGATTGGCCTTTTCATCAGCTAGAGAGAGGAATGGGTTGCTGGTTGACGTTATGGTGGTAGATCGGGGCCAGAAGATCCTGCCACGATCAGTTGAATCACAGCTGTAAGGTAGCGCTGGGCTGGTCAGGGAGGGGGATTGATTTCCCTAGCACGCTGTGCAGCCATATTGCCGACCTTAGGCCATAGGCGTTTGACCACACCTGGGGCTCTATTACATTCTTTGTGCAAAAACGCTCGCGCAGCGCGTTAATTTGTGTGCGAAGCGTTATACTTTAACGCGCATAAGTTAACGCAGGTATTACAATCCAAGTGCAATTTGTCCATCCATCAAACAATAGCGTGTGTAAAAAAGATGCGCAAAAACATGCACGCATTAACGCTGCGCGCAGAAATCTGTGGGCAGACTGTTTTTTTCACACGATTCAGCCAATCTGAATGAAGAACCACAATTGTCTCCCGTTCAGTTTTTGCTCCTGTCAAAATCAATCTGAGTATACAGTCAGGTCCAGAAATATTGGGACATCGACACAATTCTAACATCTTTGGCTCTATACACCACCACAATGGAGTTGGAATGAAACAAACACAATGTGCTTTAACTGCAGACTGTCAGCTTTAATTTGAGGGTATGTACATCCAACTCAGGTGAACGGTGTAGGACTTACAGCAGTTTGCAGATGTGCCTCCCACTTGTTAAGGGACCAAAAGTAATGGGACAATTGACTTCTCAGCTGTTCCATGGCCAGGTGTGTGATATTCCCTCATTACCCCAATTACAATGTGCAGATAAAAGGCCCAGAGTTCATTTCAAGTGTGCTATTTGCATTGGAATCTGTTGCTATCAACTCTCAAGATGAGATCCAAAGAGCTGTCACTATCAGTGAAGCAAGCCATCATTAGGCTGAAGAAACAAAACAAACCCATCAGAGAGATAGCAAGAACATTAGGCGTTGCCAAAACAACTATTTGGAACATTCTCAATAAGATGGAACGTACCGGTGAGCTCAGCAACACCAAAAGACCCGGGGGACCACGGAAAACAACTGTGGTGGATGACCGAAGAACTCTTTCCCTACTGACGAAAACACCTTTCACCCTTTTTTTTTTTGGGCTGGTGTATTTGGGTTCATCCAGGATGTTCAGATTTGCCATTAACACCAGCTTTTAAAAGACGTTAAAATTATACGCGCAAACGTTGCCCGTTAAAATTTGTGCTAAGATTGTAATACCATCCGCGTACCAGCGCACAAACACATTTGCGCTCACAATGTTAAGTATAGGACGCGCAAAGTACATTACGCTCGCAAAGGGCTCGCGCAGGTCCACCCGCGTTAGACGTTAACGCGCATTTTTTGCGCGGACATTGTAATACGACGTTCTGTGCAAAGGGTTTTGCCCCTTGTGTTAATGCATTTTTGCGCATGCGTTAATGTTTGCGCGAAGAATGTAATAGAGCCCCATGCGTGGTATAAAGGCCTAACTCCTCTTTCACTATCACTAGTGTAGCGCTGTGGTAAAATCTTGCTGTGGCAGTACCTATTTTTGGCCACAAGATGGAGACTATCGCGATCAGAGATACTGGATATTGGGACTACAATGCCCGGCATGCTTTGCAAGGAGACAGGAAGTGGGTGGGGACTGGAGACTTACATCCTCTGCCTCGTGGAGAAAGTTCCAGAGCGCGCCAGGGAAGCAGAGAAAGCAGACGCACCGAGGAGATCGCGGGAGAATCTAGGCCCAAAGCCCGAGGGAGACTTGTTGTTCCGGTTTTGGGTCACCTAGCCTGAGGAGAAGGAGACTCGCCCAGCGCCCAGACACTGCTGCAGACCGGCGGAATCGAGCGGAGAGCAGGCGGTGAGCTGGACAAGCGGCGTAAAGCTAGACAACGGATCCGGCCGCTAGTATCCCCAGTCAAAATCCGGAGGAGAGACGTCCTGGGTCAGCGGAGCCTAGAGAAATCGTCGGATGGGTGAGAGGCCTCCAAGGCTGTTTTATGATTAAAGGACGCTCTGCTGTTTTCTCTTTAAAGTCCACAGGGCCCCAACTGACTAGTCGAAGACCTTCCTTTAATAAACTCACTGGCCAGTTGAACAGTACCCGGGTACCACACACACACAGATACACTTTTTCACATTCTGGGACTTAACCTGTGCAGGACTCATTTCCTTTTGCTAATCGGAACGGGGGTTAAAGACAAAGATACGTTCCGAATACATTTTTCTCTTTTTCCGCTGCGCGTTTGCCGTAATACGAAGGGATTGTATGTTTGGGGTTTTGCTACGTGTCCCTTTTTCTGAACTATCGGGAAATTGCATTGCTTTTATGTTCGGTTGCGAATATTTTATTTTCCGAAATACGAAGCCTCGTGTTTCGTTTCTTTTCCGCTACGCGTTTTACCGGGATACGAAAATACTGTAATAATACTTGTGAATACCGTGTCTCAACATCTGCTCAAATATTTTAGTAAACTATATAAATATAAAAACTCACAACTGTGTTGGAGTATATTTATTCCCTAGTGCGGGGAGACTGACCCGTGGTTCATTTTCAGCGGCTCCTTCGGGAGTGAGCGCTACACTATATTCCCCTAAATCGCGTTCAACAACCTCGGCCCTCCAGTTGTTTTGGAACTACATTTCCCATTAGACACAATCTAATGAGCATCATGGGAGATGTAGTTTCGAAACATCTGAAGGGCCAAAGTTTCTGAACTCTGCTCTACATCTCCTGTTGCTTCCCGTCCCTGTCCTATATTAGTTGATCAGGGGCTATTTATGACAATATTATGAGCTCGCACGAGATCACGCTGTCGCAGGCCGGTCTATAATAATATAGACACATGTCTAGTAATTTAAACCGTCTCAGTAACCTGAACCCTTCGCATTAAACAGCTTCAAGGCACAGACTAGTATTTCATGACTGAACAAACGCAATAAAGGTCTCAGTAAATGCCGCTGGAATGTTGTTGTGATTCATCTTTACTTTAACGTGGAGGCAGCCATCTTGGATTGAAGTCACAGTCATAATTAGGCCAGAATTACGTCCTTTGCTCTAGCCTTTCGAGGTGATGATCAACCCATAACTAGTGATGTTATACACACCCTGGACACTTCACAGCCGCCTGTCATTAAATATTCCTCGGGTTGAGGTGATTACGCCACAGATCTGCCCTATGCCTGTGTTAAACGCTGCGTACCGGATTCAGATAAATACCGTCTCTTCACCCAATCCAGGGGAACAGCACAAAGCTCCAAAACTAAATCACTATGGGGGTTATTCATCCAAAATGTAACCGGACACTGAATTTCAGCGAACGGGGACATTTCGGGGCCATTTGGCTATTCAGAGAGCAGGCAGTTTGCCAAATTTTGGCGAATTGCCTGCACGTATGGTGCCTGTTCGACGGCAGTGAAATCCCCCATAGAGAAGCAATGGTTCGTCTATTCAGAGACACCGAACAGCAGGGAAAGGTTGCCGAAATGTCCTGCCATTCGGTGGTTTCATTCAGCAGGTTTATTCAGGAGAATCCCATAGGTTTCAATGTTAAAAATATTCCCGTTTTAATTCAATATCTAATAAACCTTTAATTATTTTATTCTGCTGTAAAAAGTCTCTTTATTTGCAGATTTTTTTAGGATCTTTTAGGCATTGTTCGGGATTTTTTCGGCAATTGTTTTTCCATTCTTTTCTTTTTAAATAGTTTTTTAAATTTTCCGTAACAGACCTTTTTATTATCATTCATTGGATCTTATATGTAAATTCCAGATATTTTCGTTCAGTAGTTTTTTTGCAAACAGCGTACTGGTTTTTTTTCTTTCTTACCACGTTCGTCTGCTTGTCGGATTTTTCCGGCGGCTGCTCTGTGCTGTGATCGGTGGCTCGTCGGGTTTTTCTGTCGTGTTCAGCGGGGTTCTTGTGGCCGTTTCCGGTGAGTGTTCGGTGAGTGTTCGCCTAGTGTTCTGCCGGTTTGCAGCAAGTATTCCCTGCACTATGGGGGCCCTGTGGTGCTTGCTGAATACACCGCAGGGTCGGCAAACTAGGAATCGCCGAATAGCCCCGAAGTGCAGGGAACGAAAGGTCACTGAACGTGCGGTGACTTTTCGAATCTCTCTGAATAACCCTGTAAAAATTAAAGGGATCAATAAGAGCTGAACTTGCCACCGAATTGCACCGTATGGCGCAATTTGTGGCAGTTCGTCTATTCACTAAACATGGATATATTGCCCCATGCTCACACATAGATATATTGCCCCATGCTCACACATGGATATATTGCCCCATGCTCACACATGGATATATTACCACAGCTTACATGGATATATGGCCCCAGGCTCACATGGATATATGGCCCCAGGCTCACACATGGATATATGGCCCCAGGCTCACACATGGATATATTGCCCCAGGCTCACACATGGATATATTGCCCCAGGCTCACACATGGATATATTGCCTCTGGCTCATACATGGATATATTGCCCCAGGCTCAAACATGGATATATTGCCCTAGGCTCACACATGGATATACCACCTATCTCTCTACAAGTAAATGGAACATCCATTAGCCCAACGCCTCAAGCTCACTGCCTTCGTGTCACTTTTGACTCTGACCTAACATTCTCTCACATCCAGACAGTGACCAAATCCTGTTATTTTCAACTCAAAAACATTGCCCGTGTCCGCCCCCTTCTCACACAAGATACCGCAAAAGT
Organism: Leptobrachium leishanense; assembly: GCA_009667805.1. Taxonomy (NCBI): domain Eukaryota; kingdom Metazoa; phylum Chordata; class Amphibia; order Anura; family Megophryidae; genus Leptobrachium; species Leptobrachium leishanense. Next base: position 548,713,508 of record CM019063.1, read on the forward strand.
GCTGGTTCATGCTCTTGTCATTTCACGACTTGACTACTGCAACTCGCTCCTTATTGGCCTCACCAACTCCCGTATCGCCCCTTTGCAATCTGTAATGAATGCAGGGGCCAGGCTTATCTTTCTCGACTAAACGCACCTCGCGTACTCCCCCCCCCCCTCTGCTGGTCCCTCCATTGGCTTCCTGTACATTTCAGGATACAGTTTAAAATATGGATGCTCACGTTCAAATCACTCATTATCTCAACCCCCTACATGTCATCGTTACTACGCAAGCACGTCGCATCTAGACAACTCCGTTCAGCAGGTGATCTCCACCTGTCATTGGTCTACACACGCACAGCCAACTCTCGCCTCCAAGACTTTAAGGGCAGCACTGGTCCTGTGGAATGACTTGCCTCACCCTATCAAACTCTCCCCTGACCTTCAGGCTTTCAAGAAATCCCTCAAAACCATCTCTTCAGATTAGTGTACCACATCACTGATGCAACTCATCCCTCTGCTCACCTACTCACACTTGATTGAAGCAGCTTCTATGGCCCCACCATTTCCAAACCACTGGCACTAATGATCCTGCTATCTAGTGCATTCCTCTTGTCTTCCTCAACCCCAATCCCTCTAGACTGTAAGCTCCTATGAGCAGGCCCTCTACACCTCTTGTTTCCATCCTATGTCCGTTTATATGTATTTCGTTCCCTTTGGTTATTGTAAAGCGCTGCGGAAACTGTTGGCGCTATATAAATGACGACAATAAAAATAATAATTGCCCCAGCTCACACATGGATATATTGCCCCAGGCTCACACATGGATATATTGCCCCAGGCTCACACATGGATATATTGCCCCCAGCTCACCTAAGCCAGGCCCTTCCGAGGGGTGGATCCAGCGGCTGCCGCGTTCATTCCTTCAACGAGCAGCCGCCTGCGTGAGTACCTGCCGTTCGTCTGGGTTCCACCCTCCAGCCTGCCGCGAGATCGCGGAGTTCATGTGAACTCCGCAATTTCGATCGCGGCAGGCTGGAGGATGGATCTCAGGCGAGCGCCAGATACCCACGCAAGCAGCCGCTCATTGAAGGAACGAACGCGGCGGCCGTGGGATCTGCTGCTGCGCCGACGAGACAGCTCCGGATTCGGACTCCGAGAGTCCGATACCGGAGCTGTAAAAAATTTAAGGGCGGCTGGTGATGAGGTGCCGGTACGGCGTACCGGTGCGTACCGCCTCAAAAAAAACCTGTATAGATTATAGTGAGTGTGAGTGTGTGTTGTAGCACTATCTGAAATTGGTCATGCAATGAGAGGCATACAACTGCGGCATAATGAAGTGGGGCACAAGAATATAAAGTATGTGAAATGAGGGGGTATAAAACGAAATGGATCCTACATCCAGAACCTCCAAGCTTATGACCTCACCACAAATCCTTGTTGACCTAAGAGACCACTTATAGTAATGCCAATCTGTTAAAGACACATGGACTGATTTTTTTTTTTTTTTAAATAATAATTTTGTGTTTTCCAAATTATTCTCCCTTGCAGGGTGTCAGTGGCAGCGCCAGTTTAGCTTTGGTGATGCCGTGTTACCTGGAAAGAAGATATTTGCTTAAGACATGCAGGAAAAGCAATCACTCGCATAACCGGGTTTCACAAACTGGAAGTAAATCAAGATCTCACTTTGAAGTTACAGTAATTGAAACCGCGTGGGGCTTACGTAATGCAGGGTGTGGGTGAAAGATTTATTGCTGCAGCGATTGATGGCCAGCCAACCATGCTACCCAACTATTAGTCTGAACTATATGTCCCATGATGCTTAGCCAAAAGGGATTTTCTAGTTGAATTTTAACTTTTAACCCTTTCGCTGCTGAGGCATTTCACGCCTGTGTGCTAAGCTCATTTTTAGCAGTTTCGCTCATGTTTAAACACGATTTGAAGCCTTATTTTATTATACGACCCTTACATATTATATATCGTTCTTTCCGGCAGACTCAGCAGATTCATAATATATCATTTTTATATGTATACGACATGACCTGTCTGTATATTATAACAAAAAATGAAATGAAATTAGAATTTTCAATAATTTACGTGTAAAGTGTTTTTTTCACATTTTAACATGCGAGCATTTTGCGATTATATTTTCTATGGGGTGCGCTTGTTAAATAAATTAGAAATGGGGTCTTGTTACATTTTTATGGGGGGAAATTTACGCGATTTTTAACAAACGCACCCCATACAAAAATCGTTAGTGCAGCATCATTGTTCACATTATAATTGAAATGGGAACAATATTGCTGCATTAACAAAACAAAAAAGAAAAACTTTTTTTCGATTTTGTTTTTATTTTTAATTTTATCTTTTTTTTACATGGTCATGTTTGGTATCGTTGGAAAAGCCATGCTCTGGCTGATCCAACGATACCAAACATTAACCCCTAGATGCCACGGATCAGGAGATAGGGGGTTACAATGAACCCCCTATCTCCACCATTGGTGGCGGCTAGGGGTTAACTCCAGAACTGACGTCATCGCACTATGCACGATGATGCCAGTCGTCAGGGGTAGTTCCCGGAAGCTTGGCCGACATCCAAGTCCATGTCGGCCAGCTCCGGGAGAGGATCACGATCCGGCGCTTTTAGGTGCCGAATCGTGATCCGGCCCCCAAGGGGTTAAACCCAGGCACCGTTTGGAAGGGCAGGCTTCCAAACGATGCCTCACTTTCACCGCTGGCCCCCGTCGATCGGGAGGGAGAGAGGTCCGAAGGTCCAAGATATCAGCCCGCACCGGGGGGGGGGGGCAGCAATTGGACAGAATTGGTGCACTTAGCAGCCAAGTGGTTAATCTGTAGCTACGTAGCTGTAACTTACATACAGTTACAGTTACAAGTATTTATAAAGCACTAACAAGTTCCGTAGCGCTGTACAATGGGAGTAGAATAACAAATGTACATACACGATACACACACAGAACAGTTGGAAAGAGGACTCTGCTCAAGAGCTTGCAATCTAAGAGGAGAGGGGTGACACACTAGGTGATGGTAAATAAAGAACATGAAGTATCGGGTGCATGTGGGCTGGGTGGGAAGATGGAGCAAGAAATGTACAGTGGGGGGGATCATGGAGTGAGCCGATAGGCTTCTCTAAAGTAATGTGTTTTCAGAGACTTCTTGAAGGACTGGAGAGACGGGGAGAGTCTGATGTTGTGGGGGGAGGGAGTTCCATAGAAAGGGGGCAGCTCGGGGGAAGTCCTGAAGGCGGGAGTTGAGAGGTGCTGGTACGAGGAACTCATAGCATCTGATCATTGGCCAAGCAAAGTGGTCGGGTGAGATGTACCTGATAATAAGGGAGGAGATGTAGGCAGAGGCGCGGTTATGGAAATCTTTGTACGCAGGGCCGGCCCTTCCATGGAGGGGGTGGAGCAGCCGCTCCAGGCAGCACTTTGTATGGGGCAGCATTTTGCTGCTCTTTCAAAGGCCACCAGCCCGGACACTGCTGCAGAACAGTGTTCTGTTGCAAACCAAGCCGCGCCTGCCCCTCCAGCACCTTGACTGCCCCTTTCAGCGGGCCGGCGCCTGCCCCTTTCAGCAGGCATGGAGGCCATCAGCTTAAGTTTTACCAGCGATGCAGCCTGGCTGTGGTCTCTCCTGCAGTGCAGTGCGCCTGTGAGACGGAACGCGGTGTTTAGAACCTGTCACGTGACATGCGCGGCACTGCTCTGATGACGTAGGCAAGCGTGCGCCTTTAAATTAATACTGGGGAACCATGAGGCTGCTGAGGAGGTAGGCCTGGCTTGATTTCATAAAGGAGACTCTGTGCCCCCCTACGTGTGTGTTATGGAGGTTCCCCTCCGCCCTTCCCTCCTCACAGGGACATGTTGCTGCCCCCATAAAGCACTGCCAGCTCCTCTGTCCTGGTTGAGGGAAGGCCTGGACAAGCACCCTATCCCAGAGTCCTGAGGGAGCTGCCGATTGAGGGCTGCACGGGGCCCAGTTTGAAGACAATATGCAGCTCCCTTACAGCCTGCACAGCATGATGGGAGCTATAGTTAGTTTCAGGGCTTGAGTCGAGCGGGAACGTGCGGGAACGGCGTTCCCGCACTTCTCTCACAGCGGTAACGCTGCGGGAACGCAGCGTTCCCGCTGTGGCCCGAGCCCGAACGCTTTAGCAGGCGGCCGCCGCACATTGCCGGCGGCTGCGTGCTTCCTATTAGAACGGCCGGTGACCGGAAGTGGAGCCGCTCGCCTGGCTGTTTCATAGATCCCAGGCGAGCAGCTGCACTTCCTGTCAGCGGCTGCTGAAGCAGGAAGCACGCGGCCGCCGGCAATGTGCGGCAGGAGCAGCAGAGGAGCAGCAGAAGGTGAGCTGGGCTGGGGGCAGTATCCATGAGACCTGGGGGCAGTATCCATGAGACCTGGGGCATATCCATGAGACCTGGGGCATATCCATGAGACCTGGGGGCAATATCCATGAGACCTGGGGGCATATCCATGAGACCTGGGGGCAGTATCCATGAGACCTGGGGGCAGTATCCATGAGACCTGGGGGCAATATCCATGAGACCTGGGGGCAATATCCATGAGACCTGGGAGCAATATCCATGAGACCTGGGGGCAGTATCCATGAGACCTGGGGGCAATATCCATGAGACCTGGGGCATATCCATGAGACCTGGGGGCAGTATCCATGAGACCTGGGGGGCATTATCCATGAGACCTGGGGGCAACATCCTTGAGACCTGGGGGCAATATCCATGAGACCTGGGGGCAATATCCATGAGACCTGGGGGCAGTATCCAGGAGACCTGGGGGCAATATCCATGAGACCTGGGGCATATCCATGAGACCTGGGGGCAATATCCATGAGACCTGGGGCATATCCATGAGACCTGGGGGCAATATCCATGAGACCTGGGGGCAGTATCCATGAGACCTGGGGCATATCCATGAGACCTGGGGGCAATATCCATGAGACCTGGGGCATATCCATGAGACCTGGGGGCAGTATCCATGAGACCTGGGGCATATCCATGAGAGCTGGGGGCATTATCCATGAGAGCTGGGGGCATTATCCATGAGAGCCGGGGGCATTATCCATGAGAGCCGGGGGCATTATCCATGAGACGTGGGGGCATTATCCATGAGACCTGGGGGCATTATCCATGAGACCTGGGGGCATATCCATGAGACCTGGGGGCATTATCCATGAGAGCTGGGGGGGCATTATCCATGAGAGCTGGGGCAATATATACCCATATGAGCTGGGGCAATTATATCCAAGTGAACTGGGGGCAATTATATCCATGTGAACTGGGGAAAATATATCCATATAACCAGTGCTGTGCATATTATTCTTGGGGTTCAGTGCTGTGTATATTATCCTGGAGGCTCAGTGCTGTGTATGTTATTCTGGGGGCTCAGTGCTGTGTATATTATTCTGGGGGCTCAGTGCTGTGTATATTATTCTGGGGGTTCAGTGCTGTGTATATTATCCTGGGGGCTCAGTGATGTGTATATTATTCTGGGGGCTCAGTGCTGTGTATGTTATTCTGGGGGTTCAGTGCTGTGTATATTATTCTGGGGGCTCAGTGCTGTGTATATTATCCTGGGGGCTCAGTGCTGTGTATATTATTCTGGGGGCTCAGTGCTGTGTATGTTATTCTGGGGGCTCAGTGCTGTGTATATTATTCTGGGGGCTCAGCGCTGTGTATATTATTCTGGGGGTTCAGTGCTGTGTATATTATTCTGGGGGCTCAGTGCTGTGTATATTATCCTGGAGGCTCAGTGCTGTGTATATTATTCTGGGGGCTCAGTGTTGTGTATGTTATTCTGGGGGTTCAGTGCTGTGTATATTATTCTGGGGGCTCAGTGCTGTGTATATTATTCAGGGGGCTCAGTGCTGGGTATGTTATTCTGGGGGCTCAGTGCTGTGTATATTATTCTGGGGGCTCAGTGCTGTGTATATTATTCTGGGGGCTCAGTGCTGTGTATATTATTCTGGGGGCTCAGTGCTGTGTATATTATTCTGGGGGTCTGTGCCTGGATATATATATATATATATATAATATATAAAACGCGTTAGTCCAGTTGCCACAATCACGAGTATACCTGTACGTAGTGATACCTTTCAGTGATCAGTATAGTTTCCAGTTTACACTCTTGAAAGCTTGTCTTTTAAATGTAAAGTTAACCCAATAAAAATGGTATCACCGGCACGCGCTGCTATACTCGTGATATATATATATATAATGCGTTAGTCCAGTTGCCACAATCACGAGTATACCTGTACGTAGTGATACCTTTCACTGATCAGTATAGTTTCCAGTTTACACTCTCGAAAGCTTGTCTTTTAAATGTAAAGTTAACCCAATAAAAATGGTATCACCGGCACGCACTGCTATACTCGTGAGATAGATATATATATTTTCTTCAGGTAATGGGGGTTGTGGAATTCGTGGGTGAGTTCCCTCACTTTTTTACCCAGGACTTGACCCCTGGTTAGTTGTTAATAGCTGGGGATCTGCTCTTCACTGACCTGGCAAGGCCTGAGTGACTTTACTAAATTAAATAAATCTAATTCTAACCTTTCTAAACTGAGGGGGGGGGGGGTTAATATGGAGCTGCCAGGGTTTGATGGGGGAATTACAGAAATGACTGGACGCCGCATGTTTTAATGCCGCTTTATGGCTTTTACCCCCCCCACCCAATATTCGCTGAATTATTAAATCATGGTGAAAAAACAAGCATTTTCCTAATTTCTTTCATACCCTCAGTGAGGCGCTTCCTATTTAAAGGAACACCCTGTGAAATATAATTATCAGTAACTCTGTGCCCTCCGGAGTCATTAATCCTCTGCGGCTCCCCGTTACCGGCTGTGTTATGTGTGTGTGACTGTGGAAGTATGTAAGTGTGTATGTGTATGTGTGTGTGACGGTATGTAGATGTGTGGGACAGTGGGCTGTGATATGCTCATACACACCATGTTTTTTTTGGGGGGGCAGCAATTCATCCTTCGCTCCAGGCAGCACAGTGGCTTGGGCCGGCCCTGTTTGTACGTGAACACCATTATTTTGAAATGGATTCTAAAGGAAACAGGGAGTCAGTGTAGAGATTGACAAAGGGGCGAGGTGCGAGAGATGCGGGATGTGAGGTGTAAGAGGTACTGGATGTGAGGTGGAGGAGTTTGGCACAGGCATTCATTACAGACTGCAGAGGGAGAATCTGGGATCTCTTAAAGTCAGAGAGAAGGAGGTTACAGTAGTCAAGGCGGGAGATAATAAGAGCTTGGATGAGCATTTTAGTAGAGTCCGGATTAAGAAAGAGAAGGACACGTGCAATGGTTTTTAGGTGTAAGTAGCAGGATTTGGTTAGTGACTGAATGTGAAGAGTGAAGGAGAGATCGGAGTCCAAGAGGACCCCAAGGCAACAAGCCTGAGAGGTAGAAGTTATGGTGGCACCAATCACCTGAATTGAAATGGGTGCCGGAATGGAGGTTTTAGAGGGTAGAAAGACAAGAAGTTCAGTTTTGAAGAGGTTGAGCTTTAGGATATGGGAAGTCACCCAGTCAGAGACAGCCGACAGGCCGGCAGTAACACGATCCAACACAGGAGGAGAGAGATCGTTGAGGGTAGGTAGATTTGGGTGTCGTCAGCATATAGAGGATATTGGAGTCCATAGGAAGAAATTAGGTTGCCCAGAGAGGCAGTATAGATCGAGAAGAGTAGGAGACCCAGAAGAGAGCCTTGAGGCACTCCAACCGAGAGAGGAACTGGTGGTGAAGAGGCACCAGCGAAGGAGACACTGAAGGAGCGAAGAGAGCGATAGGAAGAGAGCCAGGACAGAGTGACTTTTATTCTGAGATTTTTGTTTATACGTATTACTTTAAAATGTGTTTAGAGTGTCATTACTTTGAAACATTCATTTAGAGAGTCAAAAGCTATTTTCTGACGTTACAAGAAATGACCAAAAAACATTTTTTCCTATCAATTCTCTCTCTCTCATATCATTTCTTTATCATTCTTGACCAGTAATAGTAAAGCATACCCTAGGCTGGCTCATTGTATGTGTTCTGACATTTTAAGTTATGTTGTATCAAGACCCACCCTTAAGGAGTGGTGCACAAATCGTGTGGCCTCCGTTACAGAGAATACCATTATGCGAGCCGTAGATCCCTTGGGAATTGCATTGGCGATCTAGTCAGTCAGCGAACAACTGGTGGAAGAACCAGGGTTCCCACCACCAGGCCCCTGATCAACAATCATCCACCACTACCATATTCTACCACCATGTTCCTCAAGAGGGGCTGGAGGCATACCTGTTCCCAAATCAACCCCCTACCCACTCCACCAACTCAACCCTTAACAAATGAGGGCTCATGCCCCAGTGGTGCCAAATGACAACAGTCACCATGTTTGACTTTCTGGTGACCATTGACGTAACACAAGAAATGCCCCCCGCTGGAGGAATCAAAGCGGCGGAAGGGTCCAGATTCCAATATTTGGGGAGACAACTGGATTTTGGCCATAGACATGGCTGTCACCCCTAACGGTGGGCCTGCCTCCTGCGTTTTATATGTTGTGAAAGACTGTTTGTACCATCGGGCAAGTGTTATATAAATACATGTGCACTGAGAAACAGAGGAGCGAGAAGGTCTTCCTGCAATATCTCAGCAGGACTATTTAATGTAGGGCTTCATTAACATCTAATTAGGAGGCAGTGGGGAGGTCTGCCATAATTACGTCGCCGACACATTAGGAAGGAAAGGTTTATGTTTGCTAATATGTATTTCACGTGATGTTTGCAAATTGATCTTTCCATACCTCGTACTCTAAAAGAAACACAATCCCGCGGAATCCTGCAATTAGAAACTCTTTAATATTCAGCGATACATTGTTACCGACACCACTATGATGACACCTGAAAGAGAAAAATGGCTGAAGACGACACCTTCAAAGTTTAATTTTCCTCACACAGGAGGTTCATGGCGTCCTGTCCCTCCCCCCCCCCTCTTTATAGTATAGAAGCAATAAAACTTTCTTACATGTCATCCTCTGGGAGTTGAGGGTTCCTGAGGCCAAATTACATCAGACAGCAACTGCGCGTTGATATACTTTAAGATGGAGATGGTTGGATGAGCCAATGGACTCAACAATGCCGCTCGATGCAGCAACATTCAGAGGCATCTGATTGGCTGCCTGCTCAATAGTCACACATGGGCCGGCGTCCAAGCTGCCGAAAAAAGCGAAGGGAGTGTCCCTTTAATAAATCTGTTGCAATATACCTATTTTTGCAATGGAAACCCCTACTGCTTTTCCAGCTCTACCCATGGAATACATAAGTGTCTCATCATTGAGCCGCCAGGAGCCCACACAGACAGGCTCGTCCTTCTTTGGCTCTAGGACTATACCATCCTAGATGGCTCAATGACCCCTACCTTTGCCCTATCCTTCAATTCAGCCCTCACGCACGCTACGACTGCCGGTAGTCAAATGGAGATGTAAGTTCACTCTAAAAAAAACCCAAACATTTTTGTTATTCCTCTTATTGTTATTCTTTTTTTATATAGTGCCAGCATATTTCACAGTGCTAAACAATGGGTACAATATAGGCACTTAAGGGGTTATTCACCAAGCTCTGAATTGGCCCCAAAATTCCGCCGCACAGTGAATTTCACTGTTTGGTGCAATTTCGGTGCAAGCACCTCTCTGCAGTATAATTATTGCAGCATATGAATCCAGTCCACACACTGCTGGGAAGCGCCTCTCTGCAGTATAATTAATGCAGCATATGAATCCACACACTGCCGGGAAGCGCCTCTCTGCAGTATAATTAATGCAGCATATGAATCCACACACTGCTGGGAAGCGCCTCTCTGCAGTATAATTAATGCAGCATATGAATCCACACACTGCTGGGAAGCGCCTCTCTGCAGTATAATTAATGCAACATATGAATCCACACACTGCTGGGAAGCACCTCTCTGCAGTATAATTAATGCAGCATATGAATCCACACACTGCTGGGAAGCGCCTCTCTGCAGTATAATTAATGCAGCATATGAATCCACACACTGCTGGGAAGCACCTCTCTGCGGTATAATTAATGCAGCATATGAATCCACACACTGCTGGGAAGAACCTCTCTGCAGTATAATTAATGCAGCATATGAATCCACACACTGCTGGGAAGCGCCTCTCTGCAGTATAATTAATGCAGCATATGAATCCGCACACTGCTGGGAAGCGCCTCTCTGCGGTATAATTAATGCAGCATATGAATCCGCACACTGCTGGGAAGCGCCTCTCTGCAGTATAATTAATGCAGCATATGAATCCACACACTGCTGGGAAGCGCCTCTCTGCGGTATAATTAATGCAGCATATGAATCCACACACTGCTGGGAAGCGCCTCTCTGCAGTATAATTAATGCAGCATATGAATCCACACACTGCTGGGAAGCGCCTCTCTGCAGTATAATTAATGCAGCATATGAATCCGCACACTGCTGGGAAGCTCCTCTCTGCAGTATAATTAATGCAGCATATGAATCCACACACTGCTGGGAAGCTCCTCTCTGCAGTATAATTATTGCAGCATATGAATCCACACACTGCTGGGAAGCGCCTCTCTGCAGTATAATTATTGCAGCATATGAATCCACACACTGCTGGGAAGCGCCTCTCTGCAGTATAATTAATGCATCATATGAATCCACACACTGCTGGGAAGCGCCTCTCTGCAGTATAATTAATGCATCATATGAATCCACACACTGCTGGGCAGCACCTCTCTGCAGTATAATTAATGCATCATATGAATCCACACACTGCTGGGAAGCACCTCTCTGCAGTATAATTAATGCAGCATATGAATCCACACACTGCTGGGAAGCGCCTCTCTGCGGTATAATTAATGCAGCATATGAATCCACACACTGCTGGGAAGCGCCTCTCTGCAGTATAATTAATGCAGCATATGAATCCACACACTGCTGGGAAGCTCCTCTCTGCAGTATAATTAATGCAGCATATGAATCCACACACTGCTGGGAAGCGCCTCTCTGCAGTATAATTAATGCAGCATATGAATCCACACACTGCTGGGAAGCACCTCTCTGCAGTATAATTAATGCAGCATATGAATACACACACTGCTGGGAAGCGCCTCTCTGCAGTATAATTAATGCAGCATATGAATCCACACACTGCTGGGAAGCGCGTCTCTGCAATATAATTAATGCAGCATATGAATCCACACACTGCTGGGAAGCGCCTATCTGCAGTATAATTAATGCAGCATATGAATCCACACACTGCGGGGAAGCGCCTCTCTGCAGTATAATTAATGCAGCATATGAATACACACACTGCTGGGAAGCGCCTCTCTGCAGTATAATTAATGCAGCATATGAATCCACACACTGCTGGGAAGCGCGTCTCTGCAATATAATTAATGCAGCATATGAATCCACACACTGCTGGGAAGCGCCTATCTGCAGTATAATTAATGCAGCATATGAATCCGCACACTGCTGGGAAGCGCCTCTCTGCAGTATAATTATTGCAGCATATGAATCCACACACTGCTGGGAAGCACCTCTCTGCAGTATAATTAATGCAGCATATGAATTCACACACTGCTGGGAAGCGCGTCTCTGCAATATAATTAATGCAGCATATGAATCCACACACTGCCGGGCAGCGCCTCTCTGCGGTATAATTATTGCAGCACATGAATCCACACACTGCCGGGCAGCGCCTCTCTGCGGTATAATTATTGCAGCATATGAATCCACACACTGCCGGGCAGCGCCTCTCTGCGCTATAATTATTGCAGCACATGAATCCACACACTGCCGGGCAGCGCCTCTCTGCGGTATAATTATTGCAGCACATGAATCCACACACTGCCGGGCAGCGCCTCTCTGCAGTATAATTATTGCAGCATATGAATCCAGTCCACCCACTGCTGGGAAGCGCCTCTCTGCAGTTTAATTATTGCAGCATATGAACCCGGGAATCCATCATTTTTGGATCATTTGGTTCCGTCTTAGATCATTTTGTGCTTTACTTTTTGGTTTCAGATCATTTGGTTCCATTTTCTTTGGTTTCTGATCATTTGGTTCCGTTTTTTTTTTAGTTTTTTGATCACTTCGTTCTGTTTTTTCAGCAGTTCGTATTATTTTCGTTATATTTTCTTTTCGTTTCGTATCCATTCCGAATCAATTTCGTTTCTGTGTTTCCGAGATGCAAAATTTTGGATCGATTTGAAAATTCAGACAGACAATTTTTCATTTTGGGAAATGCTCGGTGATTTTTCTCCAAATTTGGATTCGGAACGAAACGAATTGCACATGTCTAACACATAGCATTCGGACTATTACCGTAAGCCACCTATATAGTACATTATATGCGGCAAGACATTCCGATATGCTTTATGCAGGGCGCCAACACAAACCAGGACCAGCTGACTCTCAAGTGATCATCCAAGACGGTATGGGGTGGGCACTCCGGGCCTCCGAATCAGGGCAACTTTATTGAAGTAACGTCTGATAGCGAGACAACGTTTCGACTCTTAATCAAGTCCATTAGTATGAGCCAGTCTGCACCTAATAGATATGTATTGACAAAACAGTGTCTTCTTGTCCTTTTGTCCATATACTGTATTTTTTATCTATAATAAACATTCTCTGTTCTTTGACTTTTTTTACTACTTCACCAAACCCTGCCTTTCTAATATATTACCTCCTATTCCAATGTCTATCTCCTGATCTTCCTTCACAAGGAATGGCTTTCCTTCCCTATCTCACCCTTATACTATCTGTTACTCTGCCTCCCCTCAAGTCCAATGTCTGCCCAATAAGTCTCGCCTGTGTTCCTCTCATTCCTCACGTCTCACCACTTATCTTCTTACTCATCCATTGTCTCTCCCCTCTTGTAACTCTCTACTCACTTCCGTTTACGCTGATACATACTAACAGACACAGATATGGAGACAACGACAGATTCACAGTCTTCAAAAAATGGGATATAAATCTAAAAATAGAAGAAAAAATATATAGGGTAATACCCCACAAACTGGGTGTACGCAGAATACACTTGGCAACTCACAAATCCTCCAAGGATTGCCGTGCAGTAGATGCCCAAACTAAGTTGAATTGGTATCACATCCATCCGATGGTACACGATCTCGGAATAAATAATAAACAAGGATGGCACCAAGCATCAAATTGTATATAATAAAAATTTATTTGACTTACTCTTCAGAGTAGTTAAAACAGCATAGCAGTACTGGAGGCAACAGGATAAAAACAAGCAGCTCAACGCGTTTCTACCATACCACACAAGGTCTTCCTCAGGAGCAGATGAATGTTATGACATAGAACATATAACATTCATCTGCTCCTGAGGAAGACCTTGTGTGGTAGAAACGCATTGAGCTGCTTGTTTTTATCCTGTTGCCTCCAGTACTGCTATGCTGTACATCCTCGAAAGTTGGCAGCCGTAGCTTCCTGGCCTAGACCCCGAAATGTTACTGAACTTAGATCTTTCTTGGGATTCTGCTCCTATTACCGAAGATTTGTAGGAGGATTTGCCAAGATAGCTCAACCACTGAATAAGCTCCTGCAGAAGGAAGATGCAGAAGAAGGCCACAAGGCCTCTGACCGAAATTCGTTGGCTCCAGGGCCAAGGAAGACTCGAGAATCTATCCAAGGAGAATGGACTAGTCAATGCGAAGGTGCTTTCATGAAGCTGAAAGAGAGTCTACCTCGAGCTCCTGTCTTGGCCTACGCTGATCCTCATAAGCCGTACGAATTGCATGTAGATGCCAGCAGAGAGGGTCGAGGGGGAGTCTTATACCAAGAATATGGTGGATTGTTGAGGCCTGTAGCCTATGTGAGTCGGAGTCTTACGCCTTCAGAAAATAATTATCCTACCCACAAGTTGGAGTTCCTCGCTTTGAAGTGGGCGGTGGTCGACAATCTGAAAGACTATCTGTATGGAGCCGAATTTGTGATAAAAACTGACAACAATCCTCTTACCTACGTCCTTACTACTGCGAAGCTGGATGCAACAGGACATCGGTGGTTGGCCGCTCTGTCAGGGTATAGGTTCAGCCTGAAGTATCGCCCTGGAGTGAACAATCGAGATGCCGATGCTTTGTCGAGAAGACCCTACACTACGGAATGGACTCAGTTAACTCCAGATGGGGTGCAAGCTTTATGTCAAGGAGCAGAGCGCCGGGTCAAGGGAGGGATTGAAGCAGAAGCCATAGGAGTTATGGCTGCGGCTTTTCCAGAGTTCTATTGTAATCCTACGCAGCTGAGAGATAAAAGTTTGCCTACATTTTCGAAACAAGACCTGAGAGCTGATCAGGCTGGAGACCCTTTGATTGCATTAACCTGAAGGCCCTAAACGCGAACCAACGGGAAATTCTTCTGACAAATTCCCCAGAAGGGGCCAGATTGGTATACAAGGAGTGGGAACGGTTGAAGATATTGGATGGAGTGGTCTACCGAAGGGGCCCCTCAAACAATGCTGGAGAGACCCAACAGTTGTTCCTTCCCACCAAACACAGAGCGGGTGTGCTGCGGTCATTACACGATGACCATGGACATTTAGGTGCAGAGAGAACTTTTAAGCTGGTGCAAGATAGATTCTATTGGCCCTGCACGAGACCTGAAGTTGAAAGTTACTGCCACTCATGTCTGAGGTGTATCCAAAGGAAGACTCTACCAAACCGAACTGCTCCAATGAGCCACCTACAAAGTCAAGGACCCATGGATTTGGTGTGCATTGATTTCCTGTGCTTAGAGCCGGATGCTAGTGGGCAGGGAAATATTTTAGTGGTGACTGATCATTTCACGCGTTATGCCCAAGCTTTTTCTACAAGAGACCAACGTGCTCCTACAGTGGCGAAGGTTTTAATGGAAATGTTTTTTGTTCACTATGGGCTGCCAAGGAGAATACACTCGGATCAGGGTAGAGACTTTGAGAGCCGGCTTGTTGGGCAATTACTGGAACTGCTGGGAATTCAGAAGACCCGAACTACACTATATCACCCTCAAGGTTCAATCGCACTCTGCTAAATATGTTGGGGACATTATCAAACAGAGAGAAGCAGAGCTGGAGTCGTCACATAGCCACGCTAGTACATGCATACAACAGTACGGAGAGTGACGCTACTGGATACTCACCGTACCGTCTTATGTTCAGAAGGGAAGCTCGACTGCTGGTTGATTTGGCATTCGGGCTATCTCTGGATCAGACGTCTGTAGCCTCTCATAGGAATTATGTGGATAGACTTCGGAAGAATTTGGCCTCTGCGTTTGAACAAGCCCGTTTGACCTCTGGGAACAGGGAACAGAGGAATAAGCGAAACTACGATTTGAAAGTTCGGATACAGGATCTACAACCCGATGATAGGGTTTTGCTGAAGAACTTGGGTGCTTCTGCCAGGCATAAGTTGGCGGATAGATGGAGTTCTCAGGTCTACATTGTCTGCAAGCAACTGCCGGGTCTGCCAGTTTACCAAATTCGACCGGATGGAAAGGCTGGGCCTCTTTAAAAATTGGCACCGAAATCATCTGCTACCTCTGAAGGAAGCTGTAAGAATACCAGTTGGAGATGAACTTTCTCCGCCGAACCCGCCTCCGCCTGCTCCACGTTTGACTCCCGTTACTCGGTCTCAACAGACACGAGTTGTTGAGGAAAGTGAAGGGGATAGTGAGGAAGACAGCTTTTGTCTGGATTGGGTGCGCTCACCAGAGCCTGAAGGGGTCATCTCAGTTCCCGAATGGTGGGAAAGTAACATAAGGCCTGAGGCTCCAGAATTCCAGCTGGAAATTCCTGAACCTTCTGAAATCCCTATAGTTCCTGAAAATGCGTCCTATGATTATAGTTCTATGCCTTCACTGGAAGGATCATTCTCCGAGGAGATGTCTGTTCCAGTTGAGGATGAAAGAACCGAACCCGTATCTGTAGTACTTCAGCCTGAAGAAGGGCTGATGGAGCCAGAACCAAAACGTTCTGTCCGACCCCCTCAGAGACTCACCTACGACTCACCAGGACATAGCACTGAAGAGGCTGTTACCACAGTGCAAAGGTTGCCCGAAGTGTCTGCTATGTTAGCTGAGGTAGCCAGAAGTATGAGTAAACTTGAGGACGTATACCTAACCCATTGTATGTTTGCAGGTGAACCTATATATATTGACTGATGTAATGTTGAAATGTAATGTAACTGTTACACCTCCTTGGAGAGACCCAAGAGTTCTAGGAGGGGGAGAGTGTAGCGCTGGTTTAATTCTGCTGCCGTAATTACTTGTTTCTGGCCACCAGGGGGAGACGAGCGCAATGTAAACCATACTGGACATTTTTGGACTACGTTTTCCAGCATGCTTTGGGGCATCGACAGGAAGTGGGTGGAGATAACAGGGAGACATCCGCAACTTCGTGCAGAGGAGAGCCAGTGCGCGCCAAGGGGTGAACAGAGCAAGACGCACGTGAGACAAGGAGCGATTGTGACCAGGCCAGAGCGCAGGTGCTGCCTTGTGGACGCTGGAGATCGGTTTCAGTGACTTGCCAGAGCCCTAGTCATCCACCGCTGAAAGGTTTACACAGATACAGAGCTGCAGATTGGACCCAGAGTTAGGAGACCGCGATGATCTAATGGGAGTGCAGGCGGTGAACTGAGAATCTTGTGGCAGAGACGGACAAGCAAGACAAGCGGATCCGGTGGCACAGAGTCCCAGCCAAATCAAGCGGAGAGACATCCTGGGTCGAGCAGGGTGCAGAGTGTCTGGCGGATGGGTGAAAGGCCTTCCAGGCCACAGCACAGTAATAAAGCATGCTGCAGTTTTGTCTAAATCTACAGGGCCCCAACGTGACTAGTCGAAGACACATTGAACTCATTCACTGGCCAGTTGAATCTAGTACCCGGGTACCAACACACGCATACACGCACACCTTCTTGGGACACAACCTGTACGGGACTCACACTCCGGCAACGAAGGGGTTAAAATTCCTTTTTCTTTTCCGCTGCGCGTTTCTCGTATTACGAATTCCTGTAACTATATATGTATACCGTGCTGCTTTATATATGCCAGTTTATTTGAGACCAGTAAACTATATAACTTATAAAATCCACAACAGTGCTGGTGTATATTTATTCCCTAGTGCTGGGAGACTGACCCGAGGTTAAATTCAGCGGCTCCTCCGGGAGTGAGCGCTACACATCCATTGTGTGATATTTTCCTCTATATGTGTCACTGGGTGCATCCATTGTGTGATATTTTCCTCTATATGTGTTACTGGGTGCATCCATTGTGTGATATTTTCCTCTATATGTGTCATTGGGCGCATCCATTGTGTGATATTTTCCTCTATATGTGTCACTGGGTGCATCCATTGCGTGATATTTTCCTCTGTGTCACTGGGTGCATCCATTGTGTGATATTTTCCTCTATATGTGTCATTGGGCGCATCCATTGTGTGATATTTTCCTCTATATGTGTCACTGGGTGCATCCATTGCGTGATATTTTCCTCTGTGTCACTGGGTGCATCCATTGTGTGATATTTTCCTCTATATGTGTCACTGGGTGCATCCGTTGTGTGATAGTTTCCTCTATATGTGTTACTGGGTGCATCCATTGTGTGATATTTTCCTCTATATGTGTCATTGGGCGCATCCATTGTGTGATATTTTCCTCTATATGTGTCACTGGGTGCATCCATTGCGTGATATTTTCCTCTATATGTGTCACTGGGTGCATCCAGTGTGTGATATTTTCCTCTATATGTGTCACTGGGTGCATCCATTGTGTGATAGTTTCCTCTATATGTGTTACTGGGTGCATCCATTGTGTGATATTTTCCTCTATATGTGTCATTGGGCGCATCCATTGTGTGATATTTTCCTCTATATGTGTCACTGGGTGCATCCATTGCGTGATATTTTCCTCTGTGTCACTGGGTGCATCCATTGTGTGATATTCTCCTCTATATGTGTCACTGGGTGCATCCATTGCGTAATATTTTCCTCTGTGTCACTGGGTGCATCCATTGTGTGATATTCTCCTCTATATGTGTCACTGGGTGCATTCACTATGTGATAATTTCCTCTATATGTGTCAGTGGGAGCATCTATTGTGTGATATTTTCCTCTATATGTGTCACCGGGTTCATCCATTGTGTGATATTTTCCTCTATATGTGTCACTGGGTGCATCCATTGTGTGATATTTTGTGTAGTAAACTCAGGGCCGGCGCTAACGTAAGGCGGCACAGGCGGCCGCCTTACTGTCTGGCGTCCTGCCAGTGTGAGGGGCGCCGGCCCGGGGTGTAACCGACCCCCGAGATTTGGCCCGGGGGTTGAGGGACCCAGATGCCGGGCAGCGCGAGAGCGCCTGCCCGGTCTTGAACAGTCCGTCCTGTGAAGTGGATGCGGCTGTGTGCGTGCGCAGCCGGTCACGTGGTCCGGCTAATCAGGTGGTACTGAGTCTCTGTACCACCTGACTGGCCGGACCGCGTGACCGGCTGCGCACGCATACAGCCGCATCCACTTCACAGGACGGACTGTTCAAGACCGGGCAGGCGCTCTCGCGCTGCCCGGCATCTGGGTCCCTCAACCCCTGCCGGAGCTGGGGCAACAATCCAGGTGAGAGCTGGGGGCAAATCCATGACCTGGGGGCAAATCCATGTGCTGGGCAAATCCATGAGCTTGGGGGCAAATCCATGACCTGGGGCAAATCCATGACCTGGGGGCAAATCCATGAGCTTGGGGGCAAATCCATGTGCTGGGCAAATCCATGACCTGGGGGCAAATACATGAGCTGGGCAAATACATGAGCTGGGCAAATCCATGACCTGGGGGCAAATCCATGACCTGGGGGCAAATCCATGACCTGGGGGCAAATCCATGACCTGGGGGCAAATCCATGAGCTGGGCAAATCCATGACCTGGGGGCAAATCCATGACCTGGGGGCAAATCCATGAGCTGGGGGCAAATCCATGAGCTGGGCAAATCCATGTGCTGGGCAAATCCATGACCTGGGGGCAAATACATGAGCTGGGCAAATACATGAGCGGGGCAAATCCATGACCTGGGGGCAAATCCATGAGCTGGGGGCAAATCCATGAGCTGGGCAAATCCATGTGCTGGGCAAATCCATGACCTGGGGGCAAATACATGAGCTGGGCAAATACATGAGCGGGGCAAATCCATGACCTGGGGGCAAATCCATGACCTGGGGGCAAATCCATGAGCTGGGCAAATCCATGACCTGGGGGCAAATCCATGAGCTGGGCAAATCCATGTGCTGGGCAAATCCATGACCTGGGGGCAAATACATGAGCTGGGCAAATACATGAGCTGGGCAAATCCATGACCTGGGGGCAAATCCATGAGCTGGGGGCAAATCCATGTGCTGGGCAAATCCATGACCTGGGGGCAAATCCATGAGCTGGGCAAATCCATGACCTGGGGGCAAATCCATGAGCTGGGCAAATCCTTGAGCTGGGGGCAAATTCATGTGTGAGCTGGGGGCTCTCTGCTCCTCTAGATTGTAAAATCCGGGGTGCCCTCTGCTCCTCTAGATTGTAAAATCCGGGGTGCCTCTGCTCCTCTAGATTGTAAGCTCCTGGGTGTCCTCTGCTCCTCTAGATTGTAAGCTCCTGGGTGCCCTCTGCTCCTCTAGATTGTAAGCTCCGGTGCCCTCTGCTCCTCTAGATTGTAAGCTCCTGTGAGCCGGGCCCTCTGCTCCTCTAGATTGTAAGCTCCTGTGAGCCGGGCCCTCTGCTCCTCTAGATTGTAAGCTCCTGTGAGCCGGGCCCTCTGCTCCTCTAGATTGTAAGCTCCTGTGAGCCGGGCCCTCTGCTCCTCTAGATTGTAAGCTCCTGTGAGCCGGGCCCTCTGTAAATTCTCGTGAGTCGGGCTCTCTACTAAAACACCTTATTTTCTGTAAGTGCCCCTCCGAGACTAGTCTCTGGATCCGCCCCTGCCTGGGATTGGAAGGGGGCAATGAGAGGGAGGGGACAACAAGCACCACGTGGTTCCCTGCCTGGCCTTGCTTCCCGAATCCAATCACAGGCGAGCGGGAAAGGTGCGTGTGCACGTGTGCATCACATGCCTGGCCAGCGCCAGCGGCCGCTCGCACCAGTCGCCTCGAGACGTGACGTCACGTGTCACACGAGGGGGACGCAGAGAGCGACGGTGGCGGTGCCTAGCTTAAGCTAAGCCTAAAAAATTGTTTGCTACTAAAAAACCTACTACCTGGTCTGGTCCCTGATTGTCCCTGGTGGTCTGGTCTCTCGTCTCACTCCCTCCCTGACTGCCTGAGAGTGTGGACTGAGTAGAACTAGAACGCCAGCGGGCGACGGGGGGCCTGCAGTGCCAAGGTGAGCAGCAGAAGTCAGCAGGCAGCAGTGAGCAGTGCTGTGCACACTGTCACAGTCAATCAGACACAGTCAGCTGAGCAGAGAGGTAAGAGACTCGCTGGGGGAAAATTTATACCATAAATAATACCCATATGAGCAGCTGGGGGCCGCAAATATACCCATACATGAGCTGGGGGCCGCAAATATATACCCATACATGAGCTGGGGGCCGCAAATATATACCCAAATATGTTGTTCCTACAGTCTGACAAATGTAACTACTGCCTTTCCAGAAGAAAGACAGTGTTTATAGAAGTCCATAAAGACAGCACTGGTGGCTGTCCCCCCAATCAGTGACTCACAACGCTGCTAAAGGTTGTCCTTGCAAGACCAACTTTAAGCATCCTTTAATCTCTGCGTGACGACACCAAACACTCACGATAGAGATTATTATGCATCTCTATCCTGATTGGCTTGACATGACGGGGGGGGGGGGGGGCACCAAAACAGACCTTCGCCTGTCTAGGCAAAAAAGCTTGCAACGGCCCTGTGTAAACTGCCCCCCCCCCAGTATCTTTCCATCGCTTGCTCCTCACTGTGTGGCTTTGGTCATAGAATGGAGTAAATGGGTCAGTCACCGACTCACATCATTGTATTGTGTGGGATGTATTCAAAAGATATCACCAGGGGGTAGATTAGAAGTCTTTTAAGCTCCCTGTTTTATCTCATTCAACTGCCAGCTCTGATCTTACACCCCCTGCTGCCTTATCTAAACATCCCCCTCCTCCATCTAATTAACTGGTAAATACTGTAGATTAGATAAACTACAGCAGTATAGAAAAACCTTTGATAAGTGTTGCCTCATGGGAAAAATCAACAACATTGTATAACGTGTTTTATAAGGTGGTTTTGTTTGTAATGCACGAGTAATCTAGTTACACATTATATAAGTGGTAGTATCCCTTTAACACCAATCAGCACTTGTGTCCCACCAACTCTTCAGTCGTGATGGTGTCCTCCTGTTGTACATTTTAAATCACTTTGATAAGCTTTAAAGCTGGGATCAACATGAACTATATGAACATCGACATGACCATCCGGGATGTTCTCACAACAACCCTTTCCGATGTCCTCTAGTTGTATAAAAGCTTTGGGCTAAATTCCCCAAATCGTGCTAAAACGGGGGCTGCAGGTTTCTCCTTTCTGCCCCATTTTAGCACGATATTACAATGCAGGCGCTTAAAAAGCTGCCTGCATTGTTACCGGGCACTAAGCCCCGGGATACACCGCCGCGAGCATCCACTCGATGGAGTCCACATGACCTACCGGATCTCTCCTTGCGAAATCCGTCAGTTTGGCATAGTGATCCGCAGGGAGAAACTGGGGGATCTTTTCCCCCAGTCTCTCCCTGCTCCCGCAAGACAGAGGAGGCGGACAGGGCCGCAGTCCTCACCGCAGGATAGGAGGTGAGTATCTGGATTTTTCGGGTGGTTTCAGGCTGGTGCTGACGGATTCTGCACCAGCAGAATCCGTTGGCACTAAGTCCTTGCTGTGGTTAACTTTTTGTTAACCGCAGCCGGACGTTAATCAGCGTTAGGACTTTGTAATCCTAAAGCTGATTTAACACTTTGCGCTCCCCATGTTAAATATAGGGAGCGCAAAGTACAGTAACCGTTCGCTGAAAAGCGCAAGATACCAAACGGTAACATTCTTTTTTTTTTTTTTTTTTTTTTTGTATTCAAGGTTTTTATTGTGAAATAAAGTCAGCAAAACAAGCAAATAAAATGGCCTCGCAGGACCATAATGTCATAGGAAGTAGAACATTCAAAACAGTCAGCATGGGCACAGCAAACAGTAATATATCAGCAAAATCATCCCCAAAGGGGGTCTCATCTAGAACATGCATATATAAGGTCATCAGATTATAGCTGTATGTCAGCAAAACCATCCCCAATAGAGGAGGTCTCATCTAGAACATGTATATATAGGGTCATCAGATTACAGCTGTATGTCAGCCAAATCGTCCCCAGTAGGGGGGGGTCTCATCTAGAACATGCTTATATAAGGTCATCAGATTACAGTTGTATGTCAGCAAAATCATCCCCAATAGGGGGGTCTCATCTAGAACTTGCATATAAGAACAGAGCACGGCTTCATATCGATCACTGCAGGACAAGAACAAACATGTCATCTTTCGATAAGAAGAAAGGGCCTCGTAGGGCCACCCGAGGTCAACTGCAATAGACTCAGCAAATGAAAAATAATAAACCATACAACAGTCAGCTTGGCACATCTAATACAAGAAAGACATGGGGGAGGGGAAGAGGGGAAAGGAAAAAAAAAAAAAAAAAAAAAGGGGGGGGGGCAAATGACCAAAAATGTGCCGTCCCTGGTGCATGCCCGTTAGTGCTCAGGACAGTGGGAGACCAAGGGAAACAAATGGCACCAGGCCCGGGTACTTGGGGGGGCCATACCGGACGCCAGGCCCGGTGGTACCCCAAGAGAACCCGCATATGCCAAAAAAAAAAAAAAAAAAAAAAAAAAAAAGTCTCTGCATGCGAGGGGGGGGGAAATCAACCAGGGGTAGCAACTCAAAGTAACAAAATCATCCCCAATTGGGGGGTCTCATCGGTAAAAACAAAATTAAAATGTGAAAAGTCTCAGCGTGTGGGCAAACAGAGATGTCTTGTAAGGGAAACAGCAGGTCATCGTCAAAAAGACAGGGCAGGAAAAATAAAGGACCGTTCTCAGCCTATGTCCCGGAATGGAGGCGTCTGCGAAGCAGGCAGGATGAGGCAGAATGAACAAGGCCCGTCAGCGAGGGACAAGGACAGAGTCGGCGGCGAAACAGATAACCCCGTGAGGTTCCTCTCCACTGCCTCCCCCGGTTCAGCGCTCAGGTGGGCCAGCTTCCCTCCAATGCTGAAAATAGACCCAGCTCCCATCAGGAGAGGGACCTGCCTCCTACTCTCCTCTCGATCGACTTGCGTACCACCAGGTGTGGGTAGCAGTGTCAGCGTCTCATTCGGGATGCCGGCCATGTCGTAGCCCTCCATTACAGCCACATGACCGGTCTGGGCCAGGCTCAGTTCAGCCACCATAGGTTCGGGAGGTAGTAACACCCCAGACCGCATAGCCGCGGACTCCTCCACGCTCCCACCACCCGGGTCTTCTGTAGCCGTCCGGGTCCCTTCAGGCGCAGCGTCGCTCAGGGCACTTGCGCCTCTGCAGCTCCTCATGGCCGCCATGAAGCGTCGCATGGCTCCCCGCGTCAATGGGCTCTCATCATCCCCCTCCTCCAACAGAAGGCCCTCGAGTGCCAGGAACGCCACTTCCAGGTCGGATAGCGCAGGAAGCGACAGGGTACCCGCCTGCCACCCTACGTGTCCCCCATCCGCTCCTTCCACCAGGTCAGCTGGGGTGATGGGATCAGGAAAGGCACTGCTTCGTTTAGTAGTCTCTTACTTCCAAGCCACGATACAGCCCGGAGGTAGGCCTCAAGATGGCCGCCGGCACACCATGCCTGCCGCATATCGTCTCTCTCTGGTCCGGGGGGGGGACAGAACGGGCCCCGGACATCTTGGCTCCGATGGCTAGCCACTCAGGGGTCCTGTGGTACGAAAATCAGCGGGTAAATACAGTAAAGGGAACCCCAAGAGAGAGGAACGGGTCGGAGCTCCTAAGACACACGTCCTCTCTCTTCAGCAGCCGGCCACGCCCCCCTCTAACGGTAACATTCTTAACCCGTCAGCGTTTGGATTGTGATATGCTGTGACTACCAGGGCTAACGTTAACGCTCACTCAGGTGGGCGCTAACGTTAGCACCAACAATGTAATGTAGCAATTTGTGTCTAAGCCAGAAGATATTGGTCAGCATCTGCCCAATAGCTTCTTCTCCTATTTTGCTTCTGCCACCATCTTTCTTGTCCACCTCAACTCTATCTCTGCCATCCTCTTTATCCCTCTGCTCAACTCTCCCACCTCCTCTTCATACCTTCCTACTATCTCTCTGTAGGTTGGAGGCAGTTGGTGCCATTATAGTTACCGTTTCTCGTGGCCTATTTTGAGGGATTGAGCCTGGATCTGCAGCTCCAATAGCTACTAAGTTAACCTCCCCCTGCCGGTGTCAGTGGCTTTGCCCCATGCCATTTTGGTGTCCACAGCTGAAAGCTTACTTGATTTCCAGATAAAAAACTATTAAAGGAGACCTTAACACACAGGGTAAAAACCCGACGAACTAATCCAGTCCTTGGGTTGGTTGGGTATGAAATAAACTAACCATGAACTAAGGGAAGGGTAAATAAACAGGAAATGGATAGTCTAGAGCACAGGTCATGAGTGGAGAGATACACAACAGAGATACGACAAGCCAGGTCAGGGAGTCCATAAGGGAGAGAAGTCAAGAGACAAGCTGAATCCATGACCAAAATAATAGCCAAGAGATACAATTCGCTAGGGGTGCTGCGAAAAGAACCACAATTGGGCAATGATGGAGTGAACTGCCCAGACTTATACAGTAGTAATTGGTCACGGATTGTTTTTTTGTCATTCGTGTTCATCAAAACGTGCGCATACGGACTAAGGCACCTTCCGATTAGCATATAAATCTTCAGGGGTCATACGTTCCGCATCAATTGTTCTTGCAGGCCTACAACGTTTGATGACGGGTGAGCCAACGCCTTCTCCAGAGGTTGAGTCTGCATCATTTTAGGAATCTGGAACCACGTCATTTTGGAAGATACACTGGGGTCCAGTTAAAGCAGAGGTAATGCTGAGAGGCATGGGAGTCGTGACACTCGGCAGGCCAAATGCATCATACTGAAGAAGACACCCCACTTCTCCAGGTTGGCTTCTCTCCGATAATTCTTTATGGGTAGCTGTCCATACTGCTGTGTCCGTCATGTCCCACCAACCTTGGTCTCTACTCAATGAATACACTAAAACCTCTGCGTTAGAAATTCATAAGGAAAGATGAAAAAAGTCACACGTCTCCAGACTGAAGAAAGCACTGACCACGAAAATGGTTGGTTTTAGGAATGATGGATCCAAGAGTGCTCTCCAAGAGGACACAAGGTGATGGAGGACAAGCAAAACAGATATCTAATACCAAAGGAAACTATTTTCTGACATACATTCCACATCTCACAAGTTACAGGGACAACATCACCGCTTTCAGGACCTTGGCGAGTTTGGTTTCAATCATCAACAACACCGTAGTAGATGTAAAGTGCCTTGGGCCGAACCATGATGTGACTGCCCTCTCGTGTACGCTTCATGAAGTTGAATAATACAGCTTTCCTCATCTGATAAGGATTCCTGAATGTGAGAAACAACTTCTTTCCTCCCCAGACCTGTATAGTTTCTCCTCTCGATTGGGCCATGTGGTCCAATGGTGGACATTGAATACGGGTAACCGGCTGCTCGTTCATTGGGTCCACTGGTATGCCATGGGATGTTGCAAGACCTATAAATCTGTACATGTTCATTGCCCCCGCCCCTCGCTATGTCCTATTTAGAGTATATGTGAGAATCTATGTTTATATATGCAAATATATTCACTACCATGAGTTTACAAGCAAGCATATGGCAATGAGTGTCATGGAGGCTTCATAGCATTGCATGAAACATATGCACAGTAAATATCATATATCACATTTTACGTAATATACATCTCACTCCGCAACTTAAATAGACACAAAGATACGCACACGCGTGTTGCGCTGCTGCGGTCGAGATGTGGCATGTAATACTCCTCCTTTCTTCTAATGCAGTTGACATTCTAGGCTTCTGTCAAGGGTAGGCCGAGAAGTACAAACGATCAGGGCTTTTTACGGCCAAACGCCGTCTTCCCACGTATAGTGTTACTTATAATTTCCTATAAATAAGATAATTAACCCCATGATTACCTCCTCCTTCAGTGTTGTGCGTATAGACAACCCCACGCACCTCACGCTGCATTTAATCAGCTGAAGAATGGTCAACCCTTGCGCCATATGGGCTGACTTAGCAAGTGCCCACCACCAACCTTTACTGGTTGTCATGAGAGATAACGGGTTGACTATAAATACCATGTTTTAATCATGATCCTGGCAGGGTCCATAGTTGTCGTTATAAACGTCAACCCAACGTGGAGGCCCTCTGCTATACTGTCAGTGACTGCCAAGTTATAAAGCAACGCATTTAGTGGCTGCCATTGTTATAGTGTGCGACCCTGTACTGGAAGCTTGATTGTCGAGGTAGATCAAGACTGGTAAAACCAATCACTTTATGTAGATTTAGTCCTAAGGACCCCCTAACTTTAACCGAAAGACCAGGTATTGACCCCCTGTACTGGAAGCTTGACAGTCAAGGTAGGTCAAAGCTCGGAGGATGGTAAAACCAATCACTTTATGTAGATTTAGTCGTAAGGACCCCCTAACTTTACCCGAAAGACCAGGTATTGACCCCGGTACTGGAAGCTTGACTGTCAAGGTAGGTCAAAGCTCGGAGGATGGTAAAACCAATCACTTTATGTAGATTTAGTCGTAAGGACCCCCTAACTTTACCCGAAAGACCAGGTATTGACCCCCTGTACTGGAAGCTTGACAGTCAAGGTAGGTCAAAGCTCGGAGGATGGTAAAACCAATCACTTTATGTAGATTTAGTCGTAAGGACCCCCTAACTTTACCCGAAAGACCAGGTATTGACCCCGGTACTGGAAGCTTGACTGTCAAGGTAGATCAAAGCTCGGAGGATGGTAAAACCAATCACTTTATGTAGATTTAGCCCTAAGGACCCCCTAACTTTAACCGAAAGACCAGGTATTGACCCCCTGTACTGGAAGCTTGACAGTCAAGGTAGGTCAAAGCTCGGAGGATGGTAAAACCAATCACTTTATGTAGCTTTAGTCGTAAGGACCCCCTAACTTTACCCGAAAGACCAGGTATTGACCCCGGTACTGGAAGCTTGACTGTCAAGGTAGATCAAGGCTTGGGGGATGGTAAAACCAATCACTTTATGTAGATTTAGCTGTAATTAATATCATGGCTGGTCTAAATAACCTGAGGACCCGCTGACTTTACCCGAAAGTCCTCCTAATCCTAACACGAACGGTCATTACAACTCTCTCATTCAATCATGTCCTTTCCTGGTATGCTGTTTTTTTTTTTTCTTAAACCGAGGAAAAAATCATATATTTTTTAAAATTCTTCCTCCTGCCCCTCCCGCTTTAGTAAACTCTACTTTTTAAAATAATTACGTTTGCTCTAAGGCGCGACAATCCACGACGACCGGCGATATCGACATTTTTTTGACGTCGCCTTCCTTCCTTTTTTTTTTTTTTTTTTTAAACTTTTACATGTATTACATTGAAAAGGAGCAGACGTTTAACCCTTTCAGAGGAACGAGGAATGCCTAAACCCAGAGGAGCCAATCTGTGACCAGGAGCGAGCGTGACGTCTTCTTCCCTTCTCTAATTTGGGAATTATACCAAATAAACCGTAGGGTTTCTGCGCGTCAAATCGTCCAGAAAAATGCGTTTGTTGTCGGGTGGGTAATAAAGGCTCATTGTCTGGGGCTTCCCTGGCTTTTGAAAAAGCTCACTGAATAGGAAGGGGTTTCAGCAAAGCTTTTGAAGAGAGCTGTTAACCCCTGTGTCGGGAGACGGATGGGTCCGTAGAAAGCCGACGCTCGTCGCGGCGTGGCCTGCCTCGGCAGCGGCGAGGTTAAGCCAGGACTTGCCAATTGGCCTCCTTGCCTCCCTTTGATCCAGCTCATCTATTCATGCCCATTGTCCTAGGTGCCAATCGCCTTTATATTCCACTAATTCACAAATAATCCTCAAATCTGTACCAGAAGCTGCCTCCAGGCCAAACCTCGCTGTTAATTTTAATGGGGACCGACTCAGCTGGACGGAGGAGCAGGATCGACGCAGCGTGGGCGTCCTCTAGCGAAGCCACCAGGAATCGGGCAAAAAAACCCGATGCTTTCAGAGAGAAAGCCTCGACGTATACTGGCTTATTCACTAAACCTCAGATCGGCAAGAAAACAAATCTTAGGCAAAATTGCTGAATTTGGGAGCGGAAACAAGAAAAAAAATTTTTTTTCCCTATTTTAAATTATTTTTTAAAAAAATAGAATTTTTTTTTTCTGGATGTTCAGCAACGACTCCCGGTTTTGGAAAATTCTCGTGCTGGAACGGGCAAGACAGGTCGAAACCCCATTCAGCTCTGATAAGCATTTTAACCATTTAAGAGCATTAGAGGCTCAAGTTTTTTTTTCATTTATTTATTTTAAAATACGGTGACGTTACCTAAATGCGAAATTCGAAGACGGGTATTTTTTGTAAAATTTACAGAAAAAAATAAAGAAAAATCCACTGTATTTTTAAAATCAAGTTATTGCTATAAAGTTATTTTAGAAAGAATTTGAGAACATTAGAAAAAAAAAATGGAAAAATTCAATAATTCCAGTTACAAATTAGATATTGTTTCAGGTTTTTTTGGGGGACAATTCGTCATTTTTATATTTGTTTTTTTTTTCCCTCATGATCTTGTCTTTCCGAATTCAGGAATATAAGGAAAGGTGAAACGGGTCGAACCCTGTGACTCTGAATTAACGTATCCTTCCTGGTAAAATACGTTATAAATAAATAAATAAATAAATTACAGAAAAAGGGAGGACGGTGGAGATTTTTTTTTATTTATCTTGAAATTAGTGAAATTACCTAAAACATAAATTGGAGAAACATCTCTTTTGTATAGTTTATAGGAGGGGAGGCGCGTATCTGCAGTAATTTATTATAATCCACTCTTATGTTTTTTTTTCTTTTATTTTAAAAGGAAGATTTTGAGAATATTGGGAACATGAAAAAATTGTGAATATTCTTTTTTCAAATTCCAATTATTTTTTGCCTGACGAGGTGCGACAATTCTATTTTTTTTACCCAAATTCCCACGATTTCATTTTTCCACACGTAATAAC
This sequence comes from Leptobrachium leishanense, assembly GCA_009667805.1. Classification (NCBI taxonomy): domain Eukaryota; kingdom Metazoa; phylum Chordata; class Amphibia; order Anura; family Megophryidae; genus Leptobrachium; species Leptobrachium leishanense. The sequence continues at coordinate 548,742,825 of CM019063.1, forward strand.
AATAGTGCTGGAGCAAAACACATGAACCCTGCGGCTCTGGCAGAAATTAAGCTTTGAAGTGCAGGAAAAGGATTTGGGCTTTTAATTGTTTATTTTTTGATAATACTGTGAAATTTCCTAAATATTAATTGAAGAAATAGCTACTACGCGTAATTTAGAAGGAAAAAAAAAAAAATCAACTTGAAGTTATTAAAGTTATTGGGAAATGACACAATTCTAGCAGGTTTTATTAAGCGAAAGGACACCTCTCCATATTATTTAAGCTTTCTAAATTCTTCCATTAATTCAGAAAAAATAATAATCAATTAGAATATGTAATGTTAAATAAATAAGAATATGTAATAAAGAAATGAGAATAAAAATAAAATGATAATGGAATAAAAAAATATAATATGAATAAATAAGAATAAAATAATAAAAACTAAATAAGAATTAAAAAAAATACGTAAATACAAAAAAATAACAGTAAGAATAAAAATAGGAAATAATATAATAATTAAATATGAATAAAAAAATAAGTAATAATAATAAATAAATAAGAAAAAAAATAACAACATCTATTGTTATTTATCACTTGAATCCTCCGTCGGGATTTTTTAAAAAATGAGCACAAGTCTTGATCTTGTCTCCTACTTAAACAAACTGGGACAGCTGCTTGTGAGCTCTTGATATCATGTTTCTCAGTTCAATGGATCTGACCTTATTAACTCTGAAATGATAAAAGTCTGAGCTGAGTTAGGAATAGTCACCTAAATATACAGTTTTTTTCTTGGCAATATAATAATTATGCTGAATATCGGTAAGAGATCTACAGCGTGTATTATATTTCAGTAGAAACATTATTCCCCCATAGTTTTAAAGAAGAAAATACATGAAGAAAGTTATTTTTTTTTTTTTTATATTTGTCATTAATTTGCGCCCTGGTAGTAGGAAAAATAACTTCATTCAATGCATGATACAGATTGGATTTCCTTTGTTTGAAATTCTTAAATTTAAAATTTTCCAATATTGCCACAAATGTAAAATTCCATTCTACCTGACCTCGCCATGGGTAAAAAAAAATATTAAAAATCCTGTATATGTGTGTTAAACATAAATTAATGTTGTGTTTAGGCTTGGGTCCCGTCCACAAGATATCTCATATTCATGACTTTTTGGGATTTTGAAATATTTGCATCAAATAATATGCAAATATTCCAAAATCTCAAACTCCTGAATACATAACACTTCGGAAATAACACTATGGAACTCGGAGACCATATGGTAACAAAGACCACAGTTCTATGATAAAGTTGAAAATGTTGAAATATGTAATGCATAAAACACATCAATTTAATATGTTTTTTTATTAATAAAGTGGCTTGGTGAAGTCTATTTGAAAATTATTATTATCGTCATTTATATAGCGCCAACAGCTTCCGCAGCACTTAATCACCTTCCGCTTGTTTCAAAAATTTGTCTTGCGTTCAGGGTCATTGAATACAGAGATGTAGTGTATACAGCTGCCCCGAAAAACGCACCTTCATAAACTTACTACATTGTATAACTCATTCTGATGGTTTGTGCTACAATGTAACTACATGACCCACCATTGTGACATGTTAAAAGAACTAAACTGGCCGTCACTGGAATCCAGACGCACCCTTCACCTTTCCAACCTGGTGTTTAAGAGCTTTTCTGGAAAGCTACCACCCTACCTGAATAGACTGCTTCCCCCGGCAGTTCCCTCATCCTATAACCTCCGATCCAGGACCTGCACCTTACTTGCAATACCACAATACAAAAAGACAGTGGCTCGGTCCTCATTTTCCTACAGAGAGCCACAATTATGGAATAACCTCCCAGACAACATCAAATCTTCCCCCAGTCTAAAGTCCCTTAAGAGATCCTATTAACATACCTCGATGCAGAATGCACCTGTAAACATGTAACATAGTGACTATATACAGAATGCACCTGTAAACATGTAACATAGTGACTATATACAGAATGCACATGTAAACATGTAACATAGTGACTATATACAGAATGCACCTGTAAACATGTAACACAGTGACTATATACAGAATGCGCCTGTAAACATGTAACACAGTGACTATATACAGAATGCGCCTGTAAACATGTAACACAGTGACTATATACAGAATGCACCCGTAAACATGTAACACAGTGACTATATACAGAATGCACCTGTAAACATGTAACATAGTGACTATATACAGAATACGCCTGTAAAACATGTAACAGTGACTATATACAGAATACGCCTGTAAACATGTAACACAGTGACTATATACAGAATGCACCCGTAAACATGTAACACAGTGACTATATACAGAATGCACCTGTAAACATGTAACATAGTGACTATATACAGAATGCGCCTGTAAACATGTAACAGTGACTATATACAGAATACGCCTGTAAACATGTAACACAGTGACTATATACAGAATGCACCTGTAAACATGTAACACAGTGACTATATACAGAATGCACCTGTAAACATGTAACACAGTGACTATATACAGAATGCACCTGTAAACATGTAACACAGTGACTATATACAGAATGCACCTGTAAACATGTAACATAGTGACTATATACAGAATGCACCTGTAAACATGTAACATAGTGACAATATACAGAATGCACCTGTAAACATGTAACATAGTGACTATATACAGAATGCACCTGTAAACATGTAACATAGTGACTATATTCAGAATGCACCTGTAAACATGTAACATAGTGACTATATACAGAATGCACCTGTAAACATGTAACATAGTGACTATATTCAGAATGCACCTGTAAACATGTAACACAGTGACTATATACAGAATGCGCCTGTAAACATGTAACAGTGACTATATACAGAATACGCCTGTAAACATGTAACATAGTGACTATATACAGAATACGCCTGTAAACATGTAACATAGTGACTATATACAGAATGTACCTGTAAACATGTAACATAGTGACTATATACAGAATGCACCTGTAAACATGTAACACAGTGACTATATACAGAATGCGCCTGTAAACATGTAACAGTGACTATATACAGAATACGCCTGTAAACATGTAACATAGTGACTATATACAGAATACGCCTGTAAACATGTAACATAGTGACTATATACAGAATGCACCTGTAAACATGTAACACAGTGACTATATACAGAATGCACCCGTAAACATGTAACACAGTGACTATATACAGAATGCACCTGTAAACATGTAACAGTGACTATATACAGAATACGCCTGTAAACATGTAACACAGTGACTATATACAGAATGCACCTGTAAACATGTAACACAGTGACTATATACAGAATGCACCTGTAAACATGTAACATAGTGTTTATATACAGAATGCACATGTAAACATGTAACACAGTGACTATATACAGAATGCACCGTAAACATGTAACACAGTGACTATATACAGAATGCACCTTAAACATGTAACATAGTGACTATATACAGAATGCACCTGTAAACATGTAACATAGTGACAATATACAGAATGCACCTGTAAACATGTAACATAGTGACTATATACAGAATGCACCTGTAAACATGTAACATAGTGACTATATTCAGAATGCACCTGTAAACATGTAACATAGTGACTATATACAGAATGCACCTGTAAACATGTAACATAGTGACTATATTCAGAATGCACCTGTAAACATGTAACACAGTGACTATATACAGAATGCGCCTGTAAACATGTAACAGTGACTATATACAGAATACGCCTGTAAACATGTAACATAGTGACTATATACAGAATACGCCTGTAAACATGTAACATAGTGACTATATACAGAATGTACCTGTAAACATGTAACATAGTGACTATATACAGAATGCACCTGTAAACATATAACATAGTGACTATATACAGAATGCACCTGTAAACATGTAACATAGTGACTATATTCAGAATGCACCTGTAAACATGTAACATAGTGACTATATACAGAATGCACCTGTAAACATGTAACATAGTGACTATATTCAGAATGCACCTGTAAACATGTAACACAGTGACTATATACAGAATGCGCCTGTAAACATGTAACAGTGACTATATACAGAATACGCCTGTAAACATGTAACATAGTGACTATATACAGAATACGCCTGTAAACATGTAACATAGTGACTATATACAGAATGTACCTGTAAACATGTAACATAGTGACTATATACAGAATGCACCTGTAAACATGTAACACAGTGACTATATACAGAATGCGCCTGTAAACATGTAACAGTGACTATATACAGAATACGCCTGTAAACATGTAACATAGTGACTATATACAGAATACGCCTGTAAACATGTAACATAGTGACTTATAGGGTTATTCAAAGAGAATCGAAAAGTCACCGCACGTTCTGTGACTTTTCATTCTCTTCAATTCGGTGGTTTTGGTGATCCTATTTCGGCGACGCTGTGGTGTATTCAGCAAGCACCACAGGGCCGTCGTAATGCAGGGAAAAGCAGCCGCAAACCCGACGAACCCTCACCCCAAAACTCGGCGAAAGCACACTGAAACCCGCAAAAACATCTGGATTAACCCCGCCGAAGACGCCGGAGAAACCCAAGCAGGAGCCGATCACAGCGCAGAGCAACCGCCTGAAAAACCCGACTCCGCAGACGAATGGAGTGAAAAAAAGACAAAAACAGTTCTCTATGCTTGAAAAGTGAAACGCTGTTTGCTAAGAAACGACAGAACGAAAATGTCTGAAATTTACATATAAGATCCAATGAATGATAATAAAAAGGGCTGTTACAGAAAAAAGAAAAGAGGATTAAAAAAAATAAACGGTAAAAAACGTTTCGCAAAAAAATCCTGAAAAATGCCTGAAAGATCCTAAAAAATCTAAACATAAAGAGATTTTTAATGCATAATATTATAATAACCAGTTTATTAGATATTGAATTAAAATGGGAATATTTTTAACATTGAAGCCTATGGGATTCGCCTGAATAAACCTGTCGAATGAAGCCACCGAATGGCAGGGCATTTTGGCAACTTTTCACTGCTGTTTTTTTTTCTCTGAATAGCCGAAGCATTGCTTCTCTATGGGGATTCACTGTCGAACATTTGGTGAACTGCCTGCTCTCTGGATAGCTGAATGGCCAGGAAAGGTAACCGTCCGCTGAAATTCACTGTTCGGTTACCTTTCGGCCACAATTCGGATCTCTTTGTATAACCCTGTATATTTGCTACATATTTATTTTCTAGGTTAATCTGTATATTTGTGTTTTTGTTTTTAATATCTTGCATTTTATTACTTTGTATTTCTGTAACGACTGTATCAAATCAATGTTTCTTGAACCCAGGACATACTGAAAACGAGAGAAATCTCAATGTATCCTTCCACATTAAACACTTTAAAAATAAATAAAAAAAGTCCCAGCCACCTTTACAACCACAACGAAAAAAAAATAATTAGTGGCATTCACAGCTCTTAAAAGTCAGATACTAATGTATTATGAATTCTACTGTCTCCCCCTAGTGGCAGAATGTGGAACTGCATCATGCTTGCTAAAACACATACATACCAATAGTTCATCGCGCACACTGACACTGTAAGTAAAAAAAAAAGTGCAAAAACTAATGATTTAATTTTTTTTATCCATTAATGTGCACAGTTGGGCAGCTTAGGCCAATGATTTTGTCTGAATCATAAAATACCATTTATCAACAGGCAACATTCTAATAGCATGTTAATGTTTACATGGTGCCCCAAGGCCTCCCCTCTATTATTGTGGGTATAAATTACTTTAACTAAGTACAAAAATATGAATATAAAACTATAAGTGTGTGGTTTTATATACAGTTAGGTCCATATATATTTCGACACGGGAACAATCGTCATACTTTTGGCTCTGTATGCCACCAGAAAAAAATTAAAACGAAACAATCCAAATGAATTGGAAGCTCAGCTTTAATTCGAGGAGTTGAACATAAATATCAAGTACAAATTTTAGGAACTGCAACCATTTTTATAAACAGTCCGTCCCATTTTCAGGAGCTCAAATGTAATTGGACAAATGAATATAATCATAAATAAAATGTTCATTTTTAATATTTTGTTGAGAATCCTTTACTGGCAGTGACTGCCTGAAGTCTAGAACCCATGGACATTACCAAAGACTTGATTTCCTCCTTTCTGATGCTTTGCCAGGCTCTAATGGCAGCGTCTTCAGTTTTTTATTTGTGAGTCATTCCGCCTTTAGTTTTGCTTCAGCAAGTGAAATGCTGCTCAATTGGGTTGAGATCAGGTGATTGATTCGGCCACTGCAGAGTATTCCACTTCTTTTCCTTTAAATCCTCATGGGTTGCTTTTGCAGTGTGTGTTGTCCATCTGTCCTGTGAAGCGCCGTCCAATAAACTTTGCTGCAATTGGCTGAATCTGGGCTGACAGTATATCTCTAAACACTGCTGAATTCATCCGGCTGCTTTTGTCACATCATTAATAAACACCAATGACCCAGTGCCACTGGAAGCCATGCATGCCCATGCCATCACACAGCCTCCACCATATTTTACAGATGACATTGTGTGTTTTGGATCATGAGCTGCTCCAAGCCTTCTCTACACTTTTTTCTTCCTGTCATTCTGATACAGATTAATCTTAGTTTCACCCATCCAAAGAATGCTTTTCCAGAACTGCTCTGGCTTTTTTTTTTAGTTGTTTTTTGGCAAAGTCTAATCTGGCTTTTCTATTCTTCAGGCTTATGAATGGGGTGAACCCTCTGTATTTGTTCTCATGAAGTCTTCTCTTGTTTGTAGACTTTGACAATGATACGCCCTCCTCCTGGAGAGTGTCCGGCACTTGTCTGGATGTTGTGAATGGGTTTTTCTTTTCCATAGAGAGGATCCTGAGATCATCCAACACGTTTGCCTTCCGTGGACGTCCAGGCCTTTTTATGTTGCTGAGCTCAGCAATTCGTTCTTCTTTCCTCAGAATGTACCAAGCTGTTGATTTGGTCGCTCCTAATTAGGGATGAGCCGAACCCCCCCCCCCCGTGTTCGGTTCGCATTCGAACTCGAACAATTTCAAAAGTTCGAGTTTGAACTCAAACTCGAACCAAACTCAATGCAAGTCAATGGGACTCAAAAGTTCGATTTTTAGAGTGCCCTCCAAGAGGGCATATATGCATGATATTTGCCATAAAAGGTGTATGGGGGTCCGGGTAGTGCTCTGGGGGACAGGAAACAAGGACAAAACATTTAAAAAAAGACGTTTTTAAAGGAACAGTGAGTTTTCCATGAAATAAGGGTTAAAAATAAAAAAGAAAAATTCCTTCAAATATCGTGCCTAGGAGGTCCCCATAACCTGCCCGTGAAGTGGTGGATTTGTAGGATGTATATAAACAGCGCCGTCAGAGACCCACACACAACACCTAGCCACCCTTAAGGGGTTAAAATGCACAGGGACTGGCTACTATCCTGTTAGATGAGGGAATGTATTATATGTATAAAGCAAGGTATATATGACAATGGATAGTCAGAGACTCTAGGGACTTAGCTTGTACGCTTTATGATAGACATTTCTAACACAATAATAATTGTATGCTCACATATGCCCTTCGGGAGAGGTACCTGACATACAAATACTGGAATATTACGTTTAAATCTAAGGAGTGTGATAAAGATTTTATTAAGCCCTTGATGACAAATGACGTAACATCTACATCATTAATGATTGGCTTTACAGAGCCCTGGTCCTTAAGGGGTTAAACAGCATATCAGAGGATCATATAGTAGAAATGAACACTTCTTAGAATTCAGAACAAGCACAGTGTTTGTTCATACATGTGCAGGCCACACCCAGTCTGCAGGCAATGTATCAAATATGTATCAAATTCATGAGACCAGACTAGAAGCACATGTTGTTTCCAAACACTAATTAAACAGCTGTTGTTTATGTTGTTTGAGAGCACAGGTCATTTAGAGGTGAAAATCTTTGCACCTAGACATTAGGTAGTTTTTTAATTCAATATCTAATAAACCGTTGCTTATAATATTCTGCAGTAAAGAGTCTCTCTTTATTTCTAGATTTTTTAGTATTTTTTAAGCATTTTTTATACTTTTTTCAATTTTTTTTTTAGAACTCGAACTGAACACGCCAAACAGTTCGAAGTTCGCGAACTTTCGAACTGCCAATGTTCGAGTCGAACTCCGAACTGATCGAACCGAACAGCTCATCCCTACTCCTAATGTTGCTGCTATCTCTCAGATGGATTTGTTGTGTTTTTGAAGCCATACAATGACCTCTTTCATTCGCATGGACAGTTCCTTTCAACGCATGATGTACCTTCACAGCAATAGATTCCTATTGTGTTGTTTTTTTAATATCTTGCATTTTATTACTTTGTATTTCTGTACCTACTGTACCTACTGTAACAATTCAATGTTCTTGAACCCAGGACAGCTGAAAACGAGAGAAATCTCAATGTATCCTTCCTGGTAAAATACTTTATAAATAAATAAATGCCAATACCACACTTAGAATCAACTCCAGACCCTTTACCTGCTTAATTGATGAAGAAATAATAAAGGAGTAGCCACACCTGGCCATGAAACAGCTTTTGATTCAATTGTCCAATCACTTTTGGTCCCTTGAAAAAGGGAGGATGGTTACTCTTAAGAGCTGTAATTCCTAAACCCTTTCTCCAATTTGGATGTACATACCCTCAGATTAAACCTGAGAGTCTGCACTTTCATCCCATATCCAATATAGGACTATAGCTTGAATATGTTTTGGTTAATACCGGAAAATAATAAAATCATGCCTTTTGTCCAAATATACTGTATATATGGACCTAACTGTGTGTATATATACAGTATATATATATATATATATATACACAGTGTATATATATATATATATATACTAAATACTTGCTTTTTCTATGAAACGGCTCATAGTGTATTACCTTTTACAATCTCAGACGGGATCTGTACTTACAGAATAATTACACCACTTAAACCAGAAGAAACAGGTCCACCTGGTATTTTATCCCTGGCACTGATTACGCCCCCCTTTCGTTTCAAAGCGCCTGGAGATGGAAATAAATTGAGCTCATTTTCAAGTTATAGAGAGTTTTCGGGAGGCGTTACACGGGTGAGCGACCTCGTTTTATTACACCTGTGTTCGGGGTTTTGTGGAGTGTGATCTTGGAGATAAAGCACAGCTCCTGAGCCTGATATTCCATGTTCAGAGAACAGACTGTAAAAACCTCTCTATCTCCTCTCGATCGGCCATTACTATTAAAATCCATTCTAACCCGTCGTGACCGGAGGCCGATAAGAATGGGAATGGGGAGGTTGATTGGGTATTTACTGCCAGATTAGACTATCTTTTAATGAGTAACGTTTAGGTATTCCAAATGATTTTAGTTATTAGCCATTACCCTTTTCGATACATCGTAACTCTACACTTTCATGTTCCAGCAGGAAAGTACGTTGTGGCATATGAAGGACACCGGGGACACCCGCTCAGTTTCACCATGTTGGGCTAGATTCCGAGTCAGGTGTAAACTCAACCAGAGCTCTAGTGAACTTACCAACTCCATGCCTAGGGTTAAGTCTTCTCTTGGCTTGGAATACAGCCCAACGGTTTTTGGTTCGACAAAGCAGGAGGGTAGATCTGAAAGGAAGACCGTCTTAGACCAGGGATCTCAGTCTCTGGCCACCCAGATGTTTCTCGCCTGCAATTCTCGGAATTCGTTGAATGCGATAGATGACCAGAGAATCACGGGAGTTGTAGTCCAGAACATCTGGACGGCAGGAGTATGAGTTCCCTATCGTAGACCTTCAAGACCATATTAATTACGGCAATGAGGACAATATCCAGGAACAAGTTGTGCGACTTTGCGAATGCTCAGCTTTTTATGATGACTACACTTCTTGTAGCACTTTGTCTCAAAAAAAATCACTTTTTTACACTGAAAACCATGTAGTTGGCATATTTAAGAGGTTATTCAGAAAACGTCGAACTTGCCACCGAATTGCACTGAATAGTGAATTTCCCCGTATGGTGCATTTTCATGACAGTTCGTCTATTCACTAAGCTGTCAATTTTCCAAATATTAGCTCACATGGCTTCATCAGTGATGATGACTGATGAAGCCATGTGCGTGGCGAAACGCGTCTCAGGACTCAGAATATTGTTTTTGTTATTCTCATTTGGCCAATAGCGCCTTTTAATTTATTAAAGTTACTGCTTTTTACCCTTCTCCAACTTGAGGTGATTTTTTTCCCTTTACTTCACCACAAGAATGATCCAGGGGACAGCGGAGCAGTGAAGAAGGTTGGGGGCCACCTACAAGGACCCCACAAGTGATACACCCTCAGAGCCAGGTCTAGGGGCTCTGAACTGTGTAAGTGCCCCGTAGGGGGGAGATAGGGGCCAGTACCGCCACGTACTGCACATTCTCGTTTTCTCTGTTTTTGTCCACCTACAGGATACGTCTGCTTCCAGATATTACCATCAAATCTGTGACAGAATTTTATTATTGACAGCAGAAAGAACTTGTGAAACTTTGACCAAGGGTCAACAGAATTGGTTTAATTTGTATACTTCTTCATCAATTACTAATACCCACTGGAAGTGTACCAGCACCACTGCTTAGAATTTACTTGGTATTCACCACCTAAGACTTACTTACAGTCCAGTGACGTGCGGTGAGGTCAGTGGCTGATGAGGCACTGGCTAGTATCAGAGCCAAATATACACAGGGTTACGCAGTCACAATTTACGCATTTGATTATCGTTATATAGGATAATAGAGGTTCACTATTTATAAAGTAAAGTTCGCATTTTGTTTTTTACAGTTCTAAGAGCATGCACTTACAATACTGACCAATAGAGGGCACTATTGCAACTCTTACTTTAAAGTAAAGTTCGCATTTTTTTTACAGTTCTAAGAGCATGCACTTACAATACTGACCAATAGAGGGCGCTATTGCAACTCTTACTTTAAAGTAAAGTTCACAATTTTTTTTACAGTTCTAAGAGCATGCACTTACAGTACTGACCAATAGAGGGCGCTATTGCAACTCTTACTGTAAAATAAAGTTCGTTTTTTTTTTACAGTTCTATGAGCATGCACTTACAATACTGACCAATAGAGGGCGCTATTGCAACTCTTACTTTAAAGTAAAGTTCGCATTTTTTTTACAGTTCTAAGAGCATGCACTTACAATACTGACCATTAAAGGGCGCTATTACACTTTTTACTTTAAAGTAAAGTTCGCATTTGTTTTTTACAGTTCTAAGAGCATGCACTTACAATACTGACCAACAGAGGGCGCTATTTGAAATGAACTATCAAATGGATATCAAGTAACTATCGAATTTGAAATGAACTATCAAATGGATATCAACTATCGTGGCAGTGGCAATTTCACCTTCATGCTATATATATATATACTGTAATACAGTCACTGCATTAATTATCGATGATAGAACATCTTCGTGTGATACTTTGAGCACTCGCTTTGAACACTTGGGCACACACACCCCAGCTACCATACCTTACCCTACTCAGTACTATTAAGTGTACATAAATCTAAAGGTTACCCTTAAATTCACCTTTTAAGTAACTGTTGCGCCTAAGGTAACTCCTCTTTACATATTGTCTTTCAGTGTTTTTTGGGTGTCTAACACACCCCCTAAGGGCTTGCAACAACCAAAATAATTTATATATTATCCATAACTTGTTTCCTACGTAACACTACAAGGCACACTATTTTAAATCTAGCGCCCTAGAACCACTCGGCCCATCTTTCACCCTTTAGAAATCTTCCCTGGGGTCGGTGATGCGGTAGAGAGGTTAGATGCGGTAGAGAGGTTAGATGGTTTACCCTTGCCCGGCGGCTTGCCAGCTTTTTTCGGTGGCTGGTCGGAGCGAGGTCTGTTTGGCAGTTCGACATCTTTTTTCGTATCGATGCTGCGGTTTTGCGGCGGTTTTTCAATTCGTTCAGCGGGTCGATTCGCCTCACTTCGAGGGACCCTGCGGTGAATGCTGAAATTGATCTCGCCGAAGTGCGGGGAACGGGAGAGCATCGAAATGACGCTGACATTTCGGTGCTCTCTGAATAACCTTGATAGTTCCACAAATATTCCTAATCCACAAATTATTACTCAATATTTTATTCTTTACACTTTTCCGGAGAGTCAAAGGCAGAATATAACGTATAATTATATAAATAAATATATATAGCAATGAAGCATTGAAAGAACCTAAAATACTAAAGCGGAACGCTGTGCCCGTCCATGAGCAAAAAGGACACTTTGAATGTTCTCAGAAGTTTGCGGCTGATAAATTTTCTCGTGGCCCCGGGTAATTAGCCGTCCATCGTCTGTTGTGTTTCAATATAATTAAGATGCCGCCATTAGTCAGGCAGATAAATGGAAGTGGCTGATTAGTAGGAAATAGGTCGCCCACAGCTATTAGATATACAAAATTGTCGTCGTCCCCCGGATAGAATTTAGCGTAACAGCGAGGTTAACCGTTTAGCTTTAGGATGGGAAATGTAATCAGATGACTGCATAAATACATGAAAAGAACATTACTACCAGCGCAAAGCTCTCCGCCTGCATAAAATAACCGATAAAACTGCGGGTAAATTGCTTCTCACAGGCAACTCGACTTATCTTAATGAAGACCCAGAGACTACATCAAAATCTTGCAGGAATTAGGCTTGTGCACCGATTTTTTTTCCTCTTCGATTCGGTTCGGTTCGTTCGGATTTTGTAAATTTTCATTTCGACTCGTTCGGCCGATTTCCGTTTCGTTTCGGTTCGTTTCATTTTTTTTTTTTCGTATCGACTTTTTTCGTGATTTTGGAAATTTTCGTGTTTTTCGGAACGTCTGTTCTCCTCGTTTCAAAGTGTCTATTCGTTTTGACGTAAACTAATGGTTTTTCGGATACGATAATTCTACGATCCGATAATTCTGCCGATACGATAATTCTGCCATTAAGATTTCTCATGTTTTACAAGAAGGATACATTGAGATTTCTCATGTTTTACAAGAAGGATACATTGAGATTTCTCATGTTTTACAAGAAGGATACCTTGAGATTTCTCATGTTTTACAAGAAGGATACCTTGAGATTTCTCATGTTTTACAAGAAGGATACATTGAGATTTCTCATGTTTTACAAGAAGGATACATTGAGATTTCTCTGGTTTTGCAAGAAGGATACATTGAGATTTCTCTGGTTTCCTGGGAAGGATACATTGAGATTTCTCATGTTTTACAAGAAGTATACATTGAGATTTCTCTGGATTTCCAGGAAGGATACATTGAGATTTCTCATGTTTTACAAGAAGGATACATTGAGATTTCTCTGGTTTCCTGGGAAGGATACATTGAGATTTCTCATGTTTTACAAGAAGTATACATTGAGATTTCTCTGGATTTCCAGGAAGGATACATTGAGATTTCTCATGTTTTACAAGAAGGATACATTGAGATTTCAATGGTTTTAAAGGAAGGATACATTGATATTTCTCATGTTTTACAAGAAGGATACATTGATATTTCTCATGTTTTACAAGAAGGATACATTGAGATTTCTCATGTTTTACAAGAAGGATACATTGATATTTCTCATGTTTTACAAGAAGGATACATTGAGATTTCTCATGTTTTTCAAGAAGGATACATTGATATTTCTCATGTTTTACAAGAAGGATACATTGAGATTTCTCTGCATTTCCAGGAAGGATACATTGAGATTTCTCATGTTTTTCAGGAAGGATACATTGAGATGGGAATGATACAAAATTTAATTACAGAATCAGCGATATAAATACGATGTCCGAAATTACTGAAATGCCACCGAAATCAGGAATGGAGCCGAAATCACGAATGGAACGAAAATGAATTTCGATTTTACACATTTCTAGTCCATTCGAAAATTCCGAAAAGTTTTCGTTTCGGCTCTAGAATTCGTTCGGATCTGCCGTTTTCGGATACGAAAATTTTCTGAAAATCGTCCGAATCCGAATGCACGAATCTGGAAATTTCGTGAAAATTCCGAAGTTCCGAAACCCGAAGCGCACATCCCTAGCAGGAATATACTAAAACACAGTGTAAAAAAATCAAATATATAATATATCGCTCTATTGGGTCAAGAAAAACAGGCAGTGAGTATCTCTCAGGTCGAAGTTTAAATAGAGAGTGTGACGTGCGTCACTTTGGACTTGGGGTGCGTGGGCATGAAGATGGGTTTGGGGTGAAGCCTGAGCTTCGTTATTATTTTCATTGCCATCTTGTGTGCAGAATGTGTGATCTGTGATTATGTAAGAATTGTTTAGCTGCTATCTGTTTCTATCTGAATAGTTTGTAATCTGCTGTCTGTAGGTAATGTAATTAGTGTTCTGTTTGTCCAGCCAATGTCAATGTCAAAGTCAAAGTCAATATTTGTGCAACTATGTGTCAGTATAATTAGGTCCCACTGGAAGATGTTGTGATTTTGTGTATGTAAATGACCTATGTTTGACTGTATAAATGTGTCTCTGATTAAAGCAAACCAGTTCCATTTCTTTTTTTTTAATTGTAACAAATTTTTATTGAAAATTAAGGCGTGCCGTGAATAAAGGTTGTACATCAAAGATACAATATGATATGCAGACATCTATATACTTTCAACGGTAATGTAAAGGTGCATTCAGGAGGCATGTTTGGTGACCTTCAGGGAGGTACATATTAACTTTCTAGGGGGGTTGGGAAGTGGGGGTGAGTGTGGGGAGTGTGAGGGAGATTGGGGGGGGGTAGAAAGGGGTATCGGGAGTCACGTTGGGTGGGGGATCCACGTCCCTTGGGGTCGAGATTTTCGTTCTTTTAAGCCGTAAACCTTAAATACCAGAGTACATCTTTGATTCTCGTGTGTACCACAGTTGCTACTCAAAGTCTTACAATCTCATGTAGTGGAAGAGCTACGTGCAAGAGGGCAGGCGGTTGGCCAGTAAAACCATCGGCGCAGGTGTTTATCTGTAGTGCGCGCCGCTCGATGAAGGAGGTCTTAAATGTTGCGGAGGTCGTGTAGCTCCTGTACCATTCCTTAACCACTTCGCTGCGGTGGACGCGCTCAGCGCGTCCAACCGCAGGTAGCGTTCCATGCGGTGGACCCGCTGAGCGCGTCCTCTCTTTGGGGCCAGCGTTCGGCCGGGTTCTGGCCGAACGCTGGCCCCCCCGGTGCGGGCTGACATCCTCGATGTGCGGGGGCACGATGACACCTAATTCAGGCGCCCCCCCGCATGTGCGGACCTCTCTCCCTCCCGATCGGCGGCGTGCAGGGGGTTAACCCAGGCACCGTTTGGAAGGGCACAGCCTGCCCTTCTAAATGGTACCTGGCATTAACCCCATGGGGGCCGGATCACGAATCGGCGCCGATCCTTTCCCGGAGCTGGTCGACATCTCGGATGTCGGCCAAGCTTCCGGGAATGCCCCCTGAGGCCTGGCATCATCGTGCATAGCCCGATGACGCCAGTCCTGGAGTTAACCCCTAACTGCCACCAATGGTGGAGATAGGGGGTTCCAATGAATCCCCTATCTCCCAATCCGTGGCAGTTAGGGGTTAATGTTTGGTATTGTTGGATCGGCCAGAGCATGGCCGTTCCAACAATACCAAACATGAGGATAAAAAAAGTTAAAAAAATAAATTTAAAAAAAATATTTAAAAATAATTATAAAAAGAAAACAAGTTTTTTTTCTTTTTTTTGGTTCGTTAATGCAGCAATATTGTTCCCATTTCAATTATAATGTGAACAATGATGCTGCACTAACGATTTTTGTATGCGGTGCGTTTGTTAAAAATCGCGTAATTTTCCCCAAAAAAAATGTAACGAGACCTCATCTCTAATTTTTTTAACAAGCGCACCCCATACAAAATATAACCGCAATTGCTCGCATCTTAAAATGTGAAAAAAAACACTTTACACGTTGTAAATTATTGAAAAGTCATATTTTATTGCATTTTTTGTTATAATATACAGACAGGTCATGATGTATACATATAATAATGACATATTATGAATCTGCCGAGTCTGACGGAAAGAACGATATATAATATGTCTGGGTCATATACTAAAATAAGCCTTCAAAACGCGTTTAAACATGATGAGCAAAATCGGTAAAAATGAGCTCAGCACAGAGGCGGGAAAAGCCTCAGCAGCGAAAGGGTTAATGGAGGGAGCTGTGGGCGATTTCCACCAGTTCCATTTCTAACCCTGAAAAGACCACAGATCTACAGAATCGCCTTATTTCTGGGGATGCTAGCAGGCTGTATGTGTCCCGGTCCTTAACCGTCATGTAAGGACTGGAGGAAGGCACAGGAGTCTGGCTGGGTTAGAACACGGGGGGTCCTGTGAGGAAGCGGCATTGGCAGATGTGACCCTGTTGGGGTACAGAGATCTGTCACAGAGAGTAGACCTCCAACTACTTATTCCCTTCAATTTGAAGCAACAGATTCTTCCTTGCGTCAAAAGAAGCAGAAGAATCTGTTGCTTAGGGTTAGGATTAGGTTACGTAGCCCTAACCATAAAACAAGTACAAATAGTAACCCTAAAACGAGCACAAATTGTAGCCCTAACCCTAAAACTAACAGCAGTTAATTTACAGTGCTCTCCCGTCAGCACCTTAACAATAATAAAAGCATTTTCAAGCAGAGACTTTTCCACAGCGTCGCTTCTTCCAGCGTTCACAAGGTGGCGACATTCCCAAAGGATACTGGGGCATTCCAGGGTAGTTCCGGAATTAATATTAATTCCAGTCAGTGTTATTCAAAGAGATCCAAAAAGTCACCGCACGTTCGGTGACTTTTCGTTCCCTGCACTTTGGGGCGATTTGGCGATTCCTAGTTCGCCGACCCTACAGTGTATTCAGCAAGCACTGCGGGGCCCCTGTAGTGCAGGGAATACTTGCTGCAAACCTGCAGAACACTCGCCGAATACTCACCGAAAACCTGCAGAAACCGCTGCAAAAACCCCACCGAACATGCCGGAAAAAATCTGAGCAGCCGTTGATCACCACGTAGCGCAGCCGCCGGAAAAACCCGACAAGCAGACGAACGGGATGAAAAAACAAAACAAAAACAGTTCGCTTGAAATTTAGAAATTTGAAACGCTGTTTGCAGAAAAACTGCTGAACGAAAATGTCTGGAATTTACACATAAGATCCAACGAATGATAATAAAAAGGGCTGTTACAGAAAAATGAAAAAACGATTTAAAAAAAAAACGGAAAAAGAAATTGACAAAAAATCCCCAAAAATGCCTAAAAGATTCTAAAAATTCTGAAAATAAAGAGACTTTTTGCTGCAGAATAAAATAATAAACGGTTTATTAGATATTGAATTAAAACGGGAATATTTTTAACATTGAAGCCTATGGAATTCTCCTGAAACTACCGAACGGTAGGGCATTTCGGCAACTTCTCCCTGCTGTTCGGTGTCTCTAAATTGATTAACCATTGCTTCTCTGTGGGGGATTTCACTGCCCTCGAACAGGCACCATACGTGCAGGCAATTCGCCAGAATGTGGTGAACTGCCTGCTCTCTGAATAGCCGAATGGCCTCGAAATGGCACCGTATACTGAATTTCAGCGTCCGGTTACATTTCGGGGCCAGCTCGACTCTCTCTGAATAACCCTGCAGTGTTTTTAAAGGATTGTTCTATAAGTATTATACTATGTGTGTATAAATTAGTGTAGTACAACCATACACGGGACTAAAAACAGTAAGGGGAAGAATAATGAGTACAGACCCTCTGCTTAAAAAGATAGACGTAACCCTCAAATTTACCAATGCAAAACCATTTAATATAAGCTGGATTGGCAAGAGGGAGGCTATGCTGGGGTCGCGCTATTACCCAGCATAGTGGCACGATCCTGCCCTGACCCCTGTAAGTGAGCCGACCGGGCCGGCTCTTAGTTCTTGCCCTACGATTCTTCATTGCAGTCCGGCAGTTTCTTTACTCTCTGCTCTCCTCTGGATCACCTGTCTGTGCTATCACTTAATCAGCTCCCTATATGTTCGGCGTTTCTCCCATGGTGCAATGCTCTTTGATTTGTGTCATTTTCAGCGTGTCTCTCTGTGATCGCGATACTAGTAGCAAGCTCCTCTGATTTGTTTGTATATTTTCCTGCTTTACTTTTGCTCCTTGTTTTCCCTTGCCTGTTTGTCCCTCTGTTTCCCTTGCCTTTTACTTGTTTTGTTTGCCTTTGCCTCGCCCCCTGGTTTATTATTTAACCCTGTCACGACGGGCAGGCAGGGCTAGACTGGGACAAAAATTCAGCCCTGGACTTCATCCAGATCGGCCCACTTTAATTATGCCAGCACGCACAAAAATAGTATATAAATCAACTGGGACACTCGTTTGGGTGACGCGATTGGGTAAAGCAACGCAGCGGCACTGAGGTTGAGTGCACACCATGTCTTAAGGTGAGGTGTATGTGCGGTGGATCTCACCAGCACAGCGGCCCCGAAATGAGACTGTGGCAGCCTGTGTCTGTTTAACCGATGGTGAGGAAGTTCTCACCTCACCCATTAAGGACAGGGCAAACCGCATGGTGAACCAGCATTCACACTAGCCCACCGAGACATCGGCCCACCGGGAATCTCCCTGTAGACCCTATGGCCCGTACATGCCTGCGGGCAGGTACAGGTACGCCTCGCCACCAGGTGCTGTCGCGGGCTGCAAATTTGGCCCACCCACACAGCCTAAGTTCGCCGGCTGCGGGGAGGGGGAGGCGGCCCATTTACATCAGCGGGACGTACCTATACACCCGCGTCTTCAAGGCTAACCCGCTACGTGGACGTCATAGAATGTCCTGCGGCGTCAAGGCGTTAATTGGTTCTCTGTTTATTTCGTCCCTTGCTTTAACCCTTCCTGCTCCTGTATGGATTCTCTGTGTACTGACCTTGACTATCCCCATAGACTATTCTTTGTGCATTAACCCTTGCTGTGCTGACTACTCTGTGTACTGACCTTGGCTATTGCTTTTATTATATTTATGCATTAACCCTTCATTTTCTATACTGATCTGTTATACTCCGATTTGCCTGAGACCCTGCATTGCCACATGTCATCTCCTCCTAGGATAGATCTGGCTACATTAACCCTTTCGCTGCTGAGCCATTTCACGCCTGTGTGCTGAGCCCATTTTTACCGCTTTCGCTCATCATGTTTAAACGTGTTTTGAAGGCTTATTTTATTATATGACCCAGACATATTATATATCGTTCTTTCCGGCAGACTCGGCAGATTCATAATATATCATTATATGTATATGTCATGTCCTGTCTGTATATTATAACAAAAAATGCAATAAAATTAGAATTTTCAATAATTTTCAACGTGTAAAGTATTTATTTTCACATTTTAACATGCGAGCGTTTGCGGTTATATTTTCTATGGATTGCGCTTGTTAAAATAATTAGAAATGGGGGACTTGTTAAATTTTTTTGGGGAAAAATTACACGTTTTTTAACCCTTTCGCTGCTGAGGCTTTTCCCGCCCCTATGCTGAGGTCGTTTTTACCTGTTTTGCGCATCATGTTTAAACGTGTTTTTAAGGCTTATTTTAGTATATGACCCAGACATATTATATATCGTTCTTTCCGTCAGACTCGGTAGATTCATAATATGTCATTATTATATGTATACGTTATGTCATGTCTGTATATTATAACAAAAAATGCAATAAAATTAGAATTTTCAATAATTTTCAACGTGTAAAGTATTTATTTTCACATTTTAACATGCGAGCAATTGCGGTTATATTTTGTATGGGGTGCGCTTGTTAAAAAAATTAGAGATGGGGTCTCGTTACATTTTTTTTGGGGGAAAATGACACTATTTTTAACAAACGCACCGCATACAAAAATCGTTAGTGCAGCATCATTGTTCACATTATAATTGAAATGGGAACAATATTGCTGCATTAACAAACCAAAAAAATAAAAAAAAAGTGTTTATTTTTTTTTTTTTTAATTTTTTTTTTAATTTTTTTTTATTTTTCTTTTTCTTTTTTTTTTTTTTTTTACAAAACTTTTCACTTTCATGTTTGGTATCGTTGGAACGGCCATGCTCTGGCCGATCCAACGATACCAAAATTTAACCCCTAACTGCCACGGATCGGGAGATAGGGAGTTCATTAGAACTCCCTATCTCCACAGTTGGTGGCAGTTAGGGGTTAACGCTAGGACTGGCGTCATCGTGCTACGCACGATGACGCCAGTCCTCTGGGGAGTTCCCGGAGGCTTGGCCGACATCCAAGATGTCGGCCAGCTCCGGGAAAGGATCGCGAACCGGCGCTTTTCAGCGCCGATTCGCGATCCAGCTCCCCAGGGGTTAATGCCAGGCATCATTTGGAAGGGCAGGCTGTGCCCTTCCAAATGATGCCTGGGTTAACCCCCTGTGCGCCGCCGATCGGGAGGGAGAGAGGTCCGAAGGACCTCCCCCCCTCCCTTTCAGGCGCCTCGTCCGCACATGCGGGGGGGGCGCCTGAATTAGGTGTCATCGCGCCCCCGCGATGACACCTAATGCTGGCGGCTGCTGGTCCGGATGCGCGGCTGACATCCAGGATGTCAGCCCGCACCGGAGGGGCCAGCGATCGGCCGGAACCCGGCCGAACGCTGACCCCGATGGGAGGACGCGCTCAGCGCGTCCTCCGCATACCAGCGGGACTGCTGAGGACGCGCTGAGCGCGTCCTCAGCAGTGAAGTGGTTAACAAACGCACCCCATACAAAAATAATTAGTGCAGCATCATTGTTCACATTATAATTGAAATGGGAACAATATTGCTACATTAACAAAATAAAACAAAAAAACTGTTTATTATTTTTATTATTATTATTTTTTTAAATTTGTTTTATGTTCATTTTTATTTATTTTTATTTTTTCCTAACTTTCAACATGGTCATGTTTGGTATCGCTGGAAAGGCCATGCTCTGGCTGATCCAACGATACCAAACATTAACCCCTAGCTGCCGGTTTATTGGAACCCTCTATCTCCACTATTGGTGGCAGCTAGGGGTTAACTCCAGAACTGACGTCATCGCGCTATGCACGATGACGCCAGTCATCAGGGGGAGATCCCGGGAGCTTGGCTGACATCCAAGATGTTGGCCAGGTCCGGGAGAGGATCGTGATCTGACCTTTCGGCGCCTAATCACGATACGGACTACAAGGGGTTAAAGCCAGCCACTGTTTGGAAGGGCAGGCTGTGCCCTTCCAAACGGTGCCTGACTTTCACCTCTGCCCCACTCTGCACTCGCGGGGGTGCCTGTAATAGATGTCATCGCGCAATGTCTGCCGGAATCCCGGCTGATTGCTGCCTCCTGTGCTATGGACGCGCTCAGCGTGTCCATAGCACAGGAGAACCACTTTGCTGGACGTGCTGAGCGCGTCCTGAGCAGCCAAGTGGTTAAGGACCAGCCTGTCATAGTTAGGCATTTCTTTCTTTTATACATAGTACAGGAGGGGCGGGGTTGCGCCTATTTCCCTATGGGGCGGCTGCAACCACCAAATGTATCCAGCCCAGCAACATGTATAAAACAAAACAAGAAAAAAAAAATGTCATCTGCGCTCATTGCCATTATACCGTGTGAAACAAAAAACAATTAGAGGCTTTGGTTTCTATTAATGGCCACTAAGAGAGTAAACTCACCTGCCGAACGTCAAGGCAACTCTAGTGAAGGTGAGTCCTATCCAAAAATGAAGCCACAGGCTGCTGTGTAGCAAACCATCACTGCTCATGCTGCTTTTCAGTCATGAGGTAGACCGGTGGGCTTTTATTTATGCCCCCCCAGAAACAAAATCCACCTTGGGATCAAAAACAAAGACACGGAGTGGAACATGCTGCAATGATGACCTGGCTGGAGGTACAATCAAACATACATAGTACAGGAGGACTAGGCTGGAGGACTAATCAAATATACAAGAGCACTAGAGGTGCCGTGACGTTCGGCAGGTGAGCTTACACTCTTAGTGGCCATTAAAAGAAACCAAAGCCTCTAATTGTGTTTTGTTTCACACGGTGTAATGGGAATAAGCGCAGATGACATCTTTTATTTCTTTCTTTTGGTTGTGCTTTGCAGGAGTCTTTCTAGTCAGAGGTGGACTGAACATGAGGGCAATAGGGCACTGCCCGAGGGCCCCGGCCTAGGAATGAGCCCAAAGGGGCACACATACGGCCCGGTCAGACCTGCCCTTTCAGCGGGTCCTAATGCCTATGCAGACAGAAATCATATGGAAATAACTCTAATGCTGGACGCTGGTAAATCCTGTAATACGACGAAGATCATACGGGCAGTGTTTGCATGTGGGCAGGCACAACGAGAGTCCCATGACCTCCTATTGCCTGTGGGCCCCAAGAGTTGGCAGTCTGTCCCTGCCTGTAGATTTAAGAATCGAACGCGCTGCCGGGCAGCACTTTCATGCCCATGACACATGTGAGCAACATGCCTCCAGGAAAACATGGCCGACCTGGCAACATTAGACACGGAAAACTTGGTAGATCTGGCAACCCTACGTGCAAAAATAACTCCTATCACAAGTCCGTATCCTTTTAAACCGCTGTGAAGCGGTGACACCCGTCATCCCCGACTGGCTCGGCATATTGGGAGTCCTCATACCATATCTCATTCCACTGGAGTGACTGCGGCTGCCCGTGTTCACCTATAATTAATAAAATAAAATCGTCCCTTTGTGTCTGCCCACGTGGCCACCCTTTGTAGACAGCAATCGGTCACACTTGGCTCCCCGTCATTTCCACCTCCTGATTTGCTAATTTTCTGGACCCCTGGTTTCTGTAGCCCAAAGGGCCAGAGGACGAATCATTGCCCTGGTGTGCTTTAATGCCATTATTGCCCGAGCAGCAGCGAGATCAAACAGGAACAGATCTGAGATAAGGGAAAATAAGAGGAATGTAAATCACCTGCAACGAGGTTAATCAGGAAAATAATGAAATGCTCACTTTGTTCCTCTGCCGGGGGGCTCTGTCTACTAAACCGTGAGCTGATGGGTGTCCTGTGGAATTTAGACAAGGTTTTCTCAACCAGGGTTCCTAATTTTGCTCTGCATAATGGGCTCTAGTATATGGAATTATATTCTTATAGGAGGTTCTCCGATGTATAAGATTATTATTATTATCCTTTATTTAAATAGCGCCACATATTGCGCAGCGCTTTACAAGATCAGTGTACAAGGAGCTGATACATTGGAATACCACACATGGATGATGATCTGATTCGGAGGACCCTATTCCCAAGGGAATTTACAATCTATGAGATGTGCAAGTACATTGTGAGGTAGGCGCATCCATATCGTTAGGTGTCTTGCCCAAGGACACTCGCTGGTGGCGTCTTCTGAGTGGGATCGAGTCGACTTTCCATGATTGTAGATCAGCGACCTGGTGGTTTGGTTGAACCCGCTTCTCGTAAAGTCGAGACTTGCTTCTCCACAGTTGTATTGGAGGGATGTGCTGAATGGGATTTTTGACTTGCTTCTCCACAGTGGAAGAGCAGAGACGTTACCACTGGACTCCAAAGCCGATATTGTGTGGTAGCCTGTATTTACCGTTGGGTGTCTTACCCAAGGACACTTACTGGAAAGGAGCTCTGACTGGGATTTGAACCTGGGTCTCCACAGTTATAGAGCAGTGACGGTACCTCTACTCCACCCATCCAGGATATGACGTTTCAACCAGAAAAAGTTGATAAAGGTCGATTGAGACAAAAAGTAAATTGTACAACCAACTGCAGGCCCATGATCCCCTCTTGTCATTAACAGGGAGCCACTGAGGGAAAATGTTGGTGTGAGCCGATAACCTTTCACGACTTCTTGTTTGTGAATTAATTGTGTTCGAACCAATATAATTGTGTCTTGAGTCGTACTTTTAGGGAGCTGCTTGAGGATAATTCCATGGACATTGGATACTCCTTAACCCTATATAAACTTGAAGGCCTTGGGTTGGTGGTTCTATGTTTGTTGACCCATAACACTACACTGATGGCACGCGCCATTGTTACCAGCACAAAGACTACCCGTGCACCACGCGAGGAAACGCATAAAGACTGCTCTGCTTTTTTCCTTGTTTCTGATGGATTATTTAACCTGTAGGAAGCAGCGAGCACCTTGAGGGTCGGCTCCCGCATCTGCGATTAATAAGCATTGTCGCTCGGCGCCTTTGGAAACGGCGGGATAATGAAGGATTTCCAATTCCGTGCTTTACTCATTATTTGTACTTAGGCTTCACCCGCCTTTACACAGCGAGCCGCACGCATCCTGCTTGCACTTAGCTGATCTATGGGAGATTGGGGTTTGAAGAGAGGGATATTTACTCGGGGATTAGGCTCTCGATTCAGAGCTGATATCTTTATAAGAAGATACATTTTTCCCCCCCCCCTTCGTATTGCGTTTAGCTTTTCCGTGCAATTTTCCTCATTTATGGTGCTTTCGTAGCTTGGACGATGGAAATTCCAAACGATGGAAACAGTTACAAAACAACCTTCAAGGACACATTTCCAAATTATCCTCTTCTTTCTTGTAGCGTAGGGATTTTGCTATTTTTACAAACTTTTTCGTATTCGAGGAAGGTCTTGTGATCATCATGACGCTATTCGGCCACAGGCTTTGCAGCAGCACTATGAGGTCTACGAAGAAGTAGACCCTGTAAAAACTAGAAGAGTTCAACAAAATATCAATTCGATTTTACTCCGAGGTATCATCACCCAATAGTGATAACCGATATAGTGCGAGAGCCTTCACGCGGGCAGAGAGAGAGCTCTCTAGTACATTTTCAATGTCACCGCGTCGCTATCAGCCTCATTTATGACAAATAAAATAATACGTTTTCCTTAAAAAGCAATTGTCCGTGCGATAGTCTGTTATTCCATGAAGAAATACCTAGATTGTAAATCTACACCGTAATCTCCAAATCCAAGGAACGGGAGGGTAATCTACAATAGACACAATTTGTGGAAGAGGGCCACTTTCCTCTTTTCCCAAGAAATACACTTACAGGGTCATACAAAGAGCGCCCAACTTGCCACCGAAGGGCACCGACCGGGAATTTCACCGTACGATGCAATTTCGGGGCAGTTCGTTTATTCAGAAAGCTGTAAATTCACCCAATACTGGCGAATTGACAGCGAAATACGGTGCAGTTCCCTGCAGACTGATGCAGTTTGTCGATCGTCAGCGTCAGTGAAATTGTCCCATAGAGAAGTAATGGTTAATTTATTCAGAGACACCGAACTGCACCGAAATGTCAGGGAAATGACCTGATTGTCGGTGGTACAGTTGGACAGGTTTAAACAGGCAAATCCCATAGGATTCAATGTAAAACAATATTATCGTTTAAATCCTTTTTTTTATATTCAACCGTTTATTCTTTTCATTTTCAGCAAAACAACTTTTTATTTATTTATTTATTTTATTTTGGATTTTTTTTTTTAGGTGTAATTTTTGATTCCTATCACCTAGATATCCAATCGTAGCAGTCGTGTGAGTTTAGAGGTTACTGTAGGTTATCTCTAGATACTCGGTTCACCTTTTTGAGGTTTTTAGAGGGAAAACCCACCACTCGGCTCCTTGACCATTAGGACTCACCTGGTATTATTTCCCAATGGCAGGTCCTGGCTCTAAGCCTTAGACTGAGGCAACAGGACGCATAAAAGAACGTTTGTGCTTTCCACATGGATGCCTATGTGACCGTTTTGCAGCACAACAAAGTGCGAGTCTCCTATGGAGGCTTGCTCTTTGTAGACCCGTCAGACGTCCGTTGTAGCGGCTCAACGGGGAGGTAAAATCAATGTCTGTTGTATCATGCTCTAAAAGTACACCGTTACATCACGTGGACCTCCCAGCTGATCCATCGGAACGCTACGACAGACCCTGAGAAGGGAGGAGTCACAACAGCTGCACTTAATGCGCCCATGTGGCCCAGCCTTATTGTGCTGTGGAACCCAAATGATGGATCCATATTTTTAGTTGGACCAGTTCCTGCAGCAGATACCTAAATCACCAAATTCTGTCCTGTAACGGAGTTGACGGGACATGTTCTCGTAGATACCCTTGGATTAGATAGAAATGGAATTCATTCTGGCAACATTTATCAAGTGACCTGGTGACATCTTTATATTCCGCTCAGCTATTGTTTCCTGGTGATGGAACAGAAGGATCCTGTGTCTTCCCTCACCAGTTTCGGTACATCCTCTCTCCGGCAAGTTACAGGGTCTCGCTCCTGGCTTCTTCGTTTCCTCCACAAAGTTGGAAGCTTATGTCCTTTATTAAAATAAACCATGGGAGTTCTTTCACAGAGAATTAGAGGTTCATGTCTTATCGACAAACTAAGATAAACCAAGCTTGGTCAGAGAACAGACAACGGACGTAGAAAATCTCCTTAATGACTGTTTTTTTGTTGTTTGGAAGTCTTAGCGTATAAGCTCTGCCTAAGGTGTTTTAATCGGAGGAACCGCAAACAGCTGGAGGCACGCGTGACCGTTATACGACTTTATTAAAATGACAAATAGTTTGAATGATTAGGTTTTCAAAATTTTAGCCGCATGGAAACAAAGTTCCTCCACTAGTTTCTCAGGGGGATCGGAGGTCCCTTTTTGGCTCACACATGAGGGAAGCCTTTATAAGGTTCCAATCATATGATTCCTTATTAATTCACCCAAAATATATTATATTTATTACAATTCTCATAAGGATTCCCTAAAACTCAGCCTAATTCTGTGTTTAAACATTAATATCACATTTGCATGTGAAGTGGTGGGTCAAGAACGACATGTCAATGGTTAATAGGGATGGGCTGCTGGTTCGAATCGGTTCGATGTTTGCATCGAACATTGGCTGTTTGAAAGTTCGCGAACTTCAAACTTTTCAGGCTGGTCGCAGAAAGTTTGAAAAAAAAATAATTTTGAATTTTTTAAAAAAAATGCTTAAAATATCCCAAAACATCTAAAAATAAAGAGACTCTTTACTGCAGAATATTATAAGCAACGGTTTATTAGATATTGAATTAAAATGGAAATATTTTTAACATTGAAGCCTATGGGATAAAACAATTGTAGCGCTCACTCCCGGAGGAGCTTCTGAATTTAACCTCGGGTTAGTCTCTCCGCACTAGGGAATAAATATACACCAGCACTGTTGTGGATTTTATAGATTATATACTTTACTGTTCTCAATAAAGCGGCATATATAATGTAAGCACGGTATATAGAAAACAGGATTTTGACTCTGACTGTGGCCTGGAAGGCCTCTCTTCCGCTGCCCGATCAAGGATGTCTCTCCGCTGGATTATACTGGGACTCTGTGCCACCGGATCCGCTTCTCCTGCTTGTCCGTCTTGTTTAACATGATCTACAGCCTACCGCCTGCACTCCCAGTGGATCATCGAGGTCTCCTAACTCGGGGTCCAATCTGGAACTCTGTGTCTGTGCAAACCTCTCAGCGGTGGATTACTAGGTCTCTGGCAAGTCACTGTATCGATCCCCAGTGTCGGCAAGGCAGCGCCTGCTCTCCGGCCTGGTAACAATCGCTCACCGTCTCACGTGCGTCTTACTCTGTTCACCCCTCGGCTCACACAGGCTCTCCTTCCACGAGGCTGCGGATGTCCTCTCCTCCTTCCCCACCCACTTCCTGTCTCTGCCCCAAAGCATGCTGGAAAACGTAGTCCCATTGTGTCCAGTATAGTTTACATTGCGCTTGTCTTCCTCTGGTGGCCAAAACTGATCAATGCAGCAACAGAGTTTTAAACAGCGCTACACAATCTTGTTGCTAAATCATCTGGCAGACGAGGCCCTCTAATCAGGCACTGTAGAAGCAGCCGGGGCCTCCCAAGGATCCCTTGAGGAGCATGCGGCCGCCGGTGACAGAGCTGCGACTGTGCGGGCAGGCCGGCCGGGTGCATGTGGCAGTGCATGTGGCAGAGAGGTGGGGCAGGGAGGGAGCCACTGCACCTGCGGCCACGGCTGACCCCCCCACAACCAGGATCCAGGGAGCCTCCACTGACTGACCACCAGGCTAACGTAAGGCGACACATTTATTCCTGAATCCACCAACAAGCGCAGCCTCCCGTCTCCCACGCTGTTAGACGCTGCATACATCGGCGCGCTGTGTGAAGCTTCTGAGAAGATACTCTATCAGTGTAGAGGGAGCGATGCAAAATGCGCAGCCAGCTTCCTCGCTACACTAATAGCGTATCTTCTCAGAAGCTGCACACAGCGCGCCGGTTAAAGCTAGTGTCAGACTGTTGAGGTGCTGCGCGGCAGTGTGAGGATTCATATGCTGCATTAATTATTCTTCTTACAAATTTGGTTACTTAACCCGTTTGCGTTTGGATAGTAATATTGTGACATCCAGGGCCCCGGGTGGCGATCGGGGACCCCCAGATGCATGGTGCCGCCAGCTGGCCGAATGCCAGGAGCTCCGGTGGCACCCGGTGCAGCTGGAGTGATCAGGGGGCAGGGAGCGGTGTGATGACGCGGAGCCGCCGGGACCTTTAAATCAGGAGCGCGCGCTTACAACTCGCCGTGCCGTGGAGTTTCATTCCTGCATCGCTAGCTTACCGAATCAGTTTGTATACTTGTTACTTACCCTGCTTGTTCTGAGAACCCGATCTGTTGCCGGCTTTGCCTGCCATTGGACTATTCTCTCTGTGTAAACCCTGCCTGTTCTGTTTGCCTCCTGTTGCTACTGGTGTGCGACTATTCTCACCATATACAGTAGCGCAGTACAAGTGCCTAAACATTGCTGACCAGGTTTTGTTATAACGACTACTCTCGCTCTGTGCCCCTGTCTGGTATATTCCGCTGCTTGTTACTGCTGGTGCGCTTCCATCCTGCCATACACTATAGCGCAGTACAAACATATATTGATCTCAGTCTGTGGTGTATATTGTTGGTGCTGTCTCCCTGGCCGCTAGAGGTTAGGTTTAGTGGTCAACCAAAGTTGTTTTGGGTCCAATTGTAAAGCACCTGTTGTTAATTTCATCCAAAGCCTGCATAAGTTTCACCATAATTTAGCCAAAAAATCACTAAACTTTTTCTACGTGTCCGAAAATGTCTCCTCTTTTCATACAGGCTGCCGCCCCAAGCAGTTGTTTGTGAATAGATTAAAGGAAAAGCATTTACCGTCATTTGAAACGTATTTTTTTTGTTTTTAAATGTTTCTATACATCCTAGAAATCTGCCACTTCACGGGCAGGTTATGGGGACCTCCTAAGCACGATATTTGAAGGAATTTTTCATTTTTATTTTTAACCCTTATTTCTATCCCATATCTATCTATCTATCTATCTATCTATCTATCTATCTATCTATCTATCTATCTATCTATCTATCTATCTATCCCATATCTATCTATCTATCTATCTATCCCATATCTATCTCATATCTATCTATCTATCTATTTATCTATCTATTTATCTATCTATCTATCTATTCCATATCTATCTATCCCATATCTAGTGGCGTCTATCGTGGGGGCTATCTATGGGCCCGCACTATCTGATCACCCGCCTTTAGGGTGACACCCATGGGGTATCTAGTGGGACCGCCGCCCCCATGTTCCCGAAAAAACCCCGCAGCTAAGCGTTCACGCGCAGCTATTACTGTCTGCGCTGGGAGGAAGTGATATAACGTCACTTCCCCCCAATCCTATCGTCTCACCTATCGCAGATGCCGCTGAGGAGAGAGGTGGCGCGATGTGGCTGATCTTTCCGTGCCACCCTGATCAGCCTATCTATCGCCTCACATCGCCTGAGCTATGCAAGAGGAGGAGCTGGCTATGACCGTGGATCTAGCATCTAACCCTCCCAGATGGTAAGCATCGGCATCCCTTCCCCCGGGAGCTATCGGGGAATGTCACATACACCCGACCATTCCTATCTCCTATCTATCGTTACCCGCCAGGCCTATCTATCTCTCTGCCCATCATCTAAGGAGTATGCTGGGATCCTGGGCCCCCCCTTCCCCTGCTGGCCGCTTGCTCTACTTGAGCCCCTCCCCTGTCTCCAAAAACTGACAGGGGGGTTGAAACAAAAAGAGTGGGGGTTTGAATGAAATCAGGAGAGAGTGGGGGGGGGGTTGGAATTTAATAAAGATAGGTGGGGGCTTTGAATTTAATATGGAGAGGGTGGGGGTTGTAATGAAATGGAGAGGGTGGGGGCTTTGAATTTAATATGGAGAGGGTGGGGGCTTTGCATTTATTATGGAGAGGGTGGGGGCTTTGCATTTATTATGGAGAGGGTGGGGGCTTTGCATTTATTATGGAGAGGGTGGGGGCTTTGCATTTATTATGGAGAGGGTGGGGGCTTTGAATTTAATATGGAGAGGGTGGGGGCTTTGCATTTATTATGGAGAGGGTGGGGGTTGTAATGAAATGGAGAGGGTGGGGGCTTTGAATTTAATATGGAGAGGGTGGGGGTTGTAATGAAACGAAGAGGGTGGGGGTTGTAATGAAACGAAGAGGGTGGGGGGTTGGAATTTAATAAGGAGAGGTGGGGGTTGGAATGAAATGAAGAGAGTGGGGGTGAGATGAAAAGATCCCATATCTATCCATATCTATCTATCTATCTCCATATCTATCTATCTATCTTCTATCTATCTATCTTCTATCTATCTATCCCATATCTATCTATCTATATATCTATCCCATATCTATCCATATCTATCTATATATCTATCCCATATCGATCTCATATCTATCTATCTATCTATCCATATCTATCCCATATCGATCTCATATCTATCTATCCATATCTATCTATCTCATATCTATCTATCCATATCTATCTATCTATCCCATATCTATCCATATCTATCTATCCCATATCTATCCATATCTATCTATCCCATATCTATCCATATCTATCTCATATCTATCTATCTATCTATCCCATATCTATCCATATCTATCTCACATCTATCTATCTATCATATCTATCTATCTATTTATCTATCTATCTATTCTATCTATCTATCTATCATCTATCTATCTATCTCATATCTATCTATATATCTATCCCATATCGATCTCATATCTATCTATCTCACTCTATCTATCTATATATCTATCTATCTATATATCTATCTATCTATTTATCTATCTATCTATATATCTATCTATCTAATATCTATCTATCTAATATCTATCTATCTACCCCATATCTATCTATCTATTATCTATCTATCTATCCTATCTATCTATCCCATATCTATCTATCTATCCCATATCTATCTATCCCATATCTATCT